>JASWHV010000006.1:39527422-39912422 GCA_030760725.1 Neostapfia colusana | reverse complement strand
GTCAAGAACATTCATGTTGCTTTCGGTAAGGGCAAAAAATGTAAAGGAACAAATAGAAAGAAAACTACACCTTCAGGTGATACAAGTGACATGAGTTTCAAGAAACAATCAATTTTTTCAAATATCTTCCGTACTGGAAGAATCTAGAAATTTGCCATAGTATTGATTTGATGCACATTACAAAGAATGTATTTGACAACATCATTGGAACCTTGCTGGACATGCCAAGGAAAACAAAGGACGGATTAAAATCACGTATGGACCTAGTAAATCTTGATATGAGACCATAGCTTCACCGGGTAAAAAAGGCCAACGGGAAGCATTACCTTCCCCCCAGCCAGCTACAAATTGACACTACAGGAGAAAAAGGCAATTTGCGAATGCTTGCGTGGGATCAGAGTGCCCACGAGTTTCTCATCGAATATCCGCAAACTAGTCTCGATGAAAGACTTTTCTTTATTTGGCTATAATTCTCACGACTGTCACATGATGATGACAGTGTTCCTTGCCATAGCGATAAGTGTCATCAAATCTGAGCATATAAAAGTTGTCATCACATATTTGTGTTACTTCTTCAATGCAGTATCGCAAAAGGTGATAGCCTGGGAAGACTTAGACTATTTGAAAATGTACATCGTCGAGACTATGTACAAGCTTGAGACGTGTTTCCCACCATCCTTTTCGATATGCAAGTTTACCTAATCATACATCTTGTTGATCAGATAAAAGCATTGGGGCCAATATATTTACATCATATGTTTTTGTTGAAGAGATATTTAGGAGTATTGAAGGGTTATGTGTGTAACCGTGCTCACCTAGAGGGTTCAATTATGGAAGGATATACTACTGAAGAAGTGATTGAGGGTTGCGCCTGATTACATCAAAGATGGAAAGCCGATAGGTGTGTCTATACCAGTACATGAGGGTAGGCTATGTTGGAGAGGAAAAGTGGGTAAGAAAACTTTTACGTTCAGGATTACAAATTAGTACATTGTGCACATTTTGGTGTACTATAACAGCTCGCAATAGCTGAGTCGTACATCGAGGAACACAAAATTGAGCTTCGCAGAAAAAACCAAGGCCGCACAGAGGACTGGATCATGAAAGAGCCTAGAAGACGTTTCATTGAATGGTTAATGGATAAAAATATACCATACGGATAATCTGATAAAGACGCAACAATGAAGAAGTTAGCTTCTGGCCTATATTCTTTGGTGACATCATGGCAGGCATATGACATTAATGGTTACACATTTTACACTAAGGAAAAAGATGGTAAGAGTGTTGCACAAAATAGTGGTGTTCGTATGGAAACTTATGATCCACAAGGGCAGAAGACCACATACTTCAGGTTCATAGAGGAAATATGGGAACTCGATTATGGAGAAAGAATGCAAATGCTCGTGTTTAAGTGCCAATGGGTCAAACATTCTGATGGTGCGCAAGTGGACAACTACGGGCTGACACTGGTAGACTTGAACAAAGTGGGTTATAAAGATGATCCGTGGCTTCTCGCTGATCATGTTGCACAAGTTTTTATGTATAGGATCTAGAAACCGAGAAGATGCACGTAGTTGTTTCTGGAAAGCAAAATATTGTTAGGGTTGAGAATATGGGAGATAATGAATAGGAATATAATAAATATGAATATATGTACCTTTTCACCGATCTAGACAACAACAAGCGCGTAGAAAGAAGCATTAAAAAGGATTTGAAACTCTATATGCGAGAAGATGTCATTGCTAGACAAAATGTATAACATATATTATATATATTTGTAATATTGTAATGAAGCTTTAATGTTTTAATTTGACAAATTTTCTCTTTTAATATTTGAATTATTGACATATTGGAATGCTTTAAAAAATTAATAAAATTCATACAGTGAAATACATTGCGCTTGAAGCCATGGCTGGCTAAGTGCTGCTTCATCTCTATGTATAGTGTGAGCTCTGTTTTTCCTCTGTTCGCTAGAATTTTCGCAGACGGATCTATACCTACGACTACCCGCCTGTGAAGAATCTTTATCACAGGCGATTTGTAATGTAAAGAGTATCCGCTTGTGAAGAATCTTTATCGCAGGTGGTTCTTTATCTACGGCTGTCCGCCTGTGAAGAATGTTTATCACGGGCAGTGTGTAACGTAAGATTATCCGCAAGTGTAACTCTAAGGATGCATGTACTGCACGCGTGGTGTATTCCCCTCGCGTGTGCATGGTAACCAAAAAGGTAAGGCGTGCACGCCCGGTATCAAACAGAGAGGGCCAATATCAAATATAAGAACCACTGATTGAGAAGCACCTTCAAAAACGCTATTACTAAGAATCATCTCCTTTGATGATCATATCATCCATCATTGTCAAAGGAGAAGAGTCCAACAATAAGAAGAAGTATTAATAAAAAGGACAAGATCATGAGCACTAACCACAGAAGCAAAGTGTTGAAATCAAGCACGAGGACATGCTTGAGGCCATATAAGAGTACGTCAAAGACGGCAAACTATACCCACAGGAACAGAATACCTCAATGACAGTTGCATATACACCTCTAAAGGACAACAAATCTAGTTCAAAATTAATTTTTTTAGAACTACAACAATATATATATATATATAGAACAACAACAACCAAGCCTTTATCCCAAGCATGTTGGGGTCGGCTGAGTGCTGCTTCATACAGTGAAATACACTAAGCTTGAAGCCATGACCAGCTGAGTGCTGCTTGATCTCTATGTGTACGTGTAAGCTCTGTTTGCTACAATTTTTGCAGCCGGTTCTATACCTATGACTAGCCGCCTGTGAAGAATCTTTATCACAGACGGTTTGTAATGTAAAGATTATCCACCAGTGAAGAATACTTATCCCAGGCGGTTCTTTATCTACGGCTGCCCGCCTGTGAAGAATGTTTATCACAGGCGATTTGTAATGTAAGATTATCCGCCCGTGTAACTCTAAGGACGCATGTATACTGTGTGCATTGTGCGTTCCCTTTGTGCGCACGCGGTAACCGAAAAGGTAAGCCATGCACGCCCGGTCGCTTCAGCTTCCTGTATTAATGGCCAATATTGTAAGCAGCTCCTACTCCACGGTCTTCCTGTAACGTGCGTTCGTTGCCATTCGTGCACAGAATTCAAAGTGATCCGACCTCTCGTTGTCCGCACCATTATAACTTGCACCTTCCCCTTCTCTACAGTCTGCACCACCATCACAGTTGTATCACTCGTGTTCGAAATGGTCAAGAACATTCATGTTGCTTTCGGTAAGGGCAAAAAATGTAAAGGAACAAATAGAAATAAAACTACACCTTCAGGTGATACAACTGACATGAGTTTCAAGAAACAATCAATTTTTTCAAGTATCTTCCATACTGGAAGAATCTAGAAATTTGCCATAGTATTGATTTGATGCACATTACAAAGAATGTATTTGACAGCATCATTGGAACCTTGCTGGACATGCCAAGGAAAACAAAGGACGGATTAAAACCACGTATGGACCTAGTAAATCTTGATATGAGACCATAGCTTCACCCGGTAGAAAAGGCCAACGGGAAGCATTACCTTCCCCCCAGCCAGCTACAAATTGACACTACAGGAGAAAAAGGCAATTTGCAAATGCTTGCATGGGATCAGAGTGCCCATGAGTTTCTCATCGAATATCCGCAAACTAGTCTCGATGAAAGACTTTTCTTTATTTGGCTATAATTCTCACGACTGTCACATGATGATGACAGTGTTTCTTGCCATAGCGATAAGTGTCATCAAATCTGAGCATATAAAAGTTGTCATCACACGTTTGTGTTACTTCTTCAATGCAGTATCGCAAAAGGTGATAGCCTGGGAAGACTTAGACTATTTGAAAATGTACATCGTCGAGACTATGTGCAAGCTTGAGACGTGTTTCCCACCATCCTTTTTAAATATGCAAGTTTACCTAATCATACATCTTGTTGATCAGATAAAAGTATTGGGGCCAATATATTTACATCATATGTTTTTGTTGAAGAGATATTTAGGAGTATTGAAGGGTTATGTGTGTAACCGTGCTCACCTAGAGGGTTCAATTATGGAAGGATATACTACTGAAGAAGTGATTGAGGGATGCGCCTGATTACATCAAAGATGGAAAGCCGATAGGTGTGTCTATACCAGTACATGAGGGTAGGCTATGTTGGAGAGGCAAAGTGGGTAAGAAAACTTTTACGTTCAGGATTACAAATTAGTACATTGTGCACATTTTGATGTACTATAACAGCTCGCAATAGCTGAGTCGTACATCGAGGAACACAAAATTGAGCTTCGCAGAAAAAACCAAGGCCGCACAGAGGACTGGATCATGAAAGAGCCTAGAAGACATTTCATTGAATGGTTAATGGATAAAAATATACCATACGGATAATCTGATAAAGACGCAACAATGAAGAAGTTAGCTTCTGGCCTATATTCTTTGGTGACATCATGGCAGGCATATGACATTAATGGTTACACATTTTACACTAAGGAAAAAGATGGTAAGAGTGTTGCACAAAATAGTGGTGTTCGTATGGAGGCTTATGATCCACAAGGGCAGAAGACCACATACTTCGGGTTCATAGAGGAAATATGGGAACTTGATTATGGAGAAAGAATGCAAATGCTCGTGTTTAAGTGCCAATGGGTCAAACATTCTGATGGTGTGCAAGTGGACAACTACGGGCTGACAGCGGTAGACTTGAACAAAGTGAGTTATAAAGATGATCCGTGGATTCTCGCCGATCGTGTTGCACAAGTTTTTATGTACAGGATCTAGAAACTGAGAAGATGCACGTAGTTGTTTCTGGAAAGCAAAATATTGTTAGGGTTGAGAATATGGGAGATAATGAATAGGAATATAATCAATATGAATATATGTACCTTTTCACCGATCTAGACAACAACAAGCGCGTAGAAAGAAGCATTAAAAAGGATTTGAAACCCTATATGCGAGAAGATGTCATTGCTAGAAAAAATGTATAACATATATTATATATATTTGTAATATTGTAATGAAGCTTTAATGTTTTAATTTGACAAATTTTTGCTTTTAATATTTGAATTATTGACATATTGGAATGCTTTAAAAAATTAATAAAATTCATACAGTGAAATACACTGCGCTTGAAGCCATGGCTGGCTAAGTGCTGCTTCATCTCTATGTATAGTGTGAGCTCTGTTTTTCCTCTGTTCGCTAGAATTTTCGCAGACGGATCTATACCTACGACTACCCGCCTGTGAAGAATCTTTATCACAGGCGATTTGTAATGTAAAGAGTATCCGCTTGTGAAGAATCTTTATCGCAGGCGGTTCTTTATCTACGGCTGTCCGCCTGTGAAGAATGTTTATCACGCGCAGTGTGTAACGTAAGATTATCCGCAAGTGTAACTCTAAGGACGCATGTACTGCACGCGTGGTGTATTCCCCTCGCGTGTGCATGGTAACCAAAAAGGTAAGGCGTGCACGCCCAGTATCAAACAGAGAGGGCCAATATCAAATATAAAAACCACTGATTGAGAAGCACCTTCAAAAACGCTATTACTAAGAATCATATCCTTTGATGATCATATCATCCATCATTGTCAAAGGAGAAGAGTCCAACAATAAGAAGAAGTATTAATAAAAAGGACAAGATCATGAGCACTAACCACAGAAGCAAAGTGTTGAAATCAAGCACGAGGACATGCTTGAGGCCATATAAGGGTACGCCAAAGACGAGAAACTATACCCACAGGAACAGAATACCTCAATGACAGTTGCATATACACCTCTAAAGGACAACAAATCTAGTTCAAAATTAAATTATTTTTTCAGAACTACAATAATATATATATATATATATAGAACAACAACAACCAAGCCTTTATCCCAAGCATGTTGGGGTCGGCTGAGTGCTGCTTCATACAGTGAAATACACTAAGCTTGAAGCCATGGCCAGCTGAGTGCTGCTTGATCTCTATGTGTACGTGTAAGCTCTGTTTGCTACAATTTTTGCAGCCGGTTCTATACCTACGACTAGCCGTCTGTGAAGAATCTTTATCACAGACGGTTTATAATGTAAAGATTATCCACCTGTGAAGAATACTTATCGCAGGCGGTTCTTTATCTACCGCTGCCCGCCTGTGAAGAATGTTTATCACAGGTGATTTGTAACATAAGATTATCCGCCCGTGTAACTCTAAGGACGCATGTATACTGTGTGCATTGTGCGTTCCCTTTGTGAGCACGCGGTAACCGAAAAGGTAAGCCATGCACGCCCGGTCGCTTCAGCTTCCTGTATTAATGGCCAATATTATAAGCGGCTCCTACTCCACAGTCTTCCTGTAACGTGCGTTCGTTGCCATTCGTGTGCAGAATTCAAAGTGATCCGACCTCTCGTTGTCTGCACCATTATAACTTGCACCTTCCCCTTGTCTACAGTCTGCACCACCATCACAGTCTCCCTCTTCTCTCTAGTCTTCGTATTCCTTGCCGCATCGTAGCTCTAGTCTCAATGGCACCACCGACGAAGCGCTCCTGACCATGCTCTCCACTCGACGCGCCTCTATCCCCGGCTCCAACCGCGCCTCCGTCCCCAGCTCCAACCGCACCTCCGTCGCCTTCCTAGGTGGAAGAGAGAGTGCACTTGCTTAGGAAAGCCGTTCTCCTAGAGTAGAGTTTTGTTGCCCTCAGGACACAGGCTGTGACACCCTCATCTCTGGTTCCTGCATGTATTCATATTTCATGGAGAGAAAACATTTTAAAACAAGTAGGAACCGAGAAAAATTATCAAAAAGATAACCAGTAAGAGCCGAATCCAGCTCACATAGAGCTCCGAAGACAATTTTCATGGCTCGCTGGCCACGTGGCGTGTTCGGAGGTCATTCCTGCGAAGTGGGAAGAGGTCCGCTGCTAAACTGGCTACGTGACAGGCTCGGGGCTCATCTCCGCAAAGGGGAGAGGTCCGGCCCTGTGGGACACGTGTTGCCTCTGGAGCTAATCTCTGTGGAAGAAGCAAAGGCATTTCCGCAGGACACATGTCACCTTCGGAGCTAGTCACCATGGAAATCAGAGGACCGGTCGCGTGGGATACGTGTCGATCTCGGAGCTCACCTCCGAGAGGTCCGGTTCTATTGGACACGTGTCACCATCAGAGCTTATCTCCGGGAGGTCCATCACTATTGGGCACGTGTTAACCTTGGAGCTCGTCTCGGGGAAGAAAGGAAGTCTGGCGCTGTTAGGACACATGGCACACCCGGAGCCACCTTCGAGAGAGGGAAGGTCTGGCACTGACACGTAACATGCGCGGAGCTCATCTCCCAAGGAGAAGGAAGTCTTGCTCGCTTGACACGTGGCACAACCAGAGCTCGTCCCTGCGGAAAGGGAGAGATCAGCACCCGATGGACACGTGGAGCATCCGGAGCTCATCACCAAGGAGGTAACGAGTTCTGGAGCGGTTTTTGGATTCTGTACGTGTAGAAATACCGGAACAGAGAAGAAACTGACCTGAATTCCACAAGGATAACGCACCAAATCAACTAAAGATAAGATGTTAAGATTCAACGATGATTTGAATAGAACTCTTATTCGAAGTCCAATCAGATTAGGACTCTTCTTCTCCCGATTATAAATAGAACCCAGAACCCTTTGCTGAAAACCACAAACTTCTTTTCTAACTCCTGAGCCAAGGACTTAGAGCCCTAGCCCTAACTCGCCGAGTAAGCCCATCGCCGGAGTGCAGCAAGACAGATCACCGGAGGAGAGCCCAACGATCTGAGAAGGACCAAGATCGAGAAGAACGTAAGGTAGGTCTCCAAATACCGCCTTACGACATCGTTGTGTTTTCTTTGCATCTGTTCTTCGATTCCTTTCGAACAGAAGCCTTCTCGTGGACAGATCACTTGATGATCAGTTTGATCTAAAGACAAGATCATCGCCACGTCCACCTTTGATCCGAACACCTCTGTTCATCATAAAATCCATGCAAGCCATGCAAAGAACACGTACAAACTAATCTAATAAAACTAATCATAGGATAGCATGCATATGCATCATCGCATCTAGTTAAAGTTTGTGCATGATATTGATTGTTATGAATCTTGTATGTGCGTGATCCTGTATAGTACGACAAGCTCAGGGAGCTGTTTACAACGAGCTGCAACAACAAGGTTTCGAGATCCAAGAGCCACCAGAACCGCAAGAATAAGGCAAGAGGTCCTTGACCATATTGATCCTATGTTTTGGGTAAAACTGATTTGTTTTGCAAAAAGGTGTGTGTGCTGAGTCAAACATGATGGGAAACCCTTTTATAGGAGTTTACTAGCTTTGGTTAAACCCCCCTTGTCGCTAGGGATGTTTATGAGTCGGGTATGGTTTTTGCTTTATGCTTCGCTGAGTCCATGGGATTGGGAAGCGAGATAGATGTGTCTAGCTAATTGCACTCGTAATGATAATGAGAAATCGATGTTGTTACTGAACATGGATCGGAGGGAGATCTAGGCAATCCTGGGTTTGTGAATGAGGTAGCATGAGATGGTGGTTTACTTGCCGTACATCTAAGGACCGGTTCATGCATGCACATGCCAGGATAACAGTGCCACCACAAGGCCAAGTATGGGTGCGGCTTAGCTGAGTAATTAGGTAAGTTGCTAGAGTGTTATGGACTGTGGAAGGCGAGGGGAATGGGAGTCGAGTGAAGACTGCCCTGGGAACTGCATGGCACAAGAGGGGGCCCGTGGGTGGGAGAATTGGAGATTCTAGCCTGCTGGTGAAACCTTAGTGAGTCCATACATCTAGTAGCCCCTTTGTAAAGTCTATTTTGTGATCTCTTGGCCATACACCGACGGTTGTGTACTGGTATAATGGAGGTTCTGCAGTCGCCGACGGGTGACGAAATCACAAACTTGTGGGTAAAGAGGTGCAAACTCTACAAGGTTCTTAAAACTATCATGATAGCCGAGCTTACGGTCACGAGTGCCTGGCCAACTGCCATGATTAGTTGGGATGGTTATTGGGATGGTTCTTGGTTAAGGCTATTGGTTATGGTTTTGATTATGGTTTTGGTTTTCGGGACTGTTGAGTCCGGGTGATAAGATGGTTGCATGACTATTGACTCATGGCAACGAGATTGGTCTCGGTATGAGACGAAGTTGTCTATGAGGTGAGATGGTAGCGAATATGAGAAGGTATTCGTGAGATGTAGCGAATACAAGGAGGTATTCGTGAGCAAGAATGAAGTTGGTTAATGTTCGGGTGGAACATGGAAAGTGAGGGACGTATGTTGGTAATTTAATACATGCTGGGATTGCATTCACCTAAAGTTAAGTTGTTATTTTATCGTGGTTTTGATAATTTTGCTTTTCTGCAATGAGCCTTTTTATATCTACCTTGTTATGAGCTACATATCATGTTTTCCCGCATTTGCTGAGTACATCATTGTACTCAAACTCGCATTATTATTTCATCATCAGCAGCAGAAGGAGATTTCTATGGAGACCAAGTGGAGCATTAGATGCGTAATCTGTTCTCAACTTTGCCTGTGGATAGAGTAGAGATGGAGCCATTGCTGCCTATAATTGCTTCCGCATTAGTTAAATTGCTTCCACATTAAGAATAAAGACTTCCGCTGCATAGAAATAAAGACTTCCGCTGTGAGCATGAGTCCAAGACTCATGAGACATTGTAATAAACTCTGTTATTCGTGGTTATATATATCCTGAATTCAGTTTGTGAAACATATGTGTATGTGTGGTTTATCCTGGGCACACATACGCATCAGTTCTCAGTTCCGTGGTTTTCCACAGAATTGAGGGCGTCACAGATTGGTATCAGAGCCACGGGTTGACAGCAGGTTACACGCCTAGATAGAAATCTCAAATTAATATTAGAACCACGGGTTGACAGTGGGTTACACACCTAAATAGTAAACACAGAGTGGTATCAAAAACCACAAATAGGGGTAGATTACACAACTAGATACAATTACAGGTTGGTATTGGACACAGATTGGTAGCTAAGTCACGCTGACCCAAGGAAGCATCCTAGGACGCTTAGATTGACCTTGAAACTATCTTGACATAGGAAACCAGCCTTGAATAGGAATTGTATGAGCTCTTGTAATGATTGTTGCAAAATGTGTGCTTAGTGTGAGTTGTGGGACGTCTCAAAACGTTGTCCATATCCACACATAAGTAAAAAGAGGTGTGAGATGCTTCGGCACTTGTTCACATCCTCATATGGGCTAATATATATATATATACATATATATATATATAGTCCAACGCACCTTGATGCATATAGTTGAGGAAATCTACCTAAGCTTTCTAACCTTCTATTCTATTTTGATCTCTCTCACAGATGGTGAGAGAAAACGCCGGCCGAAGGAACGTCCGTGACAACCAAGAGGATTGTCACGAGGAAGTTCCTGTTAACCCCGGAGCTGGCGAGAACCACCTGGAACGGTTGATGGCCATGCAGAATCAACTTATGCAAACCATGATCCAAACTTTGGGTCAATTGCAGGCCAACAACAACAATCCTGTTCCGGCACCACCGCCACCACCACCGCCGGCTCATAACAGGCTGGGAGAGTTCATGAGGACTCAACCACCCACCTTTGCTCAAGCCAACGACCCCATGGAGGCCGACGACTGGTTGAAATCCATGGAGAAGAAGCTTGCCATAGTACAGTGCAATGACCGAGAGAAGGTTCTCTTTGCGTCGCACCAACTTGCGGGAGCTACCGCTGACTGGTGGGATGCCCTAAGCAACGCTCATGTCGATCCGGAGACAATCACTTGGACTGAGTTCAAGGAAAGTTTCCGCTCTCATTACATCCCTGCTAGTGTAATGATGCTCAAGAGACAGCAGTTCGAAGGTCTCCACCAAGGACAGAGAAGTGTGAATGAGTATCTCAACAAGTTCACACAATTGTCCCGGTATGCCCCCGAAGACGTCAACTCAGACCAGATTAAGCAATACCTGTTCATGAGAGGGTCGAACAATGAGATCCAGGTTCAGCTCCTCAACAATGACTACGTAAGCTCTCAGAAGCTGGTTGACAAGGCTATAGTGGTTGAAAACAAGATCCGAGAGATCGAGCAAGAGTGCAAGAGGAAGATGCCATACCAGCCTCAAGGGAGCAACATACGACCTTTGTACATGCCCCAGCTGCACCGCAGTATGGATCGACCGCTCCTGCATACCGCCCTAGTCAGCCACCACAGCAACGACCCGTTGCACCAGCACCTCGCGTGCCCATGCCTCCTGTGCCCCAACCTAACATGGGAGCTCCTGTTCAAAACCCCCGCCCCAACGTACCTGCTGCCGTAGGCAACAGGGCATGCTTTGCATGCGGGGAAATAGGACACTTCGCGAACCAGTGCCTGAGGAGAGGCCCTGGACAGCAAGGCAACGTGCCCAAACAGAACCCGCGACCGAACGGAGGGGACAATCAAGGAAACCGGGGACAGCAGAACTATGCTCGCGGCAACGTGAACCATGTTTCTGCCTTGGAAGCACAACAGGCTGAAGACGTCGTATTTGGTATGTTCCTTGCCAACTCCAACCCAGCCACCATCTTATTTGATTCTGGAGCATCACATTCCTTCATATCATCCAAGTATGTTGCCAAACATCATCTACCCATATCCCACTTAAAATGTGCTATGTTAGTTAATTCTCCCGGAGGAGAAATGAGGACTAATATAGTATGTCCGAAAGTAAGCTTTAAAATAAGGGGGTAGACTTCCTTGCCAACCTTATTGTCCTGGACTCCCAAGGGATTGACATAATACTCGGGATGGATTGGTTAAGCAAGCACAACGGGGTAATCCAATGTGCTGAAAGGAGCGTGCAGTTGACAAATGAGCACGGTGTTCATGTCGAGTTTGAGTCAGTTCAACAAATGACCGAAAAGGC
The DNA here is from genome assembly GCA_030760725.1 of Neostapfia colusana. NCBI lineage: Eukaryota > Viridiplantae > Streptophyta > Magnoliopsida > Poales > Poaceae > Neostapfia > Neostapfia colusana. Next base: position 39,900,516 of record JASWHV010000006.1, on the reverse strand, counting down.
GATCTTAAGCCACGTCGAAGGAGCAACATTGGACAGCATTCAAGTGGTTCAGGAATTCTCGGACGTGTTCCCGGAAGAGCTTCCAGGTATGCCCCTTGACCGGGACATTGAGTTTGCCATTGATTTGGTACCCGGAACTGCACCTATAGCCAAGAGACCCTATAGGATGCCCGTCAATGAACTAGTAGAACTCAAGAAGCAAATTCAAGAGTAGTTGGAAAAGGGTTTTATACGTCCAAGCTCATCACCATGGGGAGCCACCGTGCTCTTCGTAGACAAGAAGGATGGAACCCAAAGGATGTGCGTGGACTATAGGTCTCTCAACGAGGTGACAATCAAGAACAAATACCCTCTGTCCCGTATAGAGGACCTATTCGACCAAATGAAAGGAGCCCGAGTGTTCTCCAAGATTGATCTTCGGTAGGGATATTTTCAGCTGAAGATTAAGCCCTCCAATATACCCAAGACTGCCTTCCGAACACGGTATGGTTCGTATGAATATACCGTCATGTCTTTTGGGTTAACAAATGCACCCGCATACTTCATGCACCTTATGAACAAGGTTTTCATGGAGTACTTGGATAAGTTCGTCGTGGTTTTTATTGACGACATTATGGTGTATTCAAAAAGTGAGGAGGAGCATGAAGAACATTTGAAATTGACCTTGCAGAAATTGCGTGAGCAACAATTGTATGCCAAGCTTAACAAGTGTTAATTTTGGCTAAAGGAAATATCGTTCCTAGGCCACATTATCTCCAAGGAAGGGTATCAGTTGATCCTGGAAAAGTGAGAGATGTTCTGAAGTGGGACCAACCGCAAAGCGTGAGGGATATTCGGAGTTTTCTTGGGATGGCTGGATACTATCGACGCTTCATTAAAGACTTCTCTAAGATAGCAAAGCCTATGACGGAGTTGTTAATGAAGGGAAAAGTCTTTCAATGGACACCAGCATGCCAAGGAAGTTTTGAGGAACTCAAGAAAAAGCTAACCACAACGCCGATCCTGGTATTGCCGGACGTAAGCAAGAGCTTTGACATATATTGTGACGCATCCAGACAGGGGCTCGGATGTGTGCTCATGCAAGAAGGACAAGTGGTAGCCTATGCCTCACGACAATTAAAGAAGCACGAGCTTAATTATCCTACACATGACTTGGAGCTAGCAGCAGTAGTGCATGCATTGAAGATTTGGAGGCATTATATCCTTGGTCATCGATGTGAGATCTATACGGATCATAAAAGCCTCAAGTACATATTTACCCAAACGAACTTGAATTTGAGGCAATGTCGATGGTTGGAACTCATCAAGGATTATGATGTTAGAATCAACTATCACCCTAGGAAGGCCAATGTAGTAGCTGATGCATTGAGTCGAAAGGGAGCATGTCACCAACTCACGGTTCGGGAGCTACCACCCGAACTATGCAAGGAGTTCGAACGGTTACACCTGGATTCTTGAACAAAATGGAAATGATGGAGATCCACTCTTTATTGGAGCAAGAGATAAGAGATGGCCAAGCAACGGATGAGGAGATCAAGGAAATAATCCGACAAGGAATAGAGAAAGATTTCAAAGAAGATGAGAAGGGTACGCTTTGGCTAGGAAAAAGGATTTGTGTGCCTAACGTGAAGCACCTCTGCGACATGATATTGAAGGAGGCACATGATTCACCCTATTCCATACATCCCGAAAGTACCAAAATGTACAAGGACTTGAAGACTTGTTATTGGTGGGACGGTATGAAAAGGGATATAGCCGAATACGTTGCCCTATGCGACACATGCCAACAGGTGAAGGCCGAACATCAAAGACCCGCTGGATTGTTGCAACCCTTGAAGGTACCCGAGTGGAAGTGGGAGGACATCAGTATGGATTTCATCATCGGATTGCCACGTACTCAGTCGGGTTATGACTCTATCTGGATTATCGTGGACCAATTGACGAAAACAGCCCATTTTCTCCCTATAAGGGCCAAGTACAACGTTGCACAACTAGCCGAGTTGTACATGGAGCAGATCGTGTGCCGTCATGGAGTTCTGAGGAGGATAGTCTTAGATCGAGGTTCTCAGCTTACCTCTAGATTCTGGAGGAAGCTGCAGAAAGCTATGGGTACACGACTGGATTTTAGCTCCGCCTATCACCCACAGACCGATGGGCAAACCGAAAGGACAAACCAGATTTTGGAGGACATGTTGAGAGCTTGCGCCTTGAAACATGGGCGTAGTTGGGATAGGAGTTTACCGTACGCCGAATTCTCCTATAACAACAGCTATCAAGCTAGCTTGAAAATGTCGTCTTTTGAAGCATTGTACGGTAGACGGTGCAGAACACCGCTGTTTTGGAGCAAAACCGGAGAGAACCAGGTGTTTGGACCAGAAGTGCTACAAGAAGCTGAAAAACAAGTCCAAACGATACGGGAGAACTTAAAGGCTGCTCAGTCACGACAGAAAGGCTATACGGATAATAGGCAAAGGAAGTTGACCTTCGAAGTAGAAGACTTCGTATATCTTAAGGTCTCGCCTATCCGAGGCCAGCGACGTTTCAACGTCAAAGGCAAGCTAGCACCTCGCTACATCGGATCATCTAAGATTTTGGACAAGCAAGGAGAAGTAGCCTATCAACTAGAACTCCCAACATATCTCTCCGACGTACATGACGTGTTTAATGTATCCCAGCTCAAGAAGTGCTTGAGAGTACCGGAGGAGCAAGCACCGATGGAAGAGCTTGAACTTCAAGAGGACCTGACTTATACGGAGCGCCCTGTCCGAATTTTGGACGTCAAGGAAAGGGTCACCAGGAACAAAGTGATCCGATGGTGCAAGGACAATGGAGCCATCACACCGAAACTGAAGCCACATGGGAGCGTGAAGAAGACATCAGGGCAGAATTTCCTCATCTATTCTCTACTAACGAATATTGAGGATGAGATTCAATTTAAGGGGGGTAGATTTGTGACACCCTCATCTATGGTTTCTACATGTATTCATATTTTATGGGAAGAAAACATTTTAAAAGAAGTAGGAACCGAGAAAAAATATCAAAAAGATAACCAGTAAGAGCCGAATCTAGCTCACACAGAGCGCCAAAGACAACTTCCGCGGCTCGCTGGCCACGTGGCGTGTTCGGAGGTCATTCCTGCGAAGTGGGAAGAGGTCCGCCGCTAAACTGGCTACGTGGCAGGCTCGGGGCTTATCTCCACAAAGGGGAGAGGTCCGGACCTGTGGGACACGTGTTGCTTCCGAAGCTAATCTCTGTGGAAGAAGCAAAGGCATTTCGGCAGGACACATGTCACCTTCGGAGCTAGTCACCATGGAAATCAGAGGACCGGTCGCACGAGATACGTGTCGGTCTCGGAGCTCACCTCCGAGAGGTCCGGTTCTATTGGACATGTGTCGCCATCAGAGCTTATCTCCGGGAGGTCCATCACTATTGGCCACGTGTTAACCTCAGAGCTCGTCTCGGGGAAGAAAGGAAGTCTGGCGCTGTTAGGACACGTGGCACACCTGGAGCCACCTCCGAGAGAGGGAAGGTCCGACACTGACACGTAGCACGCGCGGAGCTCATCTCCCAAGGAGAAGGAAGTCTTGCTCGCTTGACACGCGGCACAACCGGAGCTCGTCCCTGCGGAAAGGGAGAGATCAGCACCCGATGGACACGTGGAGCTTCCGGAGCTCATCACTAATGAGGTAACGAGTTCTGGAGCGGTTTTTGGATTCTGTACGTGTAGAAATACCAAAACAGAGGATAAATCGACCTGAATTCCACAAGGATACCACACCAAATCAACTAAAGATAAGATGTTAAGATTCAACGATGATTTGAATAGAATTCTTATTCGAAGTCCAATCAGATTAGGACTCTTCTTCTCCCGATTATAAATAGAAACCAGAACCCTTGGCCGAAAACCACAAACTTCTTTTCTAACTCCTGAGCCGACGACTTAGAGCCCTAGCCCTAACTCGCCGAGTAAGCCCATCGCCGGAGTGCAGCAAGAAAGATCGCCGGAGGAGAGCCCAATGATCTGAGAAGGACCAAGACCGAGAAGAACGTAAGGTAGGTCTCCAAATACCGCCTTACAACATCGTTGTGTTTTCTTTGCATATGTTCTTCGATTCCTTTCGAATAGAAGCCTTCTCGTGGACAGATCACTTGATGATCAGATTGATCTAAAGACAAGATCATCGTCACGTCCACCTTTGATCCGAACACCTCTGTTCATCATAAAATCCATGCAAGCCATGCAAAGAACACGTACAAACTAATCTAATAAAACTAATCATAGGATATCATGCATATGCATCATCGCGTCTAGTTAAAGTTTGTGCATGATATTGATTGTTATTAATCTTGTATGTGCGTGATCCTGTATAGCAGGACAAGCTCAGGGAGTTGTTTACGATGAGCTACAACAACAAGGTTTCGAGATCCAAGAGCCACTAGAACTGCAAGAACAAGGCAAGTGCTCCTTGATCATATTGATCCTATGTTTTGGGTAAAACTGATTTGTTTTGCAAAAAGGTGTGTGTGCTGAGTCAAACATGATGGGAAACCCTTTTATAGGAGTTTACTAGCTTTGGTTAAACCACCCTTGTCGCTAGGGATGTTTATGAGTCGGGTATGGTTTTTGCTTTATGCTTCGCTGAGTCCATGGGATTGGGAAGCGAGATAGATGTGTCTAGCTAACTGCACTCGTAATGATAATGAGAAATTGATATTGTTACTGAACATAGATTGGAGGGAGATCTAGGCAAGTCTGGGTTTGTGAATCAAGTAGCATGAGATGGTGGTTTACTTGCCGTAGATCTAAGGACCGGTTCATGCATGCACATGCCAGAATAACAGTGCCACCACAAGGCCATGTATGGGTGCGGCTTAGCTGAGTAATTAGGTAAGTTGCTAGAGTGTTATGGACTGTGGAAGGCACGGGGAATGGGAGTCGAGTGAAGACTTCCCTGGGAACTGCATTGCACAAGAGGGGGCCCGTGGGTAGGAGAATTTGAGACTCTAGCCTGCCGGTGAAACCTTAGTGAGTCCATACATCTAGTAGCCCCTTTGTAAAGGCTATTTTGTGATCTCTTGGCCATACGTCGATGGTTGTGTACTGGTATAATGGAGGTTCTGCAGTCACCGACGGGTGACGAAATCACAAACTTGTGGGTAAAGAGGTGCAAACTCTACAGGGTTCTTAAAACTATCATGATAGCCGAGCTTACAGTCACGAGCGCCTGGCCAACTGCCATGATTAGTTGGGATGGTTATTGGGATGGTTCTTGGTTAAGGCTATTGGTTATGGTTTTGATTATGGTTTTGGTTTTCGGGACTGTTGAGTCCGGGTGATAAGATGGTTGCATGAATGTTGAGTCATGTCAACGAGATTGGTCTTGGTGTGAGACGAAGTTGTCTATGAGGTGAGATGGTAGCAAATACGAGAAGGTATTCGTGAGATGATAGCAAATACAAGGAGGTATTCGTGAGCAAGAATGAAGTTGGTTAATGTTCAGGTGGAACATGGAAAGTGAGGGAGGTATGTTGGTAATTTAATACATGCTGGGATTGCATTCATCTAAAATTAAGTTTTTATTTTATCGTGGTTTTGATAACTTTGCTTTTCTGCAATGAGCCTTTTTATATCTACCTTGTTATGAGCTACATATCATATTTTCCCGCACTTGCTGAGTACATCATTGTACTCAAACTCGCATTATTATTTCATCAGCAGCAGCAGAAGGAGATTTATGTGGAGACCAAGTGGAGCATTAGGCGCGTAATCTGTTCTCAACTTTGCCTGTGGATGGAGTAGAGATGGAGCCATTGCTGCCTAGAATTGCTTCCGCATTAGTTAAATTGCTTCCGCATTAAGAATAAAGACTTCCGCTGCATAGAAATAAAGACTTCCGATGTGAGCATGAGTCCAAGACTCATGAGACATTGTAATAAACTCTGTTATTCGTGGTTATATATATTCTGAATTCAGTTTGTGGAACATATGTGTATGTGTGATAAACATCCTGGGCACACATACGCATCAGTTCTCGGTTCCGTGGTTTTCCACAGAATTGAGGGCGTCACACAGGCAGACGACGACGACCTATCACTGTTGCGCCGGCAGATGGCGAAGGATGTATTTAATAGTACATCTGATGCCATAGTTCTTCTGGGTCTTGATCGCCTTCCAGAACGTACTGGAATGGGCACCATAGCCCACTATCTCTTCGGTTTAAGCGCAGTGGTCGGTCGTCTTGACGCGATGTGGGAGACGGTCGGTGAGGTGCTTGGGGTGGAAGGCAGCAGGAAGTTGGTAGATGCGATCGCCGACAAGTGTGAGGTTTCTCCGCCACCAGAGGACTAGGCGATCGTCTATTGTTTTCTTTTGTTGTTTGTAAAAATTTATTTTTTAATGAATGTGTGTTTGATGATGAATGTTTGTTATCGATTATCGAACTGTTCGTTGTATTTTTGTTTGATGCTAAATGTGGTTGATGTATATCGGACCGCGATATTTGGTGGCTTCTAATTGGTGGATCGGTCCTCTCGGTATTAATAGCTAATATTGCAGACGGCTCCCTACTGCCGGTCGTTTCAGCTGCCTGTATTAACGGCCCATATTGCAAGTGGCTCCTACTCCACGGTCCACCTGTGAAAATTGATATGTTTACAAAGACGGTTTACCGTTGTGAGCCATCTGTGGTGTTTGTTCATCACAGGCAGCTATTAAATCATTCGACATCATAGGCACATTTTTTACGGAGTGTCTGGGTCTAAAAAACGAGACGCCTATGATAATAGTTTTTGTTGTAGTGCTAACAGAAACACTTGGCCTGCAGGCTGTCAGCCCATATGGATACTGGCCCACAGTGTGAAATTAAACTTAAAATCCGTAAAGAATATAATTCTGCACATTGGACCAACAACCTGTCTAGCTCGGTTGGTAGAGCATAAGGCTCTCAACCTTGTGGTTGTGGGTTTGAGTCCCACGGAGTCCTACAGGCATTTCTTTTATTATTGCTTACTACTAAAAGCGGGCCTTGTCTTTCGGCCTAGCCTTACAAAACAAGCTCGCAAAGCTGGCAGTTGGGCTGATCCTGATGGGCCGCTGGTGCGTTTGCTGGGTGTGTGGGACGCGCCCTGGATGGCACCGCCCACCCCGCCCGCATTGCCCGCCGCACCTGCTACTGGAAGCTGAAATCCGCTAACGAGCGTGCGCGTGCGCACCCGTTATGCACTGGAGGCACGCCCGGTTTGGTGGCGGCGTGTCCGTTAGGATGTTGTGCGGCGCCGGAGTGCCCTGGGCCTCTTATGGCCCAACTCAACCCTAACTCAGATCTCCACCGTTCAAAACCATCCATAGGTGGAGCAGTGAATTCGGGGATATAAAATACCCACCTAGGGGCACCTCTTCTCTCCCCTACCCAGTCACCACAAAGAGGTAACAGCCACAACAGTGAGTGATTTCGGCAAAAAACCCACCTAGGGGCACCTCTTCTCTCTCCTACCCAGCAGCCACAAAGATATAACAGCCACAACAGTGAGTGATTTCGGCCATTTGTAGGCTGAGCTTAGCAATGGGGAGGCACTCACCAGTGTAGCCAGCTTGGGTGACCAGCCACCGTAGGAGAGCCCTTGGCGATGCTATTGCCCCAAGATCCCGGTCTTTTTTCTTTTGATGTTTTCTTACTTGCTACTGACATTTTTTTGTTCTTACTCTCTTTTTCCTTACTCTAAATTGGTTTCTTTTTCTTCACTTCATGTCATATGCTATGGATCTAAAAATATGAAACAAATCCCGAATGGATCTAGTGAAGACTAGCCCAGCTCTTGACGCTATTGATAGTTTCTAAGATTGCTAGTCACTAGATCTACGGGATTTACCAAGAGATAAAACAAATCCTAAAACTTGCTCATTGATGAACAAGAACGAGAACGTGTAGGACATACCTTCGTGTGTAGACGATGTCGATGCCATGTCGATGTAGAAGTTGAGGTGCCGACAGCTGTGACGGCGGATAAGCCTTCCCCTCACTTCTCGGCGCCTTAGATCGGTTCACAAACAAATGAGTGTTGGGGCGTGTTGGGCATGACGGACGTCGTGTCGCGTGCCCCGGCCCACCCCTATATATTGCGCGGGCGTGAGAGGGGGCCCCCAACTACGAGTTGGTTGGTTCCTTCGATCTACATGCGTAGAGGGAGAGATGGACTCGGGTTGGGCCGTTGGGCCTCACCCGAGTCAGAGATCAACCCATCTCCAACACATACCTCTTCATCCTTGCCTTTGATGTCATTCAAAAGATTTTTTATAAGGCTTCGGATGCTGGACTGCTATAGTCACTCAATGACAGCAACGCATGCCTCCGGGTGTCCTTGTATGCCGATGACGCCATGGGTTGACTTGGATCTCCCCCTGGACAGAACTGATGAGGAGCTATTCACCATGGCAACCAAGGTGACAGTTCATAATGGAACCATGGCCAAGTTTTGGACTTCTAACTGGATTGGAGGCTCCTCATTGGCGGTGAGATATCCGGCCCTCTTCCAACATAGTCAGTGCAAGAACCAAACAGTGGCAGAAGCTATGTGGAATGATACTTGGATGAGAGATCTTGCACATGCATGACCTCTCGGTAGCGCTGCTCCAAGACTGTGTTTTACTTTGGACCGTATTTTAAGAACCAGTATTCGATCCAACAGATGACCAACCAAATGAGATAGAATGGACTGCATCAGCAGGTAAATATTCTGCTCGATCTGCTTACCGATTGCAGTTTGTTGGCGGTGTACAGTCCTTGTATCCAAGGCTTATTTGGCGGGTTTGGGATCCGCCCTGTTGCAATATTTTTAGATAATGGATAATCCGATCTTCCCATCCGGAGAGGTTATGGCCTTTTTATTACATCGAAGAAACACACGGTTAAACAGGCGCTAATAGCTGCAGTGAGTACTTAAACACCCCCGAATTGTTAATAAGTAATTCTATTACTGAATCTCCATCCAAATCGGGTGAAGATCTACATCACGGTGGCTTCCACAGCATTACACGCCATCTTTATGAGCTTGATCTTGTTGTCACACTTTTGTAGCAATGCCCACATACTGCACCAGTATGTGGCTCTGGAAAGAACCTGCATATAAGTTTTAATGGGATGTTTATCAAATACTATATCATTCCTTCTCAACCATATTGCTCAACACCATGTTGCAGCTGCAATCACAATCACTAGTCTTTGGCTAGGTTTAAACGAGTCCAGCCATGAATTAAATAAGTTTGAAACAGAAGTAGGAGATGTAACATTGAATGTAATATCAACAATTCTCCATAGAAATCTGGCATAATGACAATCGAAAAATAAATGTTGAATAGTTTGGTTATGCATGTAGAAAACACATTTCTTATCTCCCTTCCAATTCTTTCTTATTAAATTGTCTTTTGTTAATACTACTCCTCAATTTAGGTACCACATAAAAAAATTTATTTTCAACGGCAGCTTTGCTCTCCATAACTGGCTACTCCTACTCACAATTCCGCTAGACATCAGAGCCTTATACATCGAATTAACAGAATAAATGTCGTTTTGATGAAGGTTCCACCTGAAGATATCTTCTGTTTCATTTAACGTAACATTCAGAACCGTGACCACTAGTCTATTCCATCTCCTTCATATGGTTTCTTTTTCAAGAGCCGATTTGGACCACAGAGTGTTTACAAGCCAGCGGGTGGCCCAATATGTACTTCTGCCAACTCTGTCACAGGAACCTGGAAACCGATGTGCACCTCTTCATCGACTGTCCATTTTCCCGCGGAATTTGGTCCCAGATGACTCAGTGGATACATGCTCCAACTTTGCACCAACGGACATGGAAGCAGCTTGGAGCTTTGGTACGCAGGGCTCAGTGAAGCTCAAGCCAATGGCGATCCATTCGGCTGCGATGCTAATTTGCTGGGCTATATAGCGGGAACCCAATGCAAGAATATCTGAAGGTTCCGGAAGACGGTTGCGTGGACTGTAGAGGAGGTCAAGGACCAATCAAATCCCTGGGGACAAGCTGGAGCAGTTCACTTGCTTGCAGTGATTCGATCGCAGCCTAGATCGCACATCTTTATAAGACCAGCTTCATGTTGTGGTACTGCTCGTGCTTGTAATTATAAATTCTGAATATCAATCCGTCTTAATATATATTGTCCCTTCGGGGTTTTCCAAAATAAACGAATACGTCGGTCTTCTCATCAACAATGCCGTGCATGGAATATTCTGGTGCCAAGTCTGAAATCTGTCGCATGAAAAACTGTAATCGTCCATAGTACATTACCTTGAGTCTACTAATTTCATCGTTTTGCAGTAAAAAGTATTCTATGCATTGTATTTAAAAATTGAGTGAATATCTTTGTTCTTTAGGTCATACAAGGAAGATAATTGTTCCGTCCGGAAATGGCTTTATAAGGTTGAAAGTCATCACCAGCACAGTGGAGACCTTGATGTCGCGATGGATGATCTGATGCCTGCAGAACATACGCAGGTACTGCAAGCCCCTTGTGACACCGCTATATTGTACCTCAGAGGCTATTCAAGGATTTTCCGGCTCTTTCCTGCAAAATTTGACCCCTTACGTCACATGGTTACCAGCAAAAATCCACCCCAGCTCTGAATAATACTACTGACTGAAATTCAATACCGTGAAGTGCCCATGCTACGGTCCCGTTTGCACAGAATTCAAATACCAGGTACAATCCGTTCTCACACAGCATCCTGGCAGATACTGTTTGCGTGGCACACATGACCCTGGATCCCTAGTTCTGCAAGAAATTCCTTTTCCTCTTCTCACTGGGCTTGCCTTGTGCCAGCCTCTTACAGCTACAGATTGGTCATCAGATAAGATGCCTTTGTATAGTTCTGCATAGCCTACCCTTCCTGCCATGTTATCTACAGGGAAGAACAACAAATTGTTTCAACTTTACCGCATATAAAATTCAGTTAAAGTTGCATTTAAGAACTTCTGAAAACATATTAAAGGCTCATGAAGTACATGGAAAACAAGTTACTTGGATGGAAGTCGTTGGTAGCCACTAAAGCTAATGAAGACTGGAACATGGCTTCTGGTCTAAAGCATTCGTCAAACAAACATGGCTGTCTCGCACTATCATCATTCAACAAGTTACTTTTAGGTTTATCTCCAATTGGACCTAATCATATTAACCAAGCCCAACCCATTAAGTGCCCTGATTGAGGCACACAACATAGCATGTTTTGGCTGTGAGCCTTCTGTCAGTTACGCCATATAAATAGAGGAAAAGCTGGACAAGAGGACTATGGTTCTTATGTTCAGACTTCAGAACACCTCAACCCGATCTATGAGGGCGCAGCAGTGAGGGAAAGCACTACCACACCCTTCACCGTCACCTCCGACCGCTGTCATCGTCACTGCGTCGAGCTTGTCGCTACATAAATTGTTATCTTCATCAAATCTGAAGGTACGACAACGGTCCGAATCAATCTATGCCATGAGTACCCACTAGATCAGTGCATTAGTGATTCAGATTAACAACAATGACATCAAGATCCGGATCTAATGGCTAATCTAATTAGGGAAAATTAAATAAGAAATCAGATCAGGATTTAGTAGATAGGATTGCCGGTGACGCCGCACATCCCCTTGTTTCGAAAGGCTGCAAGCCAGCGCACCGGCCTCCCGAAGCCGCGTGCATCGCGCCAGGATCCAGCGCTTTCGGCGCCTTGGCCGTGGTTAGCAGCCGGCATCTGAGCTGCCCAGCAAATGCAGCGCCGCCTAGCACTCGGCGCGCTCGCCGCGCGCGTAGCCAGCATCGACCCAAGGTGCAAAGAATTCCAAATCTCTCTGACTGCCGCTCCTAACAGCAGCGAGCTGCTTAGTTTTTTTCGCAGCGGCAGACCCTAAGGTGGTCGGGACTCCAAATCAGGCGGTGGATCTCCAGCTCGATTTCGAAAACGGCCGGTAAAATACAGGCTGCTACACTCTCACTGAGTCTGAAGTTCGGCTGTAGCAACAGGGAAGAAGAAAAGGAAATAAGAGAGAAAAAAGAAAAAAGATAGGAGAAAAAAGTAAAAAGGTAAAGAAAAATAAAAGTAAGAAGAAAAAGATGAGAAAGAAAGTAAAAAATAAATTGAGTAATTTTATATTAGTTTTAAATATAATATTATTAACATAAAAAGTTATATAGAATAATATAATGTAACACCCCAAAATCTGCTAAAGAGGGGAATTAAAAAATTTTTGGACGTAATGCATGTGATAAAGCAATTCAAATTCAAACTGGAATTCAAATTCAAATCAAAACAGAAAAAGAAAAAGAAAACCGAAACCGACCAGTGGGCCGAAACCCGCCAGCCGGCCCAAGACCCCGCGCCAGCGAGCCCAACCCGCGCCCCCCTCTCTCCCTCTCTCTGACATGCGGGGCCCGCCGTCGTCTTCTTCCCCCGCGCGCCCAACCGACCCCGGACTCTCTCCCACGCCCGATCAAAACCAATCCCGGAACCCACGCTCCCAGCCCCGATTTCCGGTCCCGGACGCCCCAACGTGATCTCAACAGACCGCCGCCCTCCCTCGTCTATTTAAACACCGAAATCCACCCCTTTTTCCTCCCCGATCAGCCGTTTTTCTCTCCGGTGAGAACCGAAGCTTCTACAGCCGATTTCCTTCGATCCTTGCTCAAATTTCCTGATCTAACGTGTTGATCACGTTCCACCGCCACCGGGGAGCCCTGCAGGTGAAGGAAACAGCGTGTCTTGCGCCCCGACTGCCACTTCGATGTGCATAGAAGACCATCGCCGCCGACCGACTTCCAGGGCCTCCGAGTGCAGGAAAACCCCTCGGTGAGCATCCCCTAACCCTCTGCAGCCGATCCGTGCAAAAAGATGCGAGTTCCAGCGTGTAGCGGCAAAAACGGAGGCTGCGCCGGCGAGATCGCCACCCCCGCCGCCGCGCGCGCGGGCTGGCTCCGGCCAGGGCAACGTAGAAATAAAATCGACGCTTACCGTTTCGGCGATCTAATCTGAGCCGTCTGTTTTAAATCGGACGGTCCACGTTGGCCCCGCATTATAAAGGCCGGGATTCTTACGCGCTACCCCCTGGGGATCTCGAAAAATACGAGCTAGCCCCGGAAACTTCTGATCTAGCCCCTGGACCCTTAGAAATTCGTGTAAATTTATTTAAAAATCAATTTTAGCCCCTGGACTCAACAAAAATTAGTAAAACCCCTCTGTTATGTGTAGTTAGACCCCTGGAAATTTAGGAAATAGTAAATTAAACCCTGCAGTAGGGTGGATTTACCTTTTTGACCCTATAGGATATTAAATTCAGAAATTTGGATATATGACTAGGATTTAAATTTAAAAGGTAAGGCAAACACATGTGCAAATTTAAGTTTAAACTCTCTAGCACTTGGAAAAATTTAGAATGAGTTAAAAATAGATTTTAGGCTGAAATGAAATCTGCCTAAGTGTTGCTCATTTTTATTTTCTCTAGAGACACATTTTAGTCTAGGAAATAATTCTAAAAATTAGTAAAATAAATTTAAATTGTTTCACATCAGAGAGGAAGTTCAAAAATATATTATTGAACATTTTAGATCAGAACCTATTCTGTTTAGATGATATGTCTTACTATTTTAATAGTAAAATTCACTTTTAGGCATAGAAAATAAATCTGAAAATATAGGAAAATAGGTATGCATAATTAGAAAATGATAAATGAGGTCTCCAAACCCAAAAAATTCAATTTAGGATTTTGTAGAAGATCTGAAAACTTATTTGGAGTAGGGAAATACCTTTCATGCAAACTTTGGAGCTAAGAAATGTATTAATTAAATATAAAGAATTTGTTCAAATTGGAAATTCATATATATAGTGCAAATAGAAATCTGAATACAGAAGTTAAAAATAATATATATATATATATTTAAAACTGCATGTAGGCCAAAAATCAACATATCTAGGGTAACCACAACACTTAGAAATATGAATGACTTCCATATGTATGTATGTGTGGTTTGCATGAAGTGAAAGTGTGGACTATGGCTTATGGATTGTTGTTTTCTATTGCTATGTGTATTGGCATGAGTAGAACCTGCCCCAGAGCAAGTTCTCCCCTTCCAAGACCAAGACTTTCCATTCCCAGAGCAGCAGGAAGAAGGCAAGTGTCCTTGACCACTTTGATCCTATGCTAGGATGTGTAGATAGAATTATTTGCATTATCAATTGAAATATGAAACCCATGCTAGGAAGTTTCCCTAGAATTGCATTATCTTGTTTCCTTGTAGCTTGGGTTGGGATTTGTTTTATTATGTCATTCATTCATATCACTTATGCTTAGCCATGCTTAGAATGGGAAAAGTGGGATATGAGGTCATCAACTTGTTAACCTTACTCTTGAATGAGACATTATGAGTTATGTAGAGGTAGGGATCGAGGCAAGTTGGATGATTTGGTTGGTGCTGTGTGCACGAGACTCGGGTTTGTGTTTAGTACTTGCCTGGATCCTAAGGACCGGTTCATGGAGCATGTAATCTGGCTTTACCGTGCCAACACAATGCTGAGATGGGGCAGCTTGGTCAATTAATTAGGTGTATCCCCGGCGTAGTATGGGTGTTTTGGATGGTGCGGGGAATATGTGTCAGCTGGACTACCATATGAACCGCAAGACTCAAGAGGGGGCCACTGCAGCGGGGTTCGAGCCTCTTGTATGCTGTTAGGGGTGAAACCTCAGTGGGCCCATGCTCGTCGGGAATCCCTTTGTAAAGGCTTCGTAGTGATCTCCTGGCTACAAACCTGGGAAGTGTGAATGTGGTTCGTGGCCACTGGCATAATGGAGGTTCTTTTAGTCCACCCGGCAACGGGGGATGAAATCACTACATGTGGGTACAGTGGTGCAAACTCTGCAGAGTCAAAACTGTCATGACAGTTGTGCTCACGATCAAGAGCGGTTTGGACTTATTCATGATTAGAGGATGATGGATTGGGAAGTTGAGAATGTTGAGCGGGAAGCTTAACATTGGAGATGGGATTATGTTTATTTGATAATGATGATGGGCTGAGGGATTGGGACCATTTCACCTGTGTAGTAATGTAGGTGCTTAATAAGCTAAGGTGATATGTATTAATTGCATAGTGTCTTAACCATGAGTTCAACCTCTCCTTGCTCTGGCCATGCATGACATAACTTTCCCACACTTGCTGAGTACCAACGGTACTCAAACTTACATATTTGTTGGTTTAAATTGCTGCTCAGGTCAAGGGGATGATGTGGTGTTCAATGACCAACACTTCGGATCCGAAGAAGGATTCTAGGTTCATGGAGTATCCGGGCAACGCCTGTGACGGAACCCACAAGATTTATATTCCACTGCTGTTTTATTTATATGTCATGAACTTATTATCGTCCATCGAGACGTATGCTATGTAAGACTTATTTATATTCGACACCTGGTTTGTAATAAATGATGCTTCACTATTTGTCATCACATGTATGAGAAAATGATCCTAGCATCCATGTGATATTCATGCGGTTGTTCTTCGGAGAAACCGAGTGTGACATATAAAATATGATATAGTTGTATTATCTAATATAAAATAGTTGATTATTCATATAGAGGTCTGATTTAGAAGTGAACGAGTTTAGAGAATTGAACTGTAAAGGTAGAAATCTTTTAGAGTTGACTGTAAAATGATAAGAATATTCGTTTAGAGGTCCGATATAGAGATTCACGAGTGCGAATAGCCTTAGCCATCAACGCCAGACCAACTTTCGGAGGTGCGTTCCGCTGCCTGATCCAGTGCTGCTCAGTGCTCAGCTCAGTGCATACCACATGTGCCTAGGTCTCACTCTGAGAAGAGCTCGCCGCCACCTTGCCTCCGTTGGTGTGCAGTGGCGGATCAGACTAAAACTCTAGGGTGGGCTGAACTATATGTCACATTAAAAAACAACGTTAATAATTTTTTAAATACCGTGTTTTTTATATTGGAGTAGAGTTATTATATCTTTCGTGTCATTAAACTTATGTATTCCCTTTATTATCTTATTTGATGCGATTAATTTTTTAAGTTACGTTCGACCATTTTTCTTATTTAAAAAATTAATAAATATAATATATTTTGTTATAGTTTATTTTTATCGATAAAAGTATTTGAAGCATGATTTATAATTTTTCATATTTCAACTAATCTTTGAATAAAACGGATGATTAAAAATAATGCTAAAAGCCATCGATCTGTGTCAAATAAAAAAAGAACAGTGGGAATATAATTTTGTAAGGTGTTGTTTAAATTTGAAAACTATACAGACACCGTTCTTTTAAACAACATGTTAACTTAATATTTTTTAAAATAGAAAATTGAGCAATTGTTATCGCATGCTAAAATAGATAAGATGAAAATTTTAGTACTTATTGTCACGATACTACATCGTTTGCTGGCTCGCCATCAACGTGTCGATTGATCCAGCTCATTTTTTATGGCTGGCACGTTGCAACACGTCGTCTCGCCCCTGCATCGGAGGTATTGCAATACGCATGCTTTTAGAAAGAAAGGTTAGTAGACTACACCGTATTAGAATAGACTATTGCTTTTATTTGACTGTTGGGTTGGATGAAATGTGATAATAGATTCAATTTGTTTCTAAGGTAAACTAAAGTGTGGAAATTTTCAGTCCAACTGGTGTTGTCCATCATTTATTTAGTTGTCTTCAATATTCAATTGTTCAATGTCTCTTTTCTAGCCCGAGAATTAAAACAAGAACTGAAGTGAATTTCCAGCGGTAGGGGGGGGCTGGAGCCCCCTAGCCCCCAGTGGATCCGCCACTGTGTCTGTGTGGGTCACATTTGTTTTGCATGCATATAGGTGTACTCGTCGCATGGCAACGGATATGTAGTGAGCTCGTTCGTGGTCAGCTTTCCGAGGCGTCGCACGGTCCATTGGAACGTGCTGTGGGTGTCGGAGGACTCCACCCTTGTTCGTTTGTTTCTGTTGCATTTCAATCGCTATAAACTTGCATCCAGCGACAAGGTCCGGATAAAGTGTGCCACAACAACCTGTGCACTGCTGTGTATTCATTGTTCATCGTGTTCGTGCCCGGCAACACTGTTTTGAACCCTAATAACTGGCATTAGAGCCGGTGAGCGAGACGGTGGGTACCGTGGTGCAAACTCTGCAGAGTCAAAACTGTCATGACAGTCATGCTCACAGTCAAGAGCGGCTTGGACTTATTCATGATTAGAGGATGATAGATTGGGAAGTTGAGAATGTTGAGCGGGAAGCTTAACATTGGAGATGAGATTATGTTTATTTGATAATAATGATGGGTTGAGGGATTGGGACCATTTCACCTGTGTAGTAATGTAGGTGCTTAATAATCTAAGGTGATAGGTATTAATTGCATAGTGCCTTAACCATGAGTTCAACCTCTCCTTGCTCTGGCCATGCATGACATAACTTTCCCACACTTGACGAGTACCAACGTTACTCAAACTTGCATATTTGTTGGTTTAAATTGCTGCTCAGGTCAAGGGGATGATGTGGTGTTCAATGACAAAGACTTCGGACCCGAAGAAGGATTCTAGGTTCATGGAGTCCCCGGGCAACGCCTGTGATGGAGCCCACAAGATTTATATTCCGCTGCTGTTTTATTTATATGTCATGAACTTATTATCGTCCATCGAGACGTATGCTATGTAAGACTTATTTATATTCGACACCTGGCTTGTAATAAATGATGCTTCACTATTTGTCATCACATGTATGAGAAAATGATCCTGGCATACATGTTATATTCACTCGGTTGTTCTTCGGAGAAACCGGGTGTGACAGAAGTGGTATCAGAGCCAAGGTTGCTCGTAGGAACATGGACCTAGGTAGAAATGGACGTATTTAAGGACCCTATTTTCTTAAAAACTATTTTACAAAAGTGTGGGTTGAAGGTGCTATTTAAGGGGCTCACTTTATTCATCTTACCCCAACTTTTATTCAAAATACAATTTTTGTTTAAATCCTATCTAACTTAATTTTAAATGCTTTATGTTTTAGATAGTTCGCATGATCCGCACCACCAGCAAGTCCACCGGAGGGAGAGTTCTGGTAGTTGCCCTTGCCTTGAGAGAGGAGAACTGTCCGGTGACGTACCACTCCAACGGATTGGCAGTAGGAGGCTTGTTGCGCCGTTTTCAGCGTATGCTCCACGCTGCCGGCAATACGGGCAAGCTAATCATACACTACAGCTACACCCGGACCATCCGTGAGAAGCAGGAAGAATGGAGTTCAGAAATGAGGATTATCCATGAAAATCAGCTGCTCAAGATCCACCGCTCTCCAGCTTGTCGGGCGACACAGGTCGATGCTGAGAAGGATGTCACCTGGGAGGCCATCACCTGCCAGAGTCACATCAACCGTCGCCACCTGGACAGGACTGAGTACATATATGTCCTCCAGCGTGAGAGTGGTACAGCGGAGTACAAGTACCCGCCAGTGCAGCAGGGGACTTCCCATGAGCACATGGACCTGTGCTTGGAGGATGCTGCTATGCTCAGCACTCGACTGCAGGAGTGTCAGCAGGAGCTTCAGGATGTTCGTGACACCCTGAAGGAGACTGAGGCGTTGCTTCGAGCCAGCTTGAGGGCGAGAGAAAGAGGAGATGGGAATGAACTGTGTGTCACCGTGAATGACACATGGACTCCTGACTCCCCAGACCGCCGGGCGAGCAGGCGTCGCCGCACTTCTCCACCAGCAGCTTCCCCACCCAAAGCGGAGTCAGAGGGCAGCCGCAATAATGAGGAAGATCCCGAGGAGTCAGCTCAGTAATATGAGTCGTGTAGAGTCCTTTCCCTTAGTTCAGCAGGTTATCGAGTAGTCGAGTCAATACCTTAGTTAATTGTGTGTTAATGTTTGGTGTGTGACGTGAGTTATGGAAGCCATGGGCATTTGTCCACAACCTCGTCTTTAGGATGCTTTGCTTTGATGTGTGAACCCCTATGAATTAAGAGTGCATTTATTTCCACGTGAGACGTGACTCCCAAAAATCTACGTGAAACCCTCAGAAAATGTTTAATATATTAAGGCCTCAAAAGTTTAAGTTTAAACAAGCAATTTGGGAAGTTAACACGTAATGCTTTAAGTTAACATTTGGTTGATCATGATAGATGGCTGGAAGAGGAAAGGGTTGTGGTGCCAACCCCACCAACAACAACGATGAGGCCGGCAACCCTCATCTTTTTGGAGGACAAGACAGCGGTGGTCGCCGTGAAGGAGCTGATGCTATCCACCAAATGCTTGAAAATCAGAATCAGCTCATCCAGAGTCTAACTCAAGTGGTGGCCAACTTGCACCAAGCTCCACCCCCACAAGCTGCACCACGCCAACCAAGGTTGAGTGAGTTTTTGGGGACTCAACCTCCAAAGTTTGCAAGTGCTGCTGAACCTTTGGAGGTAGACGACTGGTTAAAGACCATAGAGAGCAAGATGAGGATCATACAATGCCAAGGGCATGAGAGGGTGTTGTTTGCCTCTCAGCAATTGCATGGACCCGCTGCTGATTGGTGGACCGCTTACGTGGCAGCCCATCATGACCCCGAGAACATCACTTGGGAAGAGTTCAAGCGCAGTTTCCGCAACCACTACATACCAAGGGGTGAACTCAAAAACAAGAGAAAGGAGTTCTTGGGACTGCAGCAAGGCAACATAACTGTGAGGGAATACCTCACCAAGTTCACCCAACTATCCCGTTATGCACCACGGGACATCGAAACTGATGAGCAAAAACAGGACTGTTTTGTGGAAGGAATTACTATGGAAATGGAATGTGCAATGTCCTCCAACGAGTATGAAAGCTTCCAAAAGATGGTAGACAGAGCATTTGTCGTGGAGAGGAAGCTGAAGGCCTTGGAGAATGAAAACAAGAGGAAGGCGGGATGGTCACACCAAGCCTCAGGTAGCAACACACGCCCACGTCTGATGCAACAACCCGCAGGGCAGACGAGTCGTGCTGTGGTACCCTACTTAGCACCCCGAGGGTACAACTCGAATTTCAGGCCACCGTCAGCACCAGCACCACCGCAGCGTCAGTTTGTACAGAAGCCTCGCCCCACATATCAACCTCGACCAGCAGGACAAGGACCACCGAACCAACCCCAAGACAACAAAGGCCAGGCACCTAAGGTTGGGGTGCAATGCTTCAACTGTGGTGAAGTGGGGCACTACGCCCATAAGTGCCCAAAGAAGAAGCCCATGCAGCCACAACAGCAGAATGTGATGCGAGGACGGGTGAACCACATGACCATGGAGGAAGCGCAAGAGGCACCTGACGTGGTAATTGGTAAGTTTCCTGCCAATTTACACATTGCAACCCTGTTGTTCGATTCTGGTGCCACCCACTCGTTCATTGCTCAAGGGTTTGTTAAGAAGCATGATCTAGCAACAACACAAATGAACCATATGCTAGCAGTAAACTGTCCAGGGGGAGAAATAAGGACAAGACAAGTGTGTCCCAAGGTGAATCTAGACATTAATGGGGTAGTATTTACTGCAAACCTCATAGTGATAGACTCACAAGGGATAGATATTATTTTGGGTATGGATTGGTTGACCAAACATAAGGGAATCATCCATTGTTTGACAAGAACGGTGGAACTAACTCACCCTAGTGGTACAAGAGTGAAGTTCATAACTGTACAAAACCCTAGGAGGGACCTTAAACTCAATCAAGTTGAGGTGGAAGTGGAAGAGATCAGGATTATCAGGGAATATCCAGACGTTTTTCCGGAGGAGTTGCCAGGTATGCGTCCCGATCGTGAAGTGGAATTCGCGATTGAGCTAGTGCCTGGAACAGCTCCAATATACAAGAGGCCTTATCAGATGGACTCCAAACAGTTGGAAGAACTCAAGGAGTATATAAGAGAATTGACGGAGAAGGGCTATATTCGTCCTAGTTCCTCACCATGGGGAGCTCCAGTGAAATTGTGCCCAAGAAGGACGGGACCCAAAGGTTATGCGTAGACTATCGCGCGTTGAACGAAGTAACCATCAAGAACATGTACCCATTACCCCGTATTGAAGATTTATTTGATCAGTTGAGGGGAGCTTGTGTGTTCTCAAAAATTGATCTCAGGTCGGGATACCACCAACTTAAGATAAGACAAATGACATTCCAAAGAAAGCTTTCGTATCTCGGTACGGGCTATATGAATACACCGTCATGCCGTTCGGGCTAACCAATGCCCCGGCATATTTCATGTATCTCATGAACAAGGTATTCATGGAATATCTGGACAAATTTGTGGTGGTTTTCATGGATGACATTCTCGTCTTCTCCAAACATGAAGAAGAAATGAGGAACGTTTAAGATTGGTGTTGCAAAAGCTGAGGGAATACCAACTATATGCCAAGTTGAGCAATTGTGAGTTTTGGCTGAAGAGAGTTCCCTTCTTAGGACATATAATCTCGGAGGGAGGAATCTCCGTAGATCCCGCCAAGATCGAGGATGTACAGAAGTGGAAGACCCCTGAGAATG
The DNA here is from genome assembly GCA_030760725.1 of Neostapfia colusana. Classification (NCBI taxonomy): domain Eukaryota; kingdom Viridiplantae; phylum Streptophyta; class Magnoliopsida; order Poales; family Poaceae; genus Neostapfia; species Neostapfia colusana. Next base: position 39,879,001 of record JASWHV010000006.1, on the reverse strand, counting down.
TCGGGGAAGTTCGAAGCTTCTTAGGATTGGCTGGGTATTATCGATGGTTTATTGAGGATTTCTCCAAGATCTCGAGACCCCTCACCAAATTGTTAGAGAAGGGAATCACATTCACATGGACACCGCAGCGCGAGACAAGTTTTCAAGAATTGAAGAAAAGATTGACAACAGCCCCAGTGCTAGTTATGCCGGATATGCAGAAGAGTTTTTTGGTGTACTGCGATGCATCTGGACATGGGTTGGGATGTGTTCTCATGCAAGAGGGGCATGTCGTGGCATATGCGTCCAGGCAGCTCTGAAAACACAAGAAGAACTATCCTACACATGACCTAGAGCTAGCTGCAGTGGTACACGCGTTGAAGATTTAGCGGCATTACTTGATGGGGAAGAGGACAGAGATATATACGGATCATAAGAGCTTAAAGTATATTTTCACACAGCCAGATCTCAACCTCAGACAAAGGAGATGGTTAGAGCTAATCAACGACTTTGATGTGGGCATCAACTATCATCCCCTGGGAAAGCGAACGTCGTAGCGGATGCTTTAAGCCGGAAAGTGCAGGTCCACATGTTGAGCTTAAAGAACATGCCTACAGAATTGAAGGAAGAGATTGCAAAACTCAATCTATGTATGGTGAATAGTGGTGAGACCATCGCAATTGAAGTGGACTCCACATTAGAGCAAGACATATGCAACGGTCAGAAGAATGACGAGAAGATACAAGAGATTAGAGAACTCACAAAGAAAATAAAGCCCCTAGGTTCAGAGAGGATGAACAAGGTACGGTGTGGCATGGGAAAAGAATCTGTGTGTCTGAAGTGAAGGAGATCCGTGAATTGATTTTGAAGGAGGCTCATGATTCTGACTATTCCATTCATCCTGGGAGTACGAAGATGTATCAGGACCTCGAGAGCAGATATTGGTGGTATGGCATGAAGCGAGACGTCGCGGAACATGTTGCCCTATGTGACACATGTCAGTTGGTGAAAGCAGAACATCAACGACCCGCGGGACTATTGCAACCACTCAAAGTGCCGGAATGGAAGTGGGAAGAAATAGGTATGGACTTCATAGTGGGACTACCCAGGACCCAATCGGGATATGATTCGATATGGGTCATCGTCGACAGGCTAACCATGGTAGCTCATTTCATCCCCATGAAAGAAAGCTACAGCGGATCCAAACTGGCGGAATTGTACATATCAAGGATTGTGTGTTTTCATGGAGTGCCAAAGAAGATAGTGTCAGATCGTGGGACACAGTTCACCTCAAGATTCTAGCAGAAGTTACATGAAACCATGGGAACTCATCTAAATTTTAGTTCTGCCTATCACCCCCAGACTGACAGGCAGACGGAAAGAACCAATCAGATCCTTGAGGATATGCTAAGGGCGTGTGCACTCAAGAACAATAGGAGTTGGGATAAGAACTTACCATATGCAGAGTTCTCCTATAACAACAGCTATCAGGCTAGTATGAAGATGTCACCATTTGAGGCGTTGTATGGAAGGAAGTGCAGGACTCCACTATTTTGGAACCAAACAGGGGAAAGTAAAGTGTTTGGGCCCAAAGTACTACAAGAAGCCAAGGCGAAAGTGAGGGAAATCCGCAACAACTTGAGGATAGCACAGACCCGACAAAAGAGCTATGCCGATGTACGGAGAAGAGAGCTCGTTTTCAACGTGGGGGACTATGTCTATCTCAAGGTGTCTCCTATTCGAGGACTTCGTCGGTTCAAGGTGAAAGGGAAGTTAGCACCTTGATACATCGGACCCTTTCAGATTCTGGAGAGGAAAGGCGAAGTGGCATATCAACTAGAACTACCGGCTCGCTTATCGGATGTGCACGATGTATTCCATGTGTCATAGCTCAAGAAATGTCTAAGGACGCCTGAAGAGATGTTACCCATGAATGAGGTTGACGTACGAGAGGATCTGTCTTATGCCGAGCAACTGGTCAAGGTTTTGGAGACAATGGAACGGCTCACAAGAAATAAAAGAATCCGGATGTGCAAGGTGCAGTGGAAGCATCACTCGGAAGTGGAAGCCACATGGGAGCGAGAAGACGAGCTTAAGGCACAGTTTCTGGAATTGTTTTCCTAGAACCACCAATCTCGAGGACGAGATTTCTTTTAAGGGGGGTAGAGCTGTAACACCCCAAAACATGCTAAAGAGGGGAACTAAAAAAATTTTGGACGTAATGCATGTGATAAAGCAATTCAAATTCAAACTGGAATTCAAATTCAAATCAAAACAGAAAAAGAAAAGGAAAAAAGAAAAAGAAAACCGAAACCGGCTAGTGGGCCAGAACACGCCAGCCGGCCCAAGACCCCGCGCCAGCCAGCCCAACCCGCGCCCCCCTCTCTCTGACGTGCGGGGCCCGCTGTCGTCTTCTTCCCCCGCGCGCCCAACCGACTCCGGACTCTCTCCCGCGCCCGATCAAAACCAACCCCGGAACACACGCTCCCAGCCCCGATTTCCAGTCCCCGACGCCCCAACGTGATCTCAACAGACCGCCGCCCTCCCTCATCTATTTAAACACTGAAATCCGCCCCTTTTTCCTCCCCGATCGGCCATTTTTCTCTCCGGTGAGAATCGAAGCTTCTACAGCCGATTTCCTTCGATCCTTGCTCAAATTTCCTGATCTAACGTGCTGATCACGTTCCACCGCCACCGGGGAGCCCTGCAGGTGAAGGAAACAGCGTGTCTTGCGCCCCGACTGCCACTTTGACGTGCACCAAAGACCATCGCCGTTGAAGCTCGCCGCCGACCGACTTCCAGGGCCTCCCAGTGCAGGAAAACCCCTCGGTGAGCATCCCCTAACCCTCCGCAGCCGATCCGTGCAAAAAGATGCGAGTTCTAGCGTGTAGCGGCAAAAACCGAGGCTGCGCCAGCGAGATCGCCACCCCCGCCACCGCGCACCACCGCGCGCGGGCTGGCTCCGGCTATGGCGACGTGGCCCCTTGAGGGCCGTCTATTTTAAATCGTACGGTAGAAATAAAACCGACGCGTACCGTTTCGGCGATCTAATCTGAGCCGTCTGTTTTAAATCGGACGGTCCACGTTGGCCCCGCATTATAAAGGCCGGGATTCTTACGCGCTACCCCCTGGGGATCTCGAAAAACATGAGCTAGCCCCAGAAACTTCTGATCTAGCCCCTAGACCCTCAGAAATTCGTGTAAATTCATTTAAAAATCAGTTTTAGCCCCTGGACTCAATAAAAATTAGGAAAACCCCTCTGTTCTGTGTAGTTAGACCCCTGGAAATTTAGGAAATAGTAAATTAAACCCTGCAGTAGGGTGGATTTACCTTTTTGACCCTATAGGATATTAAATTCAGAAATTTGGATATGTGACTAGGATTTAAATTTAAAAGGTAAGGCAAACACATGTGCAAATTCAAGTTTAAACTCTCTAGCACTTGGAAAACTTTAGAATGAGTTAAAAATAGATTTTAGGCTGAAATGAAATCTGCCTAAGTGTTGCTCATTTTTATTTTCTCTAGAGACACATTTTACTCTAGGAAATAATTCTAAAAACTAGTAAAATAAATTTAAATTGTTTCACATCAGAGAGGAAGTTCAAAAATATATTATTGAACATTTTAGATCAGAACCTATTCTGTTTATATGATATGTCTTACTATTTTAATAGTAAAGTTCACTTTTAGGCATAGAAAATAAATCTGAAAATATAGGAAAATAGGTATGCATAATTAGAAAATGATAAATGAGGTCTCCAAATCCAAAAACTTCAATTTAGGATTTTGTAGAAGATCTGAAAACTTATTTGGAGTAGGGAAATACCTTTCATGCAAATTTTGTGGCTAAGAAATATATTAATTAAATATAAAGAATTTGTTCAAATTGGAAATTCATATATCGTGTGCAAATAGAAATCTGAATACAGAAGTTAGAAATAATATATATATATATATATTTAAAAGTGCATGTAGGATAAAAATCAACACATCTAGGGTAACCACAACACTTAGAAATGTGAATGACTTCCATATGTATGTATGTGTGGTTTGCATGAAGTGAAAGTGTGGACTATAGCTTATGGATTGTTGTTTTCTTTTGCTATGTGTATTGGCATGAGTAGAACCTACCCCAAAGCAAGTTCTCCCCTTCCAAGACCAAGACTTTCCATTCCCAGAGCAGCAGGAAGAAGGCAAGTGTCCTTGACCACTTTGATCCTATGCTAGGATGTGTAGATAGAATTATTTGCATTGTCAATTGAAATATGAAACCCATGCTAGGAAGTTTCCCTAGAATTGCATTATATTGTTTCCTTGTAGCTTGGGTTGGGATTTGTTTTATTATGTCATTCATTCATATCACTTATGCTTAGCCATGCTTAGAATGGGATAAGTGGGATATGAGGTCATCAACTTGTTTACCTTACTCTTGAATGAGACATTATGAGTTATGTAGAGGCAGGGATCGAGGCAAGTTGGATGATTTGGTTGGTGCTGGGTGCACGAGACTCGGGTTCGTGTTTAGTACTTGCCTGGATCCTAACGACCGGTTCATGGAGCATGTAACCTGGTTTTACCATGCCAACCACATGCTGAGATGGGGCAGCTTGGCCAATTAATTAGGTGTATCCTCGGCGTAGTATGGTGTTTTAGATGGTGCGTGGAATAGGTGTCAGCTGGACTACCATATGAACCGCAAGGCTCAAGAGGGGGCCACTGCAGCGGGGTTGGAGCCTCTTGTATGCTGTTAGGGGTGAAACCTCAGTGGGCCCATGCTAGTCGGGAATCCCTTTGTAAAGGATTCGTAGTGATCTCATGGCTACACACCTGGGAAGTGTAAATGTGGTTCGCGGCCACTAGCATAATGGAGGTTCTTTTAGTCCACCCGGCAACGGGGGATGAAATCACTACATGTGGGTATGGTGGTGCAAACTCTGCAGAGTCAAAACTGTCATGACAGCCGTGCTCACGGTCAAGAGCGGCTTGGACTTATTCATGATTAGAGGATGATGGATTGGGAAGTTGAGAATGTTGAGCGGGAAGCTTAACATTGGAGATGAGATTATGTTTATTTGATAATGATGATGGGTTGAGGGATTGGGACCATTTCACCTGTGTAGTAATGTAGGTGCTTAATAAGCTAAGGTGATAGGTATTAATTGCATAGTGCCTTAACCATGAGTTCAACCTCTCCTTGCTCTGGCCATGCATGACATAACTTTCCCACACTTGCTGAGTACCAACGGTACTCAAACTTGCATATTTGTTGGTTTAAATTGCTGCTCAGGTCAAGGGGATGATGTGGTGTTCAATGACCAAGACATCAGACCCGAAGAAGGATTCTAGGTTCATGGAGTCCCCGGGCAACGCCTATGACGGAGTCCACAAGATTTATATTCCGCTGCTGTTTTATTTATATGTCATGAACTTATTATCGTCCATCGAGACGTATGCTATGTAAGACTTATTTATATTCTACACCTGGCTTGTAATAAATGATGCTTCACTATTTGTCATCACATGTATGAGAAAATGATCCTGGCATACATGTGATATTCACTCGGTTGTTCTTCGAGGAAACCGGGTGTGACATATAAAATATGATATAGTTGTATTATCTAATATAAAATAGTTGATTGTTGATATAGAGGTCTGATTTAAAAGTGAACGAGTTTAGAGAATTGAACTGTAAAGGTAGAAATCTTTTAGAGTTGACTGTAAAATGCTAAGAATATTTGTTTAGAGGTCCGATATAGAGATTCACGACTGCGAATAGACTTAGCCATCAACGCCAGACCAACTTTTGGAGCTGCGTTCCGCTGCCTGATCCAGTGCTGCTCAGTGCTCAGCTCAGTGCATACCACGTGTGCCTCGGGCTCACCGCTGAGAAGAGCTCACCGCCACCTAGCCTCCGTTGGTGTGCAGTGGCGGATCAGACTAAAACTCTAGGGTGGGCTTAACTATATGTCACATTAAAAAACAACGTTAATAATTGTTTAAATACCGTGTTTTTTATATTGGAGTAGAATTATTATATCTTTCGTGTCATTAAACTTATGTATTCCCTTTATTATCTTATTTGATGCGGTTAATTTTTAAGTTACGTTCGACCATTTTTCTTATTTAAAAAATTAATAAATATAATATATTTTGTTATAGTTTATTTTTATCGGTAAAAGTATTTGAAGCATGATTTATAATTTTTCATATTTCAACTAATCTTTGAATAAAACGGATGATTAAAAATAATGCTAAAAGTCATCGATCTGTGTCAAATAGAAAAAGAACAGTGGGAATATAATTTTGTAAGGTGTTGTTTAAATTTGAAAACTATACAGACACCGTTCTTTTAAACAACATGTTAACTTAATATTTTTTAAAATAGAAAATTGAGCATTTGTCATTGCATGCTAAAATAGATAAGATGAAAATTTTAGTACTTATTGTCACGATACTATATCGTTTGCTGGCTCGCCATCAACGTGTCGATTGATCCAGCTCATTTTTTATGGCTGGCACGTTGCAACACGTCGTCTCGCCCCTGCATCGGAGGTATTGCAATACGCATGCTTTTAGAAAGAAAGGTTTGTAGACTACACCATATTAGAATAGACTATTGCTTTTATTTGACTGTTGGGTTGGACGAAATGTGATAATAGATTCAATTTGTTTCCAAGGTAAACTAAAGTGTGGAAATTTTCAGTCCAACTGGTGTTGTCCATCATTTATTTAGTTGTCTTCAATATTCAATTGTTCAATGTCTCTTTTCTAGCTCGAGAATGAAAACAAGAACTGAAGTGAATTTCCAGCGGTAGGGGGGGGGGGGGGGGGCTGGAGCCCCCTAGCCCCCAGTGGATCCGCCACTGTGTCTGCGTGGGTCACATTTTTTTTGCATGCTTATAGGTGTACTCGTCGCTTGGCAACGGATATGTAGTGAGCTCGTTCGTGGTTAGCATGCCGAGCGCGTTGCACGGTCCGTTGGAACGAGCTGTGGGTGTCGGAGGACTCCACCCTCATTCGTTTGTTTCTGTTGCATTTCAATCGCTATAAACTTGCATCCAGCGACAAGGTCCGGATCAAGTGTGCCACAACAACCTGTGCACTGCTGTGTATTCATTGTTCATCGTGTTCGTGCCCGGCGACACTGTTGTGAAGCCTAATAACTGGCATTAGAGCCGGTGAGCGAGACGGTGGGAGGTGGATCGCGATCTTCAACTGTCGATGAACGTCGCGGAAGTTCTCCTTCGCACAAGCCACAAGGACCACACAACGGCAGCAAGCACATTGTCAAAAGGGTCGTGGAGAAGATGGCGCCGGTGGGGCCGGCGAAATACCCCATCCTAATGAAGACAAACTACAATGAGTGGTTGTTGCTCATGATGATCAAGCTTCAAGCCCATTCACTGTGGGAGCTGGTGAACAAATAGGAGGCTGATTTTCAAGTGGATCGAATGGCGCTCAACTTCATCTGTAGAGCGGTGGCCACCAACATGATCCCAAAACTCGCCTTCAATCCGTCAGTGAAAGAAGCGTGGGACTGCATCAAGGCCATGCGGATCGGCGACGACGGTGTGTGCAAAACAACTCTGCAGAAGGTTTGTCGTGAATATGAGCTGCTTGCACTTCACGATAAGGAGTCAATCGAAGACTTTGCGATGCGGGTCAACAACCTCACTAACCAGCTTGCCACACTCAGTGATCCTGAGCCCAAAGCAAGATCATTGACAAGTACCTTCGCATCGCGTGTCCGAGATACAAACAACTGGTAATGTCCATCGAAACCTTGCTACATTCTGCAAGTCTTTCAGTAGAGATCAGGGGGCGTCTCAGGATGGCTGGAGACGACACGGACGCAGGCGAAGCACGTGAGGAGGGGAAACTCTACCTCACCGAAGAACAGTGGCTGGAGAACTACAAACAGAAGGAGGGAGCCGAATCAAGCCTTCCTGGTGGTTCTGAGAACCATTGAAGGAACGGAAGGAACAACAAAGGCGGGGGGGGGGGGGGTCCAACAGGAAGGCAGCCTCGACAAGTTTGATCGCAGCACGGACAAGTGCCATGACTGTGGCAAAGTTGGGCACTGGGCACATGATTGCCGCAGCAAGCCAAAGAAGGAGCGGGCACACCTAGCCCATGCATGATGAAGAATCGGGTCTTCTCCTGGTGGAAGGGATGGTGACCACACGGGAACAAGCGACAATGTCGGCAAGTCCAAAGCCTGCAATGGGAGTCGACGCAGTAGTCATCCCCGTTGTGTCTGACGATATCGGGACGAAAAGACAGGCTCCCCTGACACCTCACGTTAAGAAGGGAGCATATGGGGTTATCTGACCTACTGAAGGACCCCGAGGCTCATAGAGGAGTCAGGGATGGGGCGGCGAGACAGCAACCAGAGCGCCGACATCAGCCACGCCAGGGCGGGCGACACGACGGTGGTGAGGACCGAAGCTTGAGCCCGGAGGCCCCTGGGCCCGGTTCTTCGGGAGGAAGATATGTAACGCATACCTCCCGCCATGTTTTCGAGCCCCGACCTATGTCACCAAGTACGACGGAGAGTTGAACCCCAGCGTGTGGCTAGAAGACTATCACTTGTCCTGCAGAGCTGGTGGGGCGACGGACGATCACTTCATCATCCAATACCTCCCCATCTACTTGGCAGACTCCACCCGGGTTGGGCTTGAATACCTCCCAACAAACAGTATCTGAAGCTGGGCGGAGCTAAATGATACTTTCATCGGCAACTTCCAGGGCACCTATATGCGCCCTAGAAACTCGTGGGACCTCAAAAAATGCCGATAGAAGCCTGGTGAAACCTTGAGACAGTACATCAGGTGCTTCTCCAAGAAGAGCAATGAGCTCCCCGACATCGTCGATACGGACGCCGTCGATGCCTTCCTCTCTGGGATGACATGCAAGTCCCTGCTGCACAAGCTCAGTTGCATCAAGCCAAGGACACTAAGGAACTACTTGATGTCGCCACCAACCACGTCTTGGGAGAAGAGGCAGTCGGGGCAATCTTGACCAGGGGCCACCAAGGACGGCTGAACAAAGGAGGGATGCCACTCCTCGTCTGAAGAATGAGAGGAGAAAAAGGGTCGGCGCAGAAAAATGGCGGCATCAAATGGAGGAAGACGTGGACCTGGTTGCCACAACCAAGCATTGCGAAGGCAAAAGGCCTGCCTAGGCGCAGGCCGATCACTTCAAGAAATTGCTTAAAAAGTCATGCACCAACAACGCTTTCCTAGTCAGACATGCCCTAAAAGATTGCGCCCTCCTCAAACGATTTTTGGGAAGGGATCCAGGTCCCTTGAGCAACAAAGGGAAAAAGCCCATACAGGCAACCGCCGAGCCCCAGCAGGAGCACCCCTTCCCCAAGCCGACTGGCTGCCTCATGGTCTTTGGCGGTCTGGCGCTCGTCAACTGAGAGACGCCATCAAACAAGAGAAGGTGGATCGAGGAGTGCAGCTTTAGGCAAAGGCAAAGCATGACGTCCGCCATTCGGTTTACGCCCCCAATGCATAGGCCAAAACTCCTGACCCTGAACGATTAAAGCTCGAACAAACCATGTGCTTCAAGTACCACATGGCCTATCGACTAGCCCGGAAGCCACGTGGTACTCGGGGGCTACCCAACCGCCAAGGCGGAATGACCGAAACCCTTAAAGTGTCTGTGAATACCTCTCCGAATGCCTCTCCCACGCATCGAGTTAAGACACGTTGCTCGCCATAAGACCAAAGCACAGCGCAGGGAGGAAATAGACGCACGTTGTAGGATCAAAGAGCACGTGAAAAAGGGGTGAATGGTAGATTCAAACTTTTTAGCGGAAGCAACAAAAACCCCCTCGGCAGAAATGCGATCTGTTAAAGAAACTGTGTATGCGACTGACCTAAATGTGTTCAACCATGAAAAAAGTGTTATATATTATATAGAATCAAGTCACGAAGACACGACAACAAGAATCACGGAATTCCGTCAAGAAAAACTCAAGTTATGATTGAAAGATCAAACGAGGGTCAATCTGTTCTACTCGAGTAAAAACCAGATCTGCAACACTGCAAAGAAACTCGTGTAGATCAGAAACTTCAAATCCAATGACGGTGAAATTTTCACAGATGATAGATAATCAAGTTGTGAAGACAACCCAAAATGAATCACGTCAATTGGATCTGTAAAACTCGAGTTATGATCAAAACACCGAAGCACTATCGTGCTGTCCAGAAACTCGACGAGAAAGACTTGACAAAAACAAGTCGGACGAACAAGGCACAAAAGCTTCTCTAAATTACTAATTTTATTGATCAAAACATAAGAGGAACATCCCAAGGTCATCTTACCACGAGCTCTTGCCTCCCTTGCTTATATAACCAGCCCGGAGGCCAACCCAAGTCAAACTAGGACTCTAATCCTACTCGGTTTCTGAATCGAAACTTTCCATAACTGCTCAAGACTCTTCTATATGCAGACAGAAACAATATTAAGACTTCCAAACACCTTAGGAACGTATCCCACATTCCCAAAACAACTCAACTTCGTGTCCCACATAAAATCCTATCATAACCAACTCAAATCTTTCCATATTTGAGCCATAACCGACTCAACCGCAGCTTGAGTCCATAATCTAGCCGGTTGGACCTTTCCTACCAATTCTTTACGTCCACATCTCTTCATCACGCCTTGGAACCATGTTGCCACGTCCATGCACTCCTTGCAAACGTGCAAACACCTTCCAACAACGTCCACGATACCTTCATATGCATTTTTCTTGATCCAAACTGTTGCGTGACCTCCCGATCAACTCAATCACAATTCCTCCCGAACTTGGTTGTTAAACCTCATCTTCTTCCTAAGACTAGTTCAATGGATCCCGTCACCAGCCATATTTTGAACTCAAGCAACACCTGAACATGAATAAACAACCAATACTTTCAAGCACAAGTCCGCGACTTGACACACGTTAGTTCCGAAAACCACAACACCTTACGTGAACACCTCACATAAGCATGTTGCAAACCATAGCAAAATAGTAACCACCGTAAACAGCTATAAAACTTCAAAAACTTAGTAAAAGAATACTAAGCAAACTTTCCATAGATGTAAAGCAAGTTCGAAACATTTACATGGTAAAAACAGAACCATTGTGATTTAGCTCCGGACCTTACCAAAGCTAATCGGACCTTGAGCCGGAGCTTACCAAAGCTAGCAGAACCTAGCACCGGAACTTACCAAAGCTAGTGTAATCCATAAAGTAGTGTAAGCCATGCTAGAGATCAAGTGTAATTTTCAATTTAAGCAAGTCATGATCTCACAAACTTAACTATGTCAAGACTTGAAAGCATGACACTTGTTGCTGCATTTTAATTATTTTTCAAATCACAAATTTATATCATATGACATTTGCAAGATATTATATGCCGCATCAGAACCAACCAAGCCAAGCCTATGTCATTTGACAATCAGAAGCTTAAGGACATGGTTTTAGTCATACACAACTTCTCTCAAGTTCATATCTAAGTGCAATGATAAGCCATCTCAAAAGAATTTGCGATGCATGCATATTCTCTTGATCTTTTTCTCAATTTTTCATTTGAACATAAAAGCTCAACATGTGAATAGTTGGTAGATTATTTTTTCATTATTAAAAGTACTTGTGATCATGCAACAAGTTTAAAACAGCAAGAAAGTTCGATCATGACCAAATTTAGTGTAAATAATTATTTCAATTACTAGTCATGGCAAAAACTACAAAATATACAAAATGAGTAATGTTGTAAGAACTTTCAACATATAAAAGGAATCACTAAGTCATATATGTCTGAAATACTATGCTCATATTATTTTAAATTCAGATTCACACATAGACTTCCTAAGTTTCAAAACTCCTCCTCAATTTAAGCCATGAGGATGCATAACCCCTATTTCACTATGAATGAAATAAAAACGAGTGAAATCCAAAGGTTTTATAAAAATGTCAGCCAATTGTTGTTCGATATCTACGTGGTGAAGCACAATGTTTCCTTTTTCAACATTATCACGGAGAAAATGATACCTAATGTCAATGTGCTTTGTTCTCGAATGTTGCACAGGGTGTTTAGCAATGCGAATGGCACTAGTGTTATCACAAAATAGTGGAACACTGTCTAGATCAACCCCTTAGTCTTAAGTGTTTGAACGATCCAAAGAATTTGTGAGCAAGCGCTAGAAGCAGCTACATATTCAGATTCGGTTGTGGATTGTGCAACTGAATTTTGTTTTATAGAGGACCAAGCAACAATCGAATTACCAAGAAAATGACAAGCACTCAAAGTACTTTTCCTATCAATTCTGCAACCCCCAAAATAAGCATCCGAAAAAGCTTTCAAAATAACGGTTGAGGAAGAAGGAAGAAAAATCCCAAATTATTGAGTTCCATGTAAATATCTGAGAATTCTTTTGACGGCTTGACGATGTGAAGCACGTGGGGAAGATTGAAATTATGCACAAAGACATACGCTGAATTGTATGTCCGGTCTTGATGCCGCGAGGTATAAAAGTGATCCAATCATACTTCTATATTATTTTTGATCCACGGGTTCACCATCTTCATCAAGTTCAAGTATCGTTGCTGTATCCATTGGTGTCCAAAGAGACTTTCTTTTGTCCATGTTGAAGCACTTAAGAAGGTCTCTTGTATACTTTGTTTGATGCAAAAAATACCCTCCTTGGTTTGCTCGATTTGCAGCCCCAAAAGGTATGTGAGTTCTCCCATCATACTCATCTCAAATTCTGAACTCATCATAGCTGGATCGTATGACTCGTTCGTGCAAGCTTCCAATCATTTGTTGTGGAGGATGACTTTTGAGGACCCGGAGGGGAGTAGACAATTCACAAGCTCCTTCTTCTTCATGTTCATCACAAATTGAAGAACTTGTGACTTGAGGACGATCTGGACCAGCAATGGTGGTCGTCGGTGCTGGTTGTGAATCAAAATCAGGAGCTGGAACAATGTCATTAGCTCCTGAATTTTCGGGAAGCAGCATCACTTCTTCATCTTTTTCCATGAAAATACTCTCCCTCTGCGGATATGGGTCTGGTCCTGCAATATTATAGCTAGTACCTGGGCTAGCTTCATCAAAAGAATCCTCACGAGTCTCCACAATTTTGTTTGTATCATGTAAAAGCACATGGTAGCCTCTAGTATGAGATGGGTAACCAAGAAACATGCCATCAACGGATCTAGGTTCAAATTTATCAAGATTACCATGTTTCTTAACAAAGCATTTGCAACCAAAGACCCGGAAGTATGTGACACTAGGCCTATGTCCAAACCGAAGTTCATATGGTGTTTTACCTAGCTTAGCACGCACGAAAACACGATTTGAGACATAACAAGCAGTTGCAATTGCATCAGCCCAAAATTTTCTACGAGTTTGATATTCATCAAGCATAGTCCTAGCCATATCAACTAAGATTATGTTCTTTCTCTCTATAAAACCGTTTTGTTGAGGTACATATGGTGAAGAAAATTGATGATCTATTCCATTTTCAGAACAAAAGTGATCAAACGACTGATTTTTAAATTTGGTTCCATTATCACTTCTAATTGCTTTTAAAGATCCTGGGTGATCAATTGATAATCTAAGAAATAAGGTTCTAAAGTGACTAAAAATTTCATTCTTAGATGCCATAAAATAAACCTAAGAGTATCTAGAATAGTCATCAACAATCACAAGAACATATCATTTAGCTCTGAAGGATTGAACACGTGAAAGTCCTACGGTGTCAAGGTGCAAAAGATGACCCGGTTCAGTTGTCATGGTCATTGTGAGAGGAGCATGTGAACCTGCAACCATCTTAGCATGTCTACAAGAAGAGCACATAATTTTTTTGTCCCCTTTAAGCTTAGGCAGCCCACGTATGCGATCAAGAGCACTAACACGTGTGAGATGATCAAAGCCTACATGACCAAGTCTACGATACCAAAAATAGAAGTCTTTTGAATCATTAGCAACTAGACATCTATGCTTAGAGGATGACATATCAAAATCAGCTTTAAAAACTCTTCCAAACCGAGACATATTAAAAATGAGCTCACTATTTGAATCTACAATCTTGCAATTAGTGAAAATAATTACCAAATTTTCATCTAGCAATTGTGAAACAGAAAGCAAGTTGTATTTCAAATTTTTAATAAGTGTCACATTTCTTAAAGTGTAGTGATTATTTACTCTAACCGAACCCTTAGCAATTATTGGAGTTGAAGAATTATCGGCAAAAGTAACATTCTCTACATGTGACACAAAAGAGAGGGAGGAGAACCATTCTTTGTTACCGGTCATGTGGCTTGAGCATCCTGAATCCACAATCCAAATGTTCTCCTTCCTCAAGCGTGTAACCTACATAGAAGTACAATACGTAGATGACTCAATACTGGGGTTAGTCAAAAGGCATTTAGGAATCCAGTACTAAGTCACACGATGTCCAACAGAAGTAACATGCAAAGGCTGAGATAAAATAGCAGGTTTATGAGCTAAAGTTTGAGGATTTTTGTACCCAACTACTGACCTACGAGGTGTTACATGAGTAGTACTAAAAACAATAGGTCCGGAAGCAAACTTTGCATGTTTTTGACTCATTACAGCAGGTTGCATATTCCTAACACTCGGTTCAGCACACGCAACAGGTTTTGCACAGTTGTTATGTGATCTAGCAATCATTCTTTCCTTTTTCTGTTGCTTAGCTAGTCTATAACAAAAATCTATGACATGACCATCTCTACCACAGTAGGTACAATGAAATTTAACTTTATGATCCTGTCTAGATGAGAAGACAACATGTTTATTTGAAACCGAATTAGACCACTCCTGCAGATTTAAAAACCACTTCTTTTTGTTTAGGAACTGTTCTAATCAAACCACTTCCTAATGACTTTACAATTTTACGTGGATGTGCTTTAGCATGAGCATGGGAATCAAAACCTAAACCAGTTTTATCACTGCAAGATTTAGAAGAATCCAATAGCAAGTTCAGATTTTTATTCCTATTATAAAACCGCTCTAGTGTCCTATTCATGTCATCAAGTTTCTTAGACAAGTCTAGACAGTCTTGACATGAAGTTCTTCCTTTTAGTTTGCAATTGGAACAATACTTAACTTCATGAGAACGTAAAGAATTGTTCAATATAGAAATTTCATTCATAGCATCTTGTAGTTTCTTATTAATATCATCACAAGTAGAACGATGCAAATCAATTGTAGAACAACAAGCATCTTTCAAGTTTTTATCATTAAGTGCAGCAAGCTCTCTGTTCTTTTCAATCTCTAACTCAAGTTTATCAAGTGTGGAGGCATGTGCACTTCTTAGAGAGGACAATTGTTCATGTATTAAATCAAATGAGAAACAAGAATCATCACTAGGAATCAAAGATTTCAAACGATTAATTTCAGATTCTAGTGACTCAATTTTAACAGCATTGTCCCTAAGCTTTTTGTCGTTTTTCTTAACTATAACAGTGGCACGAGAAATAGCATCACACATTTCTTTGCAAGTAGGACATAGCTATTCATTGTCGCTGTTGTGTTTTGCCTCCTCCATACTTGAACTTGACTTGCCCGCCATGCAGCATAAGTTGTCAAATCATCTTCATATTCATCACTTCTGATGTCCACATCGCTCGAGCCAAGTTCTTGAAGTGCGGAGATAAAACTATTTCCCAATTGGCGTCCTATAAAACCCTTCTTTTTTTTCTTATCGTTTGCAGAGGAGTGCTTCGTCCTAGTTTGCTTTTCATCACAGGAAGTAGGAACTAAATGGTTAGGGCAAGCCGTACGAAAATGTCCTATCTTATCACATTCGAAGCATCGTTGAGGTCCGGCACTTTCTCTCCTTTTAGTTCTCACATTTTGCAATGCTTTTAATAACCGAGTAGAGATGAGTACAAGTTCTTCCTCTAGAAACTCTTCAATCTATTCAAGTGTTAGAGAGGACAACAAAGAAAGTTTACCACAATATGAAGATTGACTAGAGCTAGGCATGTCATGTTGTGAAATAAATGCAAGAGACTTGTTGGGGTTCTTACATGATATTATGTCAATTTCATGAGTTTTTAACTTAGAATATAGCACATCTAATGTATGTGTACTCATGACAGTAGATTCACGAATAGATGTAACTTTCATCTCCTAAATTGGCATGTCTAATGCACTTAGTAATTGCCTAGCATTTTCAGCATCTGAAGAATTAACGTTGACACTACGCAAGTTGCTGAGAATTTTATTGAAGCGAGCAAAGAGGTCATCGATTGACTCACCGGGTTGCATCTCGAAGCGTATGTATTCTTTCTTGAACATATCTTGTCTTACCTCCTTGATCGTGTTGGTTCCTTCGTGGTAGTCACAAAGTGCTTTCCACACATCGTATGCAGATCAGAGGTGTGCAACACGGTCGAAGTCACTTTGAGTTAATCCTTGTATGATTAAGTTCTGTACTTTGTTGTTGTTGTCGACATCACTCATGTTCGTAGCCGTGACTTGATCGTTTGGTGGCATGTCATAAGACTTGTACACCTTTTCCTTTATTGCGAAGCCTTGCGTCTGGATGAAAGCCTCTATTCGTGCCTTCCAAACCTGAAAATCAGTGCCACTGAACACACAAGGTTTTGCGGAGTATTTCTCCATGATAATTAATCGAAACACATGCAAATCGTAAAGATTAGAGCATCGTAGCTCTGATACCAATTGTAGGATCGAAGAGCACATGAAAAGCTACCAGAGGGGGTGAATGGTAGATTTAAACTTTTTAGCAGAAGCAACAAAAACCCCCTCGGCAGAAAATCAATCTGTTAAAGAAACCGTGTATGCGACTGATATAAATGTGTTAAACCGTGACAAGAGTGATATATATTATAGAGAATCAAGTCATGAAGACACGACAACAAGAGTCATGGAAATCCGTCAAAAAAATCTCAAATTATGATCGAAAGATCAAACGAGGGTCAATCTGTTCTACTCGACTAAAAACAAGATCTTCAACACTGCAAAGAAACTCGTGTAGATAAGAAACTATAAATCCAATGACCGTGAAATTTTCTCAGATGATATATAATCAAGTTGTGAAGACAACACAAAAATAATCACATCAATTGGATCTGTAAAACTCGAGTTATGATCAAATCACTAAAGCACTGTCGTGTTGTCCAGAAACTCGACGAAAAAGACTTGACAAAAACAAGTCGGACGAACAAGGCACAAAAGCTCCTCTAAATTACGAATTTTATTAATCAAAACATAAGAGCAACAGTCCAAGGTCGTCTTACCATGAGATCTGGTCTCCCTTCCTTATATAACCTGCCAGGAGGCCAACCCAATTCAAATTAGGACTCTAATCCTACTCAGTTTCTGAATCGAAACTTTCCATAACTGCTCAAGACTTTTCTATACGCAGATAGAAGAAATCTTAAGACTTCCAAACACCTTAGTAATGTATCCCACATTTCTAAAACAACTCAACTTCATGTACCACACGAAATCCTATCATAACCAACTCAAATCTTTCCATATTTGAGCCATAAACGACTCAGCCGCAGCCTGAGTCCATAATCAAGCCGGTTGGACTTTTTCTACCAATTCTTTACGTCCACATCTCTTCATTACGCCTTGGAACCATGTTGCCACGTTCGTTCACTCCTTTCACACGTGCAAACACCTTCCAACGATGTCCACAATACCTTCATATGCATTGTTCTTGATCCAAACATGTTGCGCGACCTCCCGAACTTGGTTGTTGAACCTCATCTTCTCCCTAAGACTAGTTCAATGGATCCCGTCACCAGCCATATCTTGAACTCAATCAACACCCGCACATGAATAAACAACCAATACTTTCAAGCACAAGTCCGTGATTTGAGTCACGTTCGTTCCGAAAACCACAACACCTTACGTGAACACCTCACATAAGCATGTTGCAAATCATAGGAAAATGTTAACCACCGTAAACATCCATAACACTTCAAAAACTTAGTAAAAGAATACTAAGCAAACTTTCCATAGATGTAAAGCAAGTTTGAAACATTTGCATGGTAAAAACAGGACCATTGCGTTTTAGATCCGGACCTTGCCAAAGCTAACCGGACCTTGAGCCGGAGCTTACCAAAGCTAGCAAAACATAGCACCAGAAAATAAAAGTCAACCCAGAAAAGACAAGTCAACAGAACTTACCAAAGCTAGTCGGACCTACCGCCAGAGCTAACCAAACACATGTCGGACCTAGCCATAGCAAGTCGGACCTTACGTCAGATCTTGTCTGAGCTCGGACCTAAAGTCGGACCTTGACAAAAAGAGTGTTTTGGAAGAATTCAAAACTTTTATCGTCATAGCCAATGTATTCAGCACACATAGGTCTCACACACATGTAGCGAGAACACGTCGTATCCTTATATAAAAGGGGGCCACCAAGGGCTGAAACTTCCACGTTACAAAAAAAGAGAGAGAAAGATACAAAGAGCCTAGGTTCCGCCGGTGACTTCCAAGACGGCATCCGGGGTGACCACCGCGGCAAAGGACAGGGTGGCAGGCTTGACTCGGTCGTCAATGGTCTGAAGATCCTCCTCGGAACGACCAGCAACAAAGCCTTCCACAAGGGCCGGAAGGTCAGCCCCATCGTAATGAGAGACGACCACGACAGGGCCAGTTGCACCCCAAACTGGGTCCTGATAGTCGCCACATCACCAAGACGCGCCTTTAACCGGGCAGGAAGCTGCGTCAGCTGCACGGCCAGAGGAGAGGCTGAGCTTTCAAGCGCCACCTCGTTGGCAGTTTGACCCACGGCGTGAAGGTCCTCTAGCACCTTCCGGAGGGCTCCCAGGACTTTGACCGCATCACCGAGCCAAGACGCCACCGCTCTAGGTGCCACTTGAGTCACAGACTCCGGGTCCCCCAGCACAGCTTCACAAACCTCCGTGCCCGCCCTTGCTAGAAGCCTTCGCTCCTCGTCCTCGACAGAAACCCGGACCGCCACCTCGCCATGTCGAGAGACCAGCCCTTGCTTCTTCCCTGGGGTCCAATCACGGCTTCGCAGAGCACGGTCCCGGTCTTTTCAAGCCTGGCGAGCTTCGTCTCTCGAGTTTGGACAAGATCCCTCGTCACGACAAGGGAGGTCTATGCCTTTGAAAGCAAGAAGCAGAATAAAAAGGTTTTCATAGCAAGAGAAAGATGCACGCAATAGAAGGATGGCTGGGAAAAGAACTTGCGGTCAAGCTCCTAGGCAACCCGGGCGAAGGAAGCCTTGGCCTTCCCAGCTTCACTCCGGGAGGTCATCGCTGCGTTGTCCACTTTGGTGATATCCCCGGTTAGATTCATCTTGGCGGCTAAATCTAAAGCTAGGCCCTCCTCGGCCGCGGACCCAAAGGCTCGGACAGAGGGCCAAAAGCCCGCCGACCATTCTTCCGTGAACCATGCTCTGATGGGGTCACCTATGGCGCCTGATGCCAGGCCTTCCACAGATCAAGACGATGCTGGGGGCTTTTCTGCCGATGGTTCGGCGGGTCGGTCGGAGGGTCGGGCATCCGCTGCCCATCCTCCGACCTCGACTGCCCCTCCCGGCACTGGGTCCTGAGCGGTTGCGCCTCCGATCTGCCCCCGATCAAAGAGGCTTGTATCATAGATTTCGTTTCCCCTCATGGCTCGGGGCTTTTTCTGTGTTGTTTTCCTGACTTCTCCCCTCTGCTTGTCACAGGGCGTATCAGCCGGGCGTCCCGGCTCAGCTGGGTACCTTGCCACTTCTGCCCTCCGCTGCACCGTCCGCCAAATCAGCCATGCAGCCGTCAGGTGGTGCGGAGCTGAGGGTGGGGGTGGCGCCCTCTCTCCCGGTCACCACGGAGTCTCAGCTGCCCCTGCCCGTCTTGGTCGGCCCTGAGTCGGCCCCGGTCGCGGTAGCTCCGTCCGTGGGAGGAGGGTTCTGGCCACGGTTGTGTAGGCTCCGCCTGAAGAAGGTGAGGCTCCCTTCCCTGAGGCGGAGCTGGTCGCTGCTGAGGTGGAGGTCACCCTCGTGGAGTTGTCCCTTGAGGCACCACCGGTCCAGGAGGAATCGTGGAAGCCGTTGGCGGGAGAGAAGTCTGTTACGGTGGTCATCCCGACCACGTCCGCCGTCAACCCTCAAGCCTCAAAGCTCGGGGCTTCGAGAGGAGTGCCTCCGGTTGCGGCTTCGAGTCATGTTCTGGAGGGGTCAGGATCTTTAACGGATCGTCGACATGCTGACCCTTGCTCTGCAGCGGGAGGGGTGGGGGACGTTCCCCTCCCTGGTTCTTGGCTCGCCAAAGCCATAGGGCAGTTTACCTCCGGCCGGGACCGCCTTCTGGATGCGATTTAGAATCTCAATCGTGGCATGATTCCGATCAGCGTAAGGCACACTGTTACTACTTTCTTCGCGGGTTGCCCCTAGATTCACTTGTGACCGTGCTTTTGGTCTTGTTTCTGGATAGAGGCTTGCCAATCAAGAGGCCGAGTGGGGGCAGCTCCTTGAGGAGGCCCTCCGCCATCCATGGCTCACGGAGGCCGAGGCGGCAAGGTGGAGGGAGGAGGCTGGGAAGGCCTGATCCGAGGCCATGGCCGCCCGAGAAGAGGTGGACCGTTCTTCTGCTGTGGCTTCCGCGACCCGGTTAGAAGCCTCCCGACTGCTTTGGGAGAAAGAGGAGGTCGTGGTGGCCATGAAGGCGAATTTTGTCGGTGAGATCACCAAAGTGGGCAATGCGGCGAGGACCTCTTGGTGTGAAGCTTAGAAGACCAAGGCTGCCTTCGCCCTGGTTGCCCGAGAGCTTGACCGTGAGTTCTTTTCCCGGCGGTCCTTCTATTGCGTGCGTCTTTCTCTTGCTATTAGAACCTTTTTATTCTGATTCTTGCTTGCAGAGGCACAAAGCTCCTTTGTCGTGATGAGGGATCTTCTTCAAACTCAGGGGAGGAGCTCGCCAGGCTTGAAAAGGCCGGTAATGCGCTCTGCGAAGCTGTGATCAGATCCTCGGGGAAGATGCGAGGGCTGGTCTCTCGACATGGAGAGGCGGCGACCTGGGTTTATGTCGAGGATGATGAGCGAAGGCTTCTTGCAAGGGCGGGCGTGGAGGTTTGTGAAGCTGTGCTGGGGGGCCCGGGAGTCTGTGACTCAAGTGGCGCCCAGAGCGGTGGCGTCTAGGCTCGGCGATGCGGCCAAAGTGCTTGGAGCCCTCCGGAAGGGGCTTGAGGACCTTTGCACCACGGGTCAAACAGTCGATGAGGTGGCTTCTGGAAGCTCCATCGCTCCTCTAGCAATGGAGCTGACGCAGCTTCTTGCCGGTTGAAGGCGCGCCTTGGCAAGGTGGCGACTGTCGGGGCCCAGTTTGAGGTGCAGCTGGCCCTGGCCATGGTCTTCTCTCATTACGATGGGGTTGACCTTCCGGCCCTTGGGCAAGGCTTTGCTGTTTGTCATTCCGAGGAGGACCTTCAGGCCGTCAACGACCGAGTCAAGCCTTCCACCCTCTCCTTGGCTGCAGTGGTCACCCCGGATGTCGTCTTGGAATTCACCGGCGGGAGCTAGGCTCTAAGTATCTCCTTCTTTTTTTTGTAATGTGGAAGTTTCAGCCCTTCGCGGCCCTCTTTTACATAAGGATCCGACGTGTTTTCGCTACATGTGCGTCTGTTTTCCTCCCTACACTATGCTTTGGTCTTATGGCGAGCAACGTGCTTTGACTCGGGAGCGTGGGAGAAGCATTCGGAGAAGTCTTCACATACACTTTAAGGGTTTTGGTCATTCTGCCCTTGGCGGGTGGGTAGCCCCCGAGTACCACGTGGCATCCGAGCTAATCGATACACCATGTGGTACTTGAATCACAATGTCCGTTCAAGCTTTAATCATTTGGGGTCAGGAGTTCCAGCATATGCGGTGAGGTGATATTCTCGGACTTGAGTCCGGGTAGGTCTCTCCCCCCCTTTTTCTTGGGGCGGAAACCGAATGCCGGATGTCGTGCTTTGCCTTTGCCTAAGGCTGCACTCTTTAGTGCACCTCCTCTTGTTTGATGGCGTCTCTCAGTCGACGAGCGCCGAACCGCCAAAGACCATGAGGCAGTCGGTCAGCTTGGGGAAGGGGTGCTCCTCCTCAGGCTCCGCGGCAGCCTGTATTGAATTTTTCCCTTTGTTGCTCGAGGGACCTAGCACTCTTTCGAAAAATCGTTTCAGGAGGGCGCAATCTTTGAGAGCGTGTCTGACTTGGAAAGCTTGATTGGTGCATGGAATTTTCAGCAATTTCTCGAAGTGATCGGCCTGAGTCTGGGCCGGCCTTTTTCCTTCGCTACGCTCGGTTGTGGCAACCAGGTCCGCCTCTTCCTCCATTTGATGCCGTCGTTTGTCTACGCCTACCCTTTTTCTCCTCACATCCTTCGGGTGGGAGTGACATCCCTCCTTGGGTCGGCCGTCCTTGGTGCCCCTGGTCAAAGATCATCCCGACCGCCTCTTCTCTCAAGGCGTGGTTGGTGGCGACGTCAAGTTGTTCCTTGGTGGTCCTTGGCTTGTTGCAACCGAGCTTGTGCACCAGGGACTTGCAAGTCATCCCGTAGAAGAAGGCTCCGACGACGTCCACATCGACGATGTCGAGGATCTCATTGCTCTTCTTGGAGAAGTGTCTAATGTACTGTCTCAAGATTTCACCGGGCTTCTATCGGCATTCCTTGATGTCCCACGAGTTCCCAGGGCATATGTAGGTGCCCTGGAAGTTGCCGATGAAAGTATCATTTAGCTCCGCCCAGCTTCGGATACTGTTTGTTGGGAGGTATTCAAGCCTAGCCCAGGCGGAGCCTGCCAAGTAGATGGGGGAGGTATTGGATGATGAAGTGATCGTCCGTCACCCCACCGCTCTGCAGGAAAAACGATAGTCTTCTAGCCACACGCTAGAGTTTGACTCTCCGTCATTCTTGGTGACATTGGTTGGGGCTCGGAAACGTGGTGGGAAATGTGTGTTACTGATCTTCGTCTCAAAGGCCCGGGGCCCAGGGGCGTTGGCGCTTGTGCTTCGGTTCTCGCCATCGTCGCGTAGCTCGCCTAGCGTGGCTGATGTTGGTGCTCGGGGTGCTGCCCCGTCGCCCCCTCTCTAACCCCTCTACGAGCCTCAGAATCCTTACGTAGGTTGGATAACCCCGTATGCTCTCATGTCGAGCTACGCGAGGGGTTAGACGAGCCTGTCTTCTCGGCCCGATTTGGTGCGCGGACATGCGGTGTCGCCGCGGTTCTCTAAGCGTGACCACAGGATCCGACATGGATGGGTGTCACCCTTTTGTGAGCAAGAGAGCTCTCGGCGTGTTGAGCTGTGGCCCTCTCTAGCAGTGAGCAGAGGCTATGGTACGTACGTCGTGCCTCCGGCTCCTCTGGCTCCGGGAGATCGCACACCATGCCTGTTGTGGCCGCCACATTTTGACTTGGCCGCTCGAAACGCAGCAGATCGTGTGTGATGGCAACAATGCTTGCCCATACTTGGCGACCATGCGCTCGCACTTCACTAGAGCCATGGTAGCGACTGCATGATGCTTTCAGCACGGCCCAGTCCGCATTTAGCCGCGCCCTCTCCGCCTTGAGCGAGGTGTGTCATGTCTCAAGCCGTCCGGCCAGCTCCTCTGCGGCCATTAACTCCTCCCCATGGTTCCGACGTGACGCTTAGTGGTGCATGGGTGCTGGCGAAAGCGAGGTATCAATAGGTGGAGCAGTTGGGGAGGTGTTGCCGGTTTCTGTGATGTAGCACTCGCGGGAAGAGTAGCAGCCTTCACCAGAATCAGCCTTGGTAGCGTGGTCGTAGCCGGCCGCACCCTTTGACAGATTGAATGGCAACGCCTCATCAACCGCGCCCATGAAGCTCTCCTCGAGAGTGCTGCTGATGACATCAGTAGTCGCATCGTCCACCAGCCGTAGAATGTCGTCGCTGTCGGCGACGAACTTCAGGCTTCCAAAACGATGGGTCTGGCGGGGCGTGAAGACGATGTCATCCTCGAGCCTGTTGTCGGGGATAATGACGAACTCGAGGCTGTCAAAGCAGAGCTTCTCGTCAGCGTGGAAGCTCGAGCTCATGAAATCCATCACAGAGAAGAATGAAAAACACGGAGCAACCCCCTACCTGTGATGGCTTTCGTGAGCTCGAGCTTCCACTCCTGCGAGAAGCTCCGTTTCAGGATCCTCGAGTTCGTCATCAGCCCGAACAACAGGCTCGAGGACAACATCGTCTTCACGCCCCGAAGGCCCTTCGTTTCGCAAGGCCCTTCATTTCGGAAGCTAAGATACAAACCGATAACATACCCCGGGTAACCAAGAAGCAGTCAACCGACCAGCCACACAAAGACATGTGGCTTCACGGACCACAACCATAGGCACGCGCTCGAGGAGAAGCTATCGAAAATCGACCCACGGGACGGAAGCAATGACTGGCCTCCAAGCCCAGATGACAAGGCCAGGGAACAGAATAAATCCGGACTAGAGCTCGGACCGGGAGCATGCGGAAGACTTAAATGCCGACGCGACGGAACGACACAAGGGATTTAAGATGGAGTGGGAAGTCACACGCGACAAGACAAGCACGACGCTGAGCGATCATAACCACCCGTCCCGTCCCGCTCGACGCGAGTGTATAGGGACGGAAAGTAGACGTAGACCGTAGACAACACGGGGGCAGGTGTACTCATCGCCACTGTACCGCTTTGGGTCGCCTTAGGCGCTCACACACCATGTAAACCCCCGGCCCATTTATGAGGATCCGGGGGTAGGTATAGGTGTCCGGGCTATAAAAGGGGAGGCCCAGAACCTTCCCTCGCACGACGAACCCAGCTCACGTACACACTCGACACTTAGGCTTTTTCTCCGTTCTTGCACGCGGGACAACCTTGCTTGTAAACGCGGTTCCTTGGACCTTCTGAGCTAATTCAAGATCGAAGAACACCCCAGACTAGACGTAGGACATGTTGTACGAACCAATATAGATCCTTGTCTTTGTTAGCTAGCAATCCATACGTAAAGCGCGAAGCATTCAATTACTAGCTGGTGGTAAAAACATCGAGAGGATGTGAAAGACAAAACACAGTATATCTATTTTGATTATATTGTTAAGTTAAATTTTGTCGAGTAGCCAACGTGAAAGATAAAAGGCAATATTTCTATTTGATCATGTATGCTTTATTTTGCAAGCATTTATTTGTGATATGTATTGCTCAAATAAGTCAATCATGAGTATGATATTAAGAAATATGTGTGATTAATCTGACTAAGGTTGAATTAATCAATGCATATTTTGTTAAAAATTTTCTTAGTAATTATGTTTAAGATTACTTCGGATTTATTTTGAATTTATTCTTTCAGATGATGAAAGTTTTCTGTGTCTTTAGTTTTTATTTCAGTAATTAGTTCCTTGATAGGGAACTTTTTAACGTATATCATATGCTCTTAATAAGTTTCTCATATCTTTGAGATCCAAGTAAGTTTAAGGCCATAAGTGGAGCAATTCCAAAATTGCACCATTACTAAATAAATAAGAACAGGATAATGAGCTTACTAACTCTTCAAATACGTATAGTAGCACTTGCTTAGAGTAGTTGTTTACGGAATTAATTAGTAATGGTGAATAATAAGAGCAAATTACTGGAATGCGCGATATGACCACTTACCTTAAGTAATTGGATATTAAACTCAAGGAAACATAAATAGTAAGACTTATATTTGACATTGTCAAACATTTAAGTATATTAGTATGAAAAGAAATATTTTCAGAATAATTCTAATATTTTCCATTAAGTGACATACCAATCCTTATATAAAGACATAGAAAATACTTTTATAAGCCGGGAGACAGTAAAAGAGGAGGAATTATTCCTATCAGTATTAAGAGATGTTTTAGTGACATGAAGTAATGTGAATACCTCAATGTATGTAAGTTTCTAAACTTTCTTCGAAATCAATGGCATGCTCATGCCATATTTCTAGGGGGAGGATTATAAAACCATTGGACTAATAGGTCCTCACCTCTCACATTTTCAGATTTTTTCAGATTTATAACGATGCATTGTATGCCTTATGGTAAGAATGAAAACTATAATATAAGGGGGAGTACTATTACGGTCTAATACCTAGAATGATAAGAATTACGACTATTTTTTGTATATTTTATTGAGTTCCTAAAAAAAGATAGCACAATTAAGTTCTTGTTCTTAATTGCATTTTATTAAGATGGTGCTTAAAACAACATATGAGTTATAGATTTAAGAAAGTCACCCCGGAGGAACAGCTAGCATACGACCAGCAGCAGCAAGGCAAGCTCCAGTTTGCATTAGCCGCTTTATAAATTTTATTGTTTTAAGAACTTACTTTGAGTATCCACTTGGATTATGCATTACAGTCTTGTTTGAAAATCCAAATGCATAGCCAAGAAAACCCTGGTTTTGGGCTTAGGTTTTTAAACCTCGAGTAGCCACTGCAATTCTAAATTAGTGTAGGATTCGGTACAAGTCGAGTAGTTGGAATTACTCACGAGAATAGGCTAGAACTTACCATTCGGTTAGAGATAGCAAATGAAACCCATGGCAAGAAAAATGAGACCGAGCAGAGAGTAAGGGCAGCAGGACTTTGGGGCGTGGGTGCCATAGCTCCGCTTCTGTCGATTGAGGACCGAGCCGTGTGCGGGCCTGTTGAACAAGCTAGAACGGTACCGAAGACCTACCGGATATATGAGAACTGGGAAACCGATGTAATTCGGGTAGCTATTTGTTGAGGCATTGCTTGTCGTCCATAGGGTAGTTTGAGAGCTTGAGGTGTAAATCGGCTTGCGGCACTGCGGATTTGCGCGCAGAGACCTCTTGCTCGGGACGATAGGACCGGTCCAACATTTGGCTGATGGATGAAAGGTGGTTGTGTACGACGTCCGTGGTCGTTGCTGTAGGCAACATCGAGTACGGGGGTACGTGACGGGTTATTTGGGTAACCCTGCAGGTGTAAAATGATTATAATCGCCGTCCCTGGCGGTCAGTGAGTACCACTTGTTCCTGTACCGTGACATAGAAAGAACAGGCTAGAGTCATGTTAAAAAGTTGCTGATTGAAAGATGTACTTTGGTTGCTAATGATCTGTTGTAGTTTAGAGCTAATTAAAGTTCTTTTCAACCTCGGGCAAAGCACATGAGAGAAATGTGTTTCTTGTTTGATTGTGGCTCTCTTATGTGCCTTTGCACGAGGTTCTTCCACAACTTGTTGCTAAAAACTTGAAAGTAAGGTACAACTACTTAGGCGTGTCCCTTGCAACATTCATTCCATTACATAATGCAAACCCAGCATGTAGAGTTTCATGTATAGGAAGACGGGTGAGTCTTGCTGAGCCATCGTGCTCACTGCTTGTGTCTGAAGCGTTTGCAGGATGCTATGAGAAGGAGACTCCCGAGGAGGAGACAGACCCCCGAGATGGCAACCCTGTCAAGTGGGAGTCGTGCACGACGCCGTGTTAGTGTGTGTGTTCTAGTGGGAACACATTCACGGGCTGAACGGGAACTATTTTGCTTAGTCTATGCCCGTGAGTGGAGACTTGATATATTTTGTTGTAAACATGTTAAAAACAGTTTATTGTAATAAAACTTTTGCTTCCGCTTTGTACCCTTTTATGTGTGTTATCCAGTGCTGTGCAACGCAGCACCCTTCAGCATGATCTGGGCTAGTCGAGGCCATGTGGCCCTCGCAGCGTGGTATCAGAGCTCGCTTGAGGTTTAACACACTTAAAAAGGTCACCTTTTCAAAATCTCGGTGAGGAACAAGTTAGTAGCCCATATAAGGATGTTATTAGTGTATAGCAAGTGGCAACTCTAACCTAATTGCTTATGTCGGAAAATCATGCATCTCAGGACGTAATATGTCTTGGGGGTGCATGTAAGCGCTGTCCACCAGTGCGCACAAGCTAAAGGGTGGAGCCTCACGGGTGGCAGGTAACCCGGCCAGCTTCAGTACCCTCTACGGCTCTTCATGTCGTTTGGCGTATTCGAGCAACGACCTTCCCTGGCGTGCTACGGGCAAGTTTGGGAGACCCCGTCACGTGGTTAGTAACGTGAACACGTAGCTCAAGGCTTGATTGGCTTGAGAACAACCGTGTGAGTGATGACGGACGGTTGTATGAACTGTATTGGGACCATGTTCGGTGTGCAGCCGAACCTGACAATTGTGTGATTTACTTGCAGGTAGTATGACCACGAGTCGGTAGACGAGTAGCACACGTGTGCAAGAAACGTTTAGTGCCACTGAACTAATGAAGCCGGCTAAGTCCGGTATAGGTTTTTCTTTGTGAGGAACGTAGTACCGGCATGAACTGGGTGACGCTTCGACGTCATACCCCACTAAATGTTCAACATCATTGTAAAACTTGAATGTTTTGGTCCAGAGCACTAAAACCTTGACTTAACTTCTTCCCTTAAAAAGGATGTTCAAAGTAAACAAGTTTTCAACTTATAAGCTACTAAGGATAGAGTCCTCTGTTTTTAGCTGAAACAATGCTAAAGTTACGCAGAGGTTAGAGGTCGAGTCCTTTCGAGGTTGGGGTCATATGATACATTTATGGAAAGCTTTGGAAGATTTTTACCACTTTTCTATTGATGTCCAGAGGTGTTTCATCATTTAACTAGTCGAAAAATGCAGTAGAGTTGAAACTGTCCAGAAAACAGGGCAGAGCAAATACTCTCTGTAACTCTCTGTAAACTGACATAACATCCTGCATAAAAATCCAAAAATAGAAAATAAGGTAGTACTGAAAAGTTCATGAGATAAGTTACAACTTTGTAACAGAAAGGTTTATCAAATTCGATGTAGAGTTAACTGTAATTCTTGGATCAAATCAGTACCTCAAGCAGGGAGGTGCTGTCCAATTTTCTCCAGAAATTCTATCGACTTTGACATGTCATAACTTTTGAATCAGGAAATATTTGAGGCCAAGCAAATACATTATGGAAAGCTATTGAAGTTAAATTTAACTTTGATGTTCAGCTCTACAACTGGTTTTAAATTTAGCAGGGTCTAAATCAGATTAAATGGGAAACTGGTCAGGGCTGTCAGTTTTGGGCAGCAGACCAGCAATCAAATTTGTTCTAAGATTGATTTGTGTTTCCAAGTTTTATGAGTTCAATGAAATGTTTTATGTTATAACTTAATAATTTACTGTTGAAATGAATATTTTATATTTTTCAAATATGTTTCTACAGATGGCAGAGGATAAACAACTGGAGAACGAGTGGGTGGTATCCCACTGTTCTCAACGCAGCGGTTATCCGGAACTGTTGAAGCTAATGCTTCAATATTTCGGGTATGTGGAGACGCCGCGTTACGTCGCCAAGGAAGAAGGCGAGGAGGGGAACAAGACATGGACCGTCCATGTCGAAGTTCCAGCAGGACCTACGCCACCGCGTTGGGCACCGTTCACCGTCACGGTGAAAGGTCGACAACCGGAAGAGATGTGGCAGGTGGAAGCCCGCGACACCATGTCGCGTTTCTGCCAGCTACACGTGAAAGTTATGGAGGATACTCCATACACACTTGTCCCGGTGGAGGGGCGAGCTAATCACGTGTGGTGGGAGAGGTACTTGGAAGCAACTGATCTGAGTTGCCCAAGGTACAACCCCGCGGAGGCGATTCTCAGCCTCCAGTTGATAGAAGGAAACACAGTGATGGACAGCCAAGCTGTCCATACGGATCGACTTGCCGTGGAGCTCAAGGAGAGCACCAGCCACCGAGCTCATTTTGACAGTGCTCACAGTGCACTCCGTAATGTGCTCCTTCCGACGATCAAGCGACTGAATGATCAACAAAATCAGATGCATCGTCTGAAGAAGGCAAAGAAGAAAAGCCGTGTCGACATCACGGCTTTGCAGCAGCAGATACAGGCCTTGACCCAGAAGAGCAATGTCCTCACTCAAGAGCATGATGACGCTATTGAGGAGGGGCAGGGCTGGAAGGAAGACTATAATCATGCCATGGATGAGGTGCATGCGTTGCAAGACCTCGTGCCTCCAGTAGTGGCCCTACCGATGGTAGGTGCAGTACCCATGGTTTTGGGTATCCAGGCGATGGGGGAACCTGAACCCGAAGAGGAGGTCATGGATCCTGAGCCACCAGCAGAGGTAGCGGAGGAGGACAACCCGCAGGAGGTCGAGTTCTACTCCGAGTAGTGACTTTACCGTTGCCAAGTAGGGCAACGAGGGTGGTGTGTAGAAATTTGTAACAGTGACATGTCGTGTAGACAGTAGTATGTGTATAGGTAGTGACGACATGAGCACGACTTCTCGGGTATCCGAGAATAATGTATCTTGTATAAAGTTTATGCTTTATAAATATATGTGAATGTTGTGCAAGTTTATTCATGTGTCACTGCAATACCTACTGTTTTCTATGGAATTTTAAGATTGACATGTGCTAATTGTTGCTGTTTTGAATTTCAGAATGACTTGCACTCGTGCCAACCCGGAGGTTGGGGGGTTCTAGTCAGGGGGGATATGCCTCCCAACAGCCTCCCGAGGCTTCCTCGGGACAGCAACAGAAGCAACAGCAACAATCACCACCGCCACCGCCAACAGTTACATTGGCCGACATCGTTGCGGCCATGTCGGGCTCACATCAGCAGCATACGGAGTTGCTGCAAACTTTAATTGTGAATACGTCTCGACCAGAGAGGCGTCAAGACCGAGAGGAGCGTCAAAAAAGCTCCTACTCCGACTTTCTGGCTACTCATCCCCCGGTATTCTCAAGGGCAGATGAACCCCTCGATGCGTACAACTGGCTCCGCACGATGGAGATGAAGTTTGGGATGCTCCAAGTTAGTGAGCAGCGCAAGACTCAGTTCGTGGCCCAGCAGCTTCAAGGGTCCATGAGAGCTTGGTGGGCAAACTTCTATGCCTCGCAACCCACCGAGCGAGTGCTGACCTGGGCGGAGTTCCGGATGTCCTTCAGGGCCTATCACATACTGCCGGGTCTGATGAACAGGAAGACACAAGAATTCCTCCGTTTGCAGCAAGGCAGCAAGAACGCGCTGGAATATTCCAGGGCGTTCAATGATCTTGCGCTCTATGCCTCCTATCACGCCAATACCGACGATAAGCGGCGAGATCAATTTTACCTGGGGCTGAACCCGCTCCTGAAGGACAGGCTGGCGACGTTCAATCACGGCAAACTCAATGATATTATTGATGCTGCGATTGTACAAGAAGACTCCGGAAAAGAGTTAGCAGCGGCGGATAAGAAGCAAAGTGCGCCGCAGAGCAGTGGAGAGGGAGGTGGCCCTCCCCAAAAATACACGATGGTGTATCGTTCCCCATCGGGTCAACGCTGGTAGCCACCGCAGCGACCGATGCAATTCCGCAGTTGGCCGTATTCTCCACCAGCGTTCCAGCCGGCATTACCAGCACCACCTCCGCAGAAACAACAGCAGCAGTGGATGATGCCGCATTCATTTGCACCTCAGCAGCGCATGCGGGGATTTCATTCTCCAAGCACGGGCCAGCGGTCAACCGCATGCTACAAATGCAGTCGCCAAGGGCACTTCGCAATAACTGCACCGAGAGGCAACGTGGCGGAGTGGCACTACAGTTTCCAGGAAGGAATCAGCCCCGGAACCCCATTAATGCACGCGGGCAAATCCTAAGCCCGACACCGTCCACCAACTCACTATAGAGGACGTGCCGGAGAGAGAACCAATCCTTGCGGGTATGTTCCAACTCCACCAGCATCCCGCTATTGTTTTATTTGACTCAGGCACCACGCATAACTTCATTAGCCAAGCTTTTATTGCTAAACACAGCTTGCAAATACTACCCACCAAAAGTCCTTACTTGATTTGTTCACCGGGTGGGAAAATTTCAGCAAGCATGATGCTTTCGAAAGCGTCATTATGCTTTGGGGGTAGAGTATACCCTACGTCTCTTATGTCTTTAGAGGGACAAAAGGTCGATGCCATCTTAGGGATGTCGTCGTTAACCCGCCATGGCGCTGTTTTAGACACCGTCCTCCGAGTCGTGCATCTATACCCAGAAATGCATGAGTCTCACTCATTATTTCTGGACAGTCCAGAAATAAAACTTCCAAGTGCATACCAATCCACCACTATCAGATTGGAAGACATTCCAGTAGTCCGTGAGTTCCCAGACGTGTTCCCGGATGATTTACCGGGGATGCCGCCCGACAGAGAGGTGGATTTCAAGATTGAACTTGCACCGGGAACTATGCCAATATCCAAAGGCCGTACAAGATGGCGCCAAAGGAGTTGGCAGAATTGAAAATGCAGTTGACGGACCAGCTGGAGAAGGGTTTTATTAAGCCGAGCTCCTCACCATGGGACTGTTCGGCATTATTTGTGAAGAAGAAGGATGAAACGTTGCGGCTCTGCGTGGACTATCGTCCACTAAACGCCATGACTACCAAGAACAAGCACCATTGCCATGGATGGACATGTTGTTTGATCAGTTGGTCGAATCAAAGATCTTTTCCAATGTGGACTTAAGATCTGGGTACCATCAGATTAAGACACGAGCTGAGAATATTTCGAAGACGGCTTTCTCGACGAGGTACAGGCTTTATGAGTACCTGGTCATGTCCTTCGGCCTCACCAACGCTCCAGCTCATTTCATATACTTGATGAACTCGGTATTCATGCCGGAGCTGGACAAGTTTGTTGTGGTCTTAATCGACGACATATTGGTGTATTCCAAGTCGGAGGAAGAACACGCGAAGCACCTGCATATAGTCTTGCAAAGGCTGCGGGATCACAAGCTATACACGAAATTCAGCAAATGTGAATTCTGGATATCACAAGTGCCTTTTCTCGGGCATATTATCTTAGCAGAGGGCATCGCTGTAGACCCGAGTCAGATCACACAAGTGCTGAATTGGAAGTTCCCCTGAACTGTTCACGAGATACGGAGTTTCATCGGACTCGCGGGATATTATCGGAGGTTCATTCCGAACTTCTCAAAAATTGCCAAGCCTATGACCGAGCTTCTGAAGAAGGGTACCAAATATGTTTGGAGTCCAGCATGTGAAGCAGCGTTCAAGGCATTAGTGAAGCATGTAACATTAGCACGGGTTTTGGCGCAGCTAGACACAACAAAACCGTTCGATGTGTACTGCGATGCATCCGGCATTGGGCTCGGATGTGTACTGATGCAAGACCAAAGGGTGGTCACGTATGGATCACGGCAGATCAGAAACCATTAGCTAAATTATGCAACTCATGACTTAGAGCTCGCTGCCGTGGTACTCGCACTCAAAATGTGGAGGCACTACCTACTCAGTAACCTCGTGCATTTATATACCGACCACAAGAGCCTCAAGTACATATTCACTCAGAAGGAGCTGAACATGAGGCAACAAAGATGGTTGGAGTTGATAAAGGATTATGAAATAGAGATCCATTATCATCCCGGCAAGGCAAACGTAGTGGCGGATGTGCTGAGTCGCAAGTCACACGTTAATAATCGGACCATCACACCGTTGGAAGAGAGCGAGCCACCATTACATGTGATTCCACATGGAGCTCTCTACAACATAGCTCTTATCCCCACTATCCGTGAAGAGATAGCGTGTCACACCCGGTTTTTCCGAAGAACAACCAAGTGAATATCACATGTATGCCAGGATCATTTTCTCATACATGTGATGACAAATAGTGAAGCATCATTTATTACAAGCCAGGTGTCGAATATAAATAAGTCTTACATCACAAATGTCTCAATGAACACTAATGCTTCATCACAAGTAAATAAACTAGCAGCGGAATATTATTCTTTAGGGCTCCATCACAGGTGTTGCCCGGGGGTCTTCATGAACCTAAAAACCTTCCTCGGGTCCAAAATCTTGGTCATTATACACCACCTCAATATCTTGACCTGAGCAGCAATATAAACCAACAAATATGCAAGGTTGAGTACCAATGGTACTCAGCAAGTGTGGGAAAATTATATCATGCATGGCTAGAACAAGGAGAGGTTGAACTCATGGTTAAAGCACTACGCAATTTAATACCTATCACCTTAGCTTATTAAGCACCTACATTACTACACAGGTGAAATGGTCCAAATCTCCCATCCCATCATCATAACCAAATAACCATAACATCATTTCCAATGTTAAGCTCCCCGCTTAACTCCCAAAACCATCAATCCTCTAATCATGAATAAGTCCAGGCCGCTCTTAACCGTGAGCACGGCTGTCAAGACAGTTTTGACTCTGCAGAGTTTGTACCACTGTACCCACAAGTAGTGATTTCATCCCCCGTTGCCGGGTGGACTAAAAGAACCTCCATTATGCCAGTGGCTACGAACCACATTCACACTTCCCAGGTGTGTGGCCAAGAGATCACTACGAAGCCTTTACAAAGGGATTCCCGACGAGCGTGGGCCCACTGAGGTTTTACCCCTAACAGCATACAAGAGGCTCCAACCCCGCTGCAGTGGCCCCCTCTTGAGCCTTGCAGTTCATATGGCAGTCCAGCTGACTCCTATTCCCCGCACCATCCAACACACCCATACTACGCCGGGGATACACCTAATTAATTGGCTAAGCTGCCCCATCTCAGCATGTGGTTGGCACTGTAAAGCCGGGTTACATGCTCCATGAACCGGTCCTTAGGATCCAGACAAGTACTAAACACAAACCCAAGTCTCGTGCACCCAGCACACAACCAAAACATCCAACTTGCCTTGATCCCTACCTCTACATAACTCACAATGTCTCATTCAAGAGTATGGTAATATAAAATGATGATTCTCATGTCCCAAATATCCCATTCTAAGCATGGCTAAGCATATGCATGGAAATAAATGACATGGTAAAATAAATCCCAACCCAAGCTTCAAGGAAACAAGGTAATGCAATTCTAGGGAAACTTTCCTAGCATGGGTTTCATATTTCATTTGACAATGCAAATAATTCTATCTACACATCCTAGCATAGGATCAAAGTGGTCAAGGACACTTGCCTCCTTCTTGCTGCTCTTGAAATGGGTAGTCTTGGTCTTGGAATTGAATAACTTGTTCTTGAGCAGGTTCTACTTCATACCATCACACATAGCAAAAGAAAAACAACACTCATAAGACAGAGTTCACACTTCTATTTCATACAAACCACACATTCACATTTATGAAAGTTTCTTTACCATTTTATGTGTTGTAGATACTCTATGTGTGTTGATTTGGGGCTTGCATACACTTTCATTTACATGTGTAGGATTCCTACTTTGGTGTTCATATTTATACTCACATACTATATATTTATATATGTATATATGTATATATGTGTGTTTCAGTTTTAAATAAATTCCTTATATATTAAACTACCAAGTATGTATGAAAAGTATTTTTCTTCTCCATATGTGCCTTCATAATTTCTATCAACCCTAAACTGAATTCTTTGTACTTTAGAAACTCCATTTATCATTTACTAGTTTCTATATTTTCAGATTTATATTCTTATGCATAATTGTGCATTTTATTATTAAATTAGTAATACACACTACCTAAACAGATTAGGTTCTGGTCCTAAATAATTTAAGATCATATTTTGACCTTGGCTTCTGATGTATACTATTTCATAATTATTTTCTCTATTTTTCTTTAACTATTCTTTACTAAAAAAAAATGTGTCCCTATACTATTAAATGTGAATAATAGATGAAACAGATTTATTTCAGCCCAAAAATATATTTTTATCTCACTCCAAAGTTTTCTAGGTACTGAGAAAGTTTTTAATAAATTTGACAATTATGTTTGTCCCCCTTTTTAATATTTAAACACTAATTACATATTCAATTTTCTAAATTAAATACTAAACAGAGCTAAAATAATGAATTCACCTCATTACAGGGTCTATAATATTATTTTCATAATTTCCAGGGGTCTAGCTACACTTGTCAGAGGTGTTTTTCCTAATTTCTATTAAGTCCAGGGGCTAAAACTGATTTTTAACTGAATTTACATGATTTTCTGGAGTTCCAGGGGCTAGATCTAAAGTTTCCGGGGCTAGCTCTCAATTCCAGAGAACCCCAGGGGGTAGCACGTAAGAACTCCAGTCTTTATAACGCGGGGCTGACGTGGACCGTCTGATTTTAAACCGACGGCTGAGATTATAACATCGAACCGGTACGCGGGGTTTTAAAGTCTGCCGTGCGATTTAAAATAAACGGCGCACAAGCGGCCACGTCGCTCTGATCGAGCGCGGGCGGCGCTGCCGGCGGCGCACGGCGGCGGGAAGCGGCGATCTCGCCGGAAACTTTCGGATCCTCGAGAATTCTGCCTAGAACTGTGATCTTATGGCCTAGATCGGTAGAGGGGAGGTCAGGGATCTCACCTCGGGGGTTTTCTCGAGCTCGGGGGTCCTGGAAAGTGCTCGGCGGCGAGGTCCGAGACAAAACCACGGCGAAGCTCGTCGGGGCTGGATTTGCACCGTAAGTCTTCGGGTTTTCTGCACCTGCAAAGTTCCCCGGAGGCGGTGGATCAAGACCAACGAGTTAGATCAGAGTTTCCGAGCTTAGATCGGCCAGAATTCACCGGCGAAGTCTCGGTGCTCACCGGAGTGAAAATCGGCGATCGCGTGCGAAAAACTGATCGGATCGGTTGTTTTTATAGCCGGGGGAGGGCGGTGGTTCTGTTGTGATCGAGTTAGAGTCCTCAGGTTCCAGAATTCGGCTGCAGGACGCGGTTTTCCCGATCGGTTGCGATCGCGCGCGCGCGGGGAGAAGTCCGGGGTCGCAGGGTTAGGGATGACAGGCGGGTCCCACCCATCAGCGAGGGGCAGCGCGGCGCGCGCGGGGGCGGGCTGCGCGGGAGGTTGCTGGGCCGGCTGGGGTTTCGGCCCACTGGCCAGTTTTTTTTCCGGTTTTCCTTTTTCTTTTTCATTTCTTTTCTGTTTTGAGTATAATTTGAATTCCAGTTT
Source organism: Neostapfia colusana (assembly GCA_030760725.1). Taxonomy (NCBI): domain Eukaryota; kingdom Viridiplantae; phylum Streptophyta; class Magnoliopsida; order Poales; family Poaceae; genus Neostapfia; species Neostapfia colusana. The sequence goes on along the minus strand of JASWHV010000006.1, from coordinate 39,842,115 downwards.
GAATTTGAATTTTTGCAAAACATGCAATACGTCCAAAAATTTCTAAATTCCCCTCTGAACATGGTTTATGGTTCTAAATCCAAAATTTGAATCTTGACTAAAAATTTGGGGTGTTACAGCTCTACCCCCCTTAAAAGAAATCTCGTCCTCGAGATTGGTGTTTCTAAGAAAATAATTCCGGGAATTGTGCCTTAAGCTCATCTTCCCGTTCCCAGGTGGCTTCTTCTTCTGAGTGATGCTTCCACTGCACCTTGCACATCCTGATTCTCTTATTTCTGGTGAGGCGTTCCATTGTCTCCAAAATTTTGTATGGTTGCTCGGCATAAGACAAATCCTCAGCTACATCCACTTCATTCATGGGTAACACCTCCTCAGGCGTCCTCAGACATTTCTTGAGTTGCGACACATGGAACACATCGTGCACGTCCGACAGATGAACCGGCAACTCTAGCTGGTACGCCACTTCGCCTTTTCTTTCCAAAACTTGAAAGGGTCCGATGTATCGAGGTGACAACTTCCCTTTCACCTTGAACCGACGAAGTCCTCTGATAGGGGACACCTTGAGATAAACATAGTCTCCCACGTTGAAAACGAGCTCTCTTCTTCGTACATCAGCATAACTCTTCTGGCGTGTCTGTGCTATCCTCAAGTTGTTGCGAATCTCCCTCACCTTCGCTTCGGCTTCTTGTAGCACTTCGGGACCAAACACTTTACTTTCTCCTGTTTGGTTCCAAAATAGGGGAGTTCTGCACTTCCTTCCATACAAAGCTTCAAACGGTGACATCTTCATACTAGCTTGATAACTGTTGTTATAGGAAAACTCCGCATACGGTAGGTTCTTGTCCCAACTCCTATTGTTTCTGAGTGCACACGCCATTAACATATCTTCAAGGATCTGATTGGTTCTCTCCGTCTGCCCGTCAGTTTGGGGATGATAGGCAGAACTGAAATTCAGATGGGTTCCCATGGTTTCATGCAACTTTTGCCAAAACCTCGAAGTGAACTGTGTCCCTCGGTCCGACACTATCTTCTTTGGCACTCCATGGTAACACACAATCCTTGACATGTACAATTCTGCCAATTTGGATCCGCTGTAGCTTTCTTTCACAGGGATGAAATGAGCTACCTTGGTTAGCCGATCAATAATGACCCATATTGAATCATACCCGGATTGGGTCCTAGGCAATCCCTCGACAAAATCCATGCTGATTTCTTCCCACTTCCATTCAGGCACTTTGAGTGGTTGCAGCAATCCCGCGGGTCGTTGATGTTCTGCTTTCACCAACTGACATGTGTCACATAGGGCAACATGTTCCGCGACATCTCGCTTCATGCCATACCACCAATACCTGCTTTTGAGGTCCTGATACATCTTCGTACTCCCAGGATGAATGGAATAGTCGGAATCGTGAGCCTCCTTCAAAATTAATTTACGAATCTCCTTTACTTCTGGCACACAGATCCTTTTCCCGTGCCACACCGTTCCTTGTTCATCCTCTCTAAAACCAGGAGCTTTATTTTCCTTGATGAGCTGTCTGATCTCTTGTATCTTCTCATCATTCTTTTGTCCCTCGCGTATGTCTCGTTCAAGTGTGGAGTCCACTTCCATGGCGATGGCTTCACCACTATTTACTAGACATAGATTGAGCCTTATAACCTCGTCCTTCAATTCGGCAGGCATATCCTTCAAGCTCAACTTATTGACCTGCGCTTTCCGACTCAAGGCATCGGCCACGACGTTTGCTTTCCCGGGATGATAGTTGATGCCTACATCAAAGTCATTGATTAGCTCTAACCATCTCCTTTGTCTAAGGTTGAGATCTGGCTGTGTGAATATGTACTTCAAACTCTTATGATCCGTATATATCTCTGTCCTCTTCCCCATCAAATAGTGCCGCCAAATTTTCAACGCGTGTACCACGGCAGCTAGTTCTAGGTCATGTGTAGGATAGTTCTTCTCGTGCTTCCGAAGCTGTCGGGATGCATATGCCACGACATGTCCCTCTTGCATGAGAACACATCCCAACCCGTTTCCAGAGGCATCGCAGTACACCGTGAAATTCTTCTGCATATCTGGCATAACCAACATGGGGGCTGTTGTCAATCTCTTCTTTAGCTCCTGAAAGCTCGTATCGCACTGTGGCGTCCAGGCGAATGTGATTCCCTTTTCGAACAGTTTGGTGAGAGGTCTCGAGATCTTGGAGAATCCCTCAATAAACCGTCGATAGTATCCAGCCAATCCCAAAAAGCTTCGAACTTCCCCGACATTTTCAGGGGTTTTCCATTTCTGGATATCTTCGATTTTGGCGGGATCTACGGAGATTCCTCCCTCCGAGATTATATGTCCTAAAAAGGGAACTCTCTTTAGCCAAAACTCACACTTGCTCAACTTGGCATATAGTTGGTGTTCTCTCAGCCTCTGTAACACCAACCTTAGATGTTTCTCATGTTCTTCTTCATCTTTGGAGAAGACGAGAATATCATCTATGAAAACCACCACAAATTTGTCCAGATATTCCATGAATACCTTGTTCATGAGGTACATGAAATATGCCGGGGCATTGGTTAGCCCGAAAGGCATGACAGTGTATTCATACAGTCCGTACCGAGATACGAAAGCTGTCTTGGGAATATCAGATTGCCTTATCTTGAGTTGGTGGTATCCCGACCTGAGATCAATTTTCGAGAACACGCAAGCTCCCCTCAACTGATCAAACAAGTCTTCAATGCGGGGTAATGGATACTTGTTCTTGATGGTCACCTCATTCAAGGCACGGTAATCCACGCATAACCTTTGAGTTCCATCTTTCTTAGGCACAAATATTACCGGAGCTCCCCATGGTGAGGAACTAGGGCGAACATACCCCTTTTCCGTCAATTCTCTCAAATGATCCTTGAGCTCTTCTAGCTGCTTGGAGTCCATTCGATAAGGTCTCTTGTATATCGGGGCTGTTCCCGGTACTAGCTCGATTGCGAATTCCACGTCCCGGTCGGGAGGCATTCCTGGCAACTCCTCCGGAAAAACATCTGGATATTCCCTGATAGTCCTGATTTCCTCAACTTTCACCTCCACTTGATTTAATTTAATGTCCCTCCTAGGCTCGTGTATCGTTATGAACTTTACTCTTGTGCCACTAGGGTGAGTTAGTTCCACCGTTCTGGTCGAACAATGGATGATTCCTTTATGTTTGGTCAACCAATCCATACCCAAAATAATATCTATCCCTTGTGAATCGATCACTATGAGGTTAGCGGTAAATACTACCCCATTAATGTCTAGGTTCACTTTGGGACACACTTGTCTTGTCCTTATTTCTCCACCTGGAGAATTTACCGCTAGCATATGGTTCATTTGTGTGGTTGCTAGGTCATGCTTCTTAACAAACCCTTGAGCAATGAACGAATGGGTAGCACCAGAATCAAACAGCAGAGTTGCAAGGTGTAAATTGGCAGGAAACTTACCAACTACCACGTCGGGTGCCTCTTGTGCTTCCTCCATAGTGACGTGGTTCACCCGTCCTCTCATTACGTTCTGCTGCTGTGGCTGCGTGGGCTTCTTCTTTGGACACTTATGGGCGTAGTGCCCCACTTCACCACAGCTGAAACATTGCACCCCAATCTTAGATGCTTGGCCCTTGTTGTCTTGGGGTTGGTTTGGGGGTCCTTGCACTGCTGGTCGATGGGGATATGCAGGGCGAGGCTGTTGTACAAACTGACGTTGCGGCTGTGCTGGTGCTGCGGGAGGCCTGTAGTTTGGGTTGTACCCTCTTGGTGCTGAATAGGGTACCGCAGCACGGCTCGTCTGCCCCGTAGGTTGCTGCATCATACGTGGGCGGGTGTTGCTCCCTGAGGCTTGATGTGCCCACCCAGCCTTCCTCTTATTCTCATTTTCCAGGGCCTTTAGCTTCCTTTCCACCACAAACGCTCTGTCCACCATCTTTTGAAAGCTTTCATACTCATTGGAGGACATTGCACACTGCATCTCTGCGGTAAGTCCTTCCACGAAACAATCTTGTTTCTGCTCATCTGTCTCTATGTCTCGTGGAGCATAACGGGATAGTTGAGTGAATTTAGTGAGGTATTCCCTCACCGTCATGTTTCCCTGCTGCAGTCCCAAAAACTCTTTCCTCTTGTTTTTGAGTTCACCTCTTGGGATGTAATGGTTGCGGAAGCTACGCTTGAACTCTTCCCAAGTGATACTCTCAGGGTCATGATGGGCGGCCACGTAGGCGGTCCACCAATCAGCAGCAGGTCCCTGCAATTGATGAGAGGCAAACAGCACCCTCTCATACCCTTGGCATTGTATGATTCTCATCTTACTTTCAATGGTCTTCAGCCAATCATCTGCCTCCAGAGGTTCAGCAGCACTTGCAAACTTTGGAGGTTGAGTTCCTAGAAACTCACTCAACCTTGGTTGGCGTGGTGCAGCTTGTGGAGGTGGAACTTGATGCAAGTTGGCCACTACTTGAGTCAAGTTCTGGATGAGCTGATTTTGGTTCTCCAGCATTTGGTGGAGAGGATCAACTTCTTCACGGCGGCCACCCCGGTTCTGGCCTCCAGAAAGATGAGAGTTGCATGCCTCATCATTGTTGTTGGCGGGGTTGGCAGCACGTCCTTTTCCTCTTCCGGCCATCTGGCAGAATCAACAAATGTTAATTTGAAAGTATTTAGTATCATCTTACTACTTTCACTTGTTTGTACTTTGAAGTGTTGAAGTTTTGTTAAAATCTTACGAGGGTTTTATATCTCACACCCAATAAATGCACTATTATTTCCTGTGGGTTTACACACCAAAGCAAACAATCTGAAGACGAGGCTGTGGACAATTGCTCATGGCTTCCACAACTCACGTCACACACCAAGCATTATCACACCATTAAATACGTAACGACTCGGCTACTCGACCTCTTGCTAGCTAGGGGAAAGACTCTACACTACTCATCCTCTTGAGCTGGCTCCTCGGGATCTTCCTCCTCATTTCGGCTACCTTCTGACTCTGCTTTAGGTGGGGAGGCTGCTGGTGGAGAAGTGCGACGACGCCTGATCGCTCGGCGATCCGGGGAGTCAGGGGTCCATGGATCACTTACGGTGACACACAGTTCATTCCCATCTCCTCTTTCTCTCGCCTTTAAGCAAGCTCGCAGCAATGCCTCCATCTCCTTCAGAGTATCTCGGACATCCTGAAGCTCTTGTTGACACTCCTGCAGTCGAGTGCTGAGCATAGCAGCATCCTCCAAGCACAAGTCCATGTGCTCATGAGAAGTCCCTTGCTGCACCGGTGGGTACTTGTACTCCGTGGTACCACTCTCACGTTGGAGGACATACATGTACTCAGTTTTGTCCAAGTGGCGACGATAGATGTGGCTCTGGCAGGTGATGGCCTCCCAAGTGACATCTCTCTCCGCGTCAACTTGTGTTGCTCTACAAGCTGGAGAGTGGTGAATCTTAAGTAGCTGATTCTCGTGTATAATCCTCATCTCCGAACTCCATTCTTCCCTCTTCTCTTGGATGGTCCTGGTGGAGTTATAGTGGATGATGAGCTTGCCCGTATTGCCGGCGGCTTCGAGCATACGTCGAAGACGGCGCAACAAATCTCCCACTGCCAATCCGTAGGAAAGGTACGTCACTGGACGACTCTCCTCTCTTTCAGCAAGGGCAACTACGGGATCTCTCCCTCCCGTGGATTTACGAGCGGTGCGAATCATGCGAACCATCTAAAACAAAAGAATTTAAAATTAGGTTAGATAAAATTTCAAACAAAAATCCTATTTTTGAATGAAAGTTGGGGTAAGATGAAGAAAATGACTCTTTTGATAACACTTTTTCACCCACACCTTGGAAAATATTTTTTTTTTAGAAAATAGGGCCCTTAAATACGTCCATTCCTACCTAGGTCCACGTTCCTACGGGCAACCTTGGCTCTGATACCACCTCTGTCACACCCGGTTTTTCCGAAGAACAACCAAGTGAATATCACATGTATGCCAGGATCATTTTCTCATACATGTGATGACAAATAGTGAAGCATCATTTATTACAAGCCAGGTGTCGAATATAAATAAGTCTTACATCACAAATGTCTCAATGAACACTAATGCTTCATCACAAGTAAATAAACTAGCAGCGGAATATTATTCTTTAGGGCTCCATCACAGGTGTTGCCCGGGGGTCTTCATGAACCTAAAAACCTTCCTCAGGTCCAAAATCTTGGTCATTATACACCACCTCAATATCTTGACCTGAGCAGCAATATAAACCAACAAATATGCAAGGTTGAGTACCAATGGTACTCAGCAAGTGTGGGAAAATTATATCATGCATGGCTAGAACAAGGAGAGGTTGAACTCATGGTTAAAGCACTACGCAATTTAATACCTATCACCTTAGCTTATTAAGCACCTACATTACTACACAGGTGAAATGGTCCAAATCTCCCATCCCATCATCATAACCAAATAACCATAACATCATTTCCAATGTTAAGCTCCCCGCTTAACTCCCAAAACCATCAATCCTCTAATCATGAATAAGTCCAGGCCGCTCTTAACCGTGAGCACGGCTGTCAAGACAGTTTTGACTCTGCAGAGTTTGTACCACTGTACCCACAAGTAGTGATTTCATCCCCCGTTGCCGGGTGGACTAAAAGAACCTCCATTATGCCAGTGGCTACGAACCACATTCACACTTCCCAGGTGTGTGGCCAAGAGATCACTACGAAGCCTTTACAAAGGGATTCCCGACGAGCGTGGGCCCACTGAGGTTTCACCCCTAACAGCATACAAGAGGCTCCAACCCCGCTGCAGTGGCCCCCTCTTGAGCCTTGCGGTTCATATGGCAGTCCAGCTGACTCCTATTCCCCGCACCATCCAACACACCCATACTACGCCGGGGATACACCTAATTAATTGGCTAAGCTGCCCCATCTCAGCATGTGGTTGGCACTGTAAAGCCGGGTTACATGCTCCATGAACCGGTCCTTAGGATCCAGACAAGTACTAAACACAAACCCAAGTCTCGTGCACCCAGCACACAACCAAAACATCCAACTTGCCTTGATCCCTACCTCTACATAACTCACAATGTCTCATTCAAGAGTATGGTAATATAAAATGATGATTCTCATGTCCCAAATATCCCATTCTAAGCATGGCTAAGCATATGCATGGAAATAAATGACATGGTAAAATAAATCCCAACCCAAGCTTCAAGGAAACAAGGTAATGCAATTCTAGGGAAACTTTCCTAGCATGGGTTTCATATTTCATTTGACAATGCAAATAATTCTATCTACACATCCTAGCATAGGATCAAAGTGGTCAAGGACACTTGCCTCCTTCTTGCTGCTCTTGAAATGGGTAGTCTTGGTCTTGGAATTGAATAACTTGTTCTTGAGCAGGTTCTACTTCATACCATCACACATAGCAAAAGAAAAACAACACTCATAAGACAGAGTTCACACTTCTATTTCATACAAACCACACATTCACATTTATGAAAGTTTCTTTACCATTTTATGTGTTGTAGATACTCTATGTGTGTTGATTTGGGGCTTGCATACACTTTCATTTACATGTGTAGGATTCCTACTTTGGTGTTCATATTTATACTCACATACTATATATTTATATATGTATATATGTATATATGTGTGTTTCAGTTTTAAATAAATTCCTTATATATTAAACTACCAAGTATGTATGAAAAGTATTTTTCTTCTCCATATGTGCCTTCATAATTTCTATCAACCCTAAACTGAATTCTTTGTACTTTAGAAACTCCATTTATCATTTACTAGTTTCTATATTTTCAGATTTATATTCTTATGCATAATTGTGCATTTTATTATTAAATTAGTAATACACACTACCTAAACAGATTAGGTTCTGGTCCTAAATAATTTAAGATCATATTTTGACCTTGGCTTCTGATGTATACTATTTCATAATTATTTTCTCTATTTTTCTTTAACTATTCTTTACTAAAAAAAAATGTGTCCCTATACTATTAAATGTGAATAATAGATGAAACAGATTTATTTCAGCCCAAAAATATATTTTTATCTCACTCCAAAGTTTTCTAGGTACTGAGAAAGTTTTTAATAAATTTGACAATTATGTTTGTCCCCCTTTTTAATATTTAAACACTATTACATATTCAATTTTCTAAATTAAATACTAAACAGAGCTAAAATAATGAATTCACCTCATTACAGGGTCTATAATATTATTTTCATAATTTCCAGGGGTCTAGCTACACTTGTCAGAGGTGTTTTTCCTAATTTCTATTAAGTCCAGGGGCTAAAACTGATTTTTAACTGAATTTACATGATTTTCTGGAGTTCCAGGGGCTAGATCTAAAGTTTCCGGGGCTAGCTCTCAATTCCAGAGAACCCCAGGGGGTAGCACGTAAGAACTCCAGTCTTTATAACGCGGGGCTGACGTGGACCGTCTGATTTTAAACCGACGGCTGAGATTATAACATCGAACCGGTACGCGGGGTTTTAAAGTCTGCCGTGCGATTTAAAATAAACGGCGCACAAGCGGCCACGTCGCTCTGATCGAGCGCGGGCGGCGCTGCCGGCGGCGCACGGCGGCGGGAAGCGGCGATCTCGCCGGAAACTTTCGGATCCTCGAGAATTCTGCCTAGAACTGTGATCTTATGGCCTAGATCGGTAGAGGGGAGGTCAGGGATCTCACCTCGGGGGTTTTCTCGAGCTCGGGGGTCCTGGAAAGTGCTCGGCGGCGAGGTCCGAGACAAAACCACGGCGAAGCTCGTCGGGGCTGGATTTGCACCGTAAGTCTTCGGGTTTTCTGCACCTGCAAAGTTCCCCGGAGGCGGTGGATCAAGACCAACGAGTTAGATCAGAGTTTCCGAGCTTAGATCGGCCAGAATTCACCGGCGAAGTCTCGGTGCTCACCGGAGTGAAAATCGGCGATCGCGTGCGAAAAACTGATCGGATCGGTTGTTTTTATAGCCGGGGGAGGGCGGTGGTTCTGTTGTGATCGAGTTAGAGTCCTCAGGTTCCAGAATTCGGCTGCAGGACGCGGTTTTCCCGATCGGTTGCGATCGCGCGCGCGCGGGGAGAAGTCCGGGGTCGCAGGGTTAGGGATGACAGGCGGGTCCCACCCGTCAGCGAGGGGCAGCGCGGCGCGCGCGGGGGCGGGCTGCGCGGGAGGTTGCTGGGCCGGCTGGGGTTTCGGCCCACTGGCCAGTTTTTTTTCCGGTTTTCCTTTTTCTTTTTCATTTCTTTTCTGTTTTGAGTATAATTTGAATTCCAGTTTGAATTTGAATTTTTGCAAAACATGCAATACGTCCAAAAATTTCTAAATTCCCCTCTGAACATGGTTTATGGTTCTAAATCCAAAATTTGAATCTTGACTAAAAATTTGGGGTGTTACATAGCGGCTTCTCAGGAACATGACAAGGGCATGTCGCATTTGCGGGGACGTGTAGACAGTGGGGAGTTAAAATGTTTTCGGAAAGATGGAGACGGCGTCCAATGGTTCAAGGACCGGATCATCATACCCCTTAACCCGGAGTTACGGAAGAAAATCTTTGACGAGGCTCACTTGTCAAAGTTTTCTATTCACCCCGGCAGAAACAAGATGTATCAAGAACTCAGAAGCAAGTTTTGGTGGACACAGATGAAGCTGGACATCGCAAAGTATGTGTCCGAGTGTGATACATGCCGGAGGGTGAAAGCGGACCACATGAAGAAACCGGGATTATTACAACCGCTTGGCATACCTTCCTGGAAGTGGGAGGATGTGAGCATGGACTTCATCATCGGTTTACCCACCACATTTCAGAAGCATAATTCTGTGTGGGTGATTGTCGACTGGCTCACCAAAGTTGCCTATTTCATCCCGGTCAACACCAGCTACAAAGCCAAGAAGTATGCTGAATTTTACATCTCACGGATCTTGTGCTTATACGGCGTACCACGCACTATCACCTCGGATCGGGGCACTTTATTCGTGTCTCGTTTTTTGGAGCAGCAACATGCTTCTTTGGAGACAAATCTGATCCATAGTTCAGCGTACCACTCGCAGACGGATGGGCAAACCAAGCGGGTATATCAGATTTTAGAAGACATGTTACGAGCTTGTGCTATCAACCACGGTAAGAATTGCGATGATCATTTACCGTTAGCCGAGTTCTCGTACAACAATGGGTACCAAGCCAGCATCAAAATGGCGCCCTACGAGGCGTGATACGGGAGAAAATGCGGCACACTACTGAATTGATGTGAGTCTAGAGAAAGGGTCACCTTCGGGATTGATCTTGTCAATAATGCAGAAAGAAAAGGTTCGGCTGATTCAAGCAAACTTAAAAGCCGCCCAATCCTGACAAAAACAGAATGCAGACTGGAGAAGACGTCCTTTGCAATTTGAAGTCAGGGATCACGTGTAGCTACGTGTGTCTCCAATGAAGGGCGCGAACAGATTCGGGGTGAGAGGAAAGTTGGCACCCCGATTCATCGGTCCATTCCAGGTTGTTGAAAGATGTGGATCAGTTGCATACCGGCTGGAATTACCAGCGACACTCTCCGGTATGCACGACGTATTTTACATTTCTCAGCTGAGGAAGTTCCTCAAGCTTTCAACCACCATTCAGCTTGGAGATATCGAAGAACTGAAACCGGATCTCACTTATCGGCAGGAACCGGTTCAGATTATTGATGAAAAGGCCCAACCACATGCAACCGTACGTTGTGGTTCTACAAGGTTCTATGGAGTAATAACTCTGTAGATGAAGCGACATGGGAGAGCAAAGGCTTTCTTCATGCTAACTACCCAGACTTTTTAAAGTCTCACATACGGTAATTTTCCACCATCCTCTCTCTCATTTTCACCTTATAATCTCGGGAAGAGATTCTTTTAAGGGGGGGGAACGTAAGGGCCGAAGTTTTGCATTTGCTAAAAGTGTTCATCACATCACACACACCTCATTTGAGATCTTATGAACATCTTTGAAGAGCAAGTAAACACCATCAAGAAAGTCATTAGAGAAGAAACTCACAAAATGCAAAAGTGGCATTTCCCACATGCATCACATAGGGGCTGATCACATGTTTAACTCACAAACTTGGTTAGGAGTGCTCATGCTAAATTTCACCCAAATCCAAAACCTTTTGAGGTGTTTTTGGGTACGACTAGAAAAAGGCTAGTTTGAACTAAAATTCGAATTCAAACTTCTTTCATCCCATGAATTCAAAAGTGGGATTATATTCACGCTCACCACATTTTTCTGAGCTCACACACCAATTTTCACTCCTTTTGGAGTTGATCTTGAAATCAGCTAATTTGGTTAAATTCAAATCAAATTTGAAATTTCAGTTAACCTTTGCTGCAAATTTGATCAAATCCAATCACACTTTCGATTATTCAAAGTAAATTGGCCATTTTGATGTTTGATCAACTCACAAGGGGTATTAGGGTCCCCCAATTAATAGCAGTGAAAAACTAAAGTGTAGAGGTTAAAAACTGAGGAGTGGGACCCTCCTGTCAGTCATCTGAGTAATCAACCGACTGAAGAGCCGGCGCTCGGTTTCTCGTGCTGCAGCAGCGAACGCCACCGCACCTAATCCCAGCGCCAGCACCTGCTTCCCCCGCGCCCCGCTGGAGCTGCCACTTGGCGTCTTTATCACTCCCCGAGCAGCTCAAAGCCGAGTTCGTCACTGATCTCACGTGCCCACTCGCTCTCGGTGCTGCTCCCGCGAAAAACAACGCCACCGCCGCTCTGGGTGTCGCCAAATCGCACACCACAACCAAGCGTCAGTTGAGCGAGCTCTCCACAGAAAAAAAATTGCCACTGCGTGCTCTTGTGTGCAACCTCGTCCACTCCGGCGCTGTGGGCTGCTGTTGGCCACAAACTGAAGAACAGCGCGGCACGTCCGAAGTAACCCGGCGGAACCAAAAGCGGTTCGCCGTGGACAGCACGCTACGGTCAATCTCACCTCCACTTCCCTGCACAAGAAAGGTGTGTCACCGTGTGTAGAAGGTGTAGCCGAAAGCCGTTTGGCAAATGATCAACAATAGAACTGGAATTTCCATGTATACCGAAAGCTAGTTCATTTAGCCCGAGCTCACTTCAAACTGAAATTCGGATTTCACGTAACCTTGTCGGTCGAGCTCGTTGGTCAGTAGGTTCTACACATGCTAGCGCACACTCTCAAGAAAGAAGCAACGAAAACCGTCGAGAATCGGCCGGGATATGGCTGTTTTCCTTGCCGCCGACGCAAAACACCTTGGCTCACCGTCGGGAATATGTTTGCCGGCATTTCTAGCTTCCAAAAGGTTTCATTTCAAGTTCCTCGTGCTCCACTGATGCTCTCCGAACAATTCACGACCAATTTGGTGCTGTGTAGCGCGAGACCGACCTCGCCGGAACCCTAGGTTCCGCTGTCGGCGGTGCGCACATGTTTCCGGCCATCGCCGGCGGCCGGCGAGCCCACAGATGAGTTCAGAAGGTCGGAAAATGGAGGGGCGGCAAGTTTCGGCCCGAGAGGTGGCCGGGAACTCAGTTCCAGCAAGCCTCGCTGGAGACCGCTGCCATCGGGCGCGTTTGGCGCGAGGAAGAAGCCGGACGCCTGGGACCCACAGTCTGAGATTTAAACATTTTCCGATTTTCAGTTTCTAGTTCAAACTTCAAACCCACATAACATTGGAAACTCCAAATCGAGTGAATCAAATTTTGTTGGATTCAGCTCTCTGAGTACTTTTCAACAAATCAAGTTTCACTTTGTGAAAATCTTTAATTCTCCAGAACTAATTCTTCAAAATTTAAACTGTTTAGAATTTTAACTGGAGAACCCTTTAGTGGAAAATTCTAAAATTTGGCCAGGATGTTCCTTATAATATCCCTGAGCTACCATAAAAATTTCAGATCCATTTGATCTTATTTGATCCTCCTAATAGTGGGATTAATGAAACTGTTCCAAAGAAAATGAAAAATGTACATAAATATTTTTTCAGATTTTCTCTGAACTTGTTTAGCTCAGATCCTTTGATAGGAATCTCAAATTAGGTGAAACAAATTCCATTAGAACCCTCTGAAAATCTAGTTTCCAGAAAGTCATGGGTTACTACATGAAAATCTTTAGAACACCCTAAGAGCTTCAAGTAAAGCCAAATACACATTTATTTGTGCAGGGCTCAAATGAGCTTTGCTTCAGATGAAATTTGGCCAAGTCTCTGTTTAGGTTGTATCCAAAACACAGTAGAAATTTCAGAATTATTGGGACTGTCTAGCTGTACTTATAGTCTTAACAATATCAACTTCGAATTCAAATGCATTTAAATTGACACGCATACATATTTATATTGTGTAGTCGCTAAGATTGAAGAGGAGCCGGAGGTGTTGGATTTCACCACCCCGGCGGAACAGCTAGCATACGACCAGCAGCAGCAAGGCAAGCTCCGGTTTGCACTAGCCGCTTTATAAAATTTATTGTTTTAAAAACTTACTTTGAGTATCCACTTCGATTATGCATTAGAGTCTTGTTTGAAAACCCAAATGCATAGCCAAGAAAACCCTGGTTTTGGGCTTAGATTTTTAAAACTCGAGTAGCCACTGCAATGCTAAATTAGTGTAGGATTTGGTACAAGTCGAGAAGTTGGAACGGCTCACGAAAATATGCTATAGGCACACCACTCGGTTAGAGATAGCAAATGGAACAAATGGCAAGAAAAATGAGACCGAGCGGAGAGTAAGAGCAGCAGGACTTTGGGGCCTGGGTGCCATAGCTCCGCTTATGTCGATTAAGGACCGAGCCGTGTGCGGGCCTGTTGAACAAGCTAGAACGGTACCGAAGACCTACCGGATATATGGTAACTGGGAAACCGATGTAATTCGGTAGCTATTTGTTGAGGCATTGATTGTCGTCCAGAGAATATGTTGAGAGCTTGAGGTGTAAATCGGCTGGCGGCACTGTGGATGCGCGCATAGAGACCTCTTGCTCAGGACGATAGGACCGGTTCAACATTTGGCTGACGGATGAAAGGTGGTTGCGTACGACGTTTGTGGTGATTTCTGTAGGCAACATCGAGTACGGGCGTATGTGACGGATTCTTTGGGTAACCCTGCATGTGTAAAACGATTATAATCGCTGTCCCTTCCGGTCAGTGAGTACCACTTGTTCAGTATACCGTGACGTAGAAAGAACGGGCTAGGGTCATGTTAAAAAGTTGCTGATTGAAATATGTACTTTGGTTGCTAATGATCTGTTGTAGTTTAGAGCTAATTAAAGTTCTTTTTAACCTTGGGCAAAGTACATGAGAGAAATACGTTTCTTGTTTGATTGTGGCTCTCTTATGTGCCTTAGCACAAGGTTCTTCCACAACTTGTTGCTAGAAACTTGAAAGCAAGGTACAACTACTTAGGCGTGTACTTTGCAACTTTCATTCCATTACATAATGCAAACCCAGCATGTAGAGTTTCATGTATAGGAAAGACAGGTGAGTCTTGCTAAGCCATCGTGCTTGCGTCTTGTGTTTGAAGCATTTGCAGGATGCTATGAGGAGGAGGCTACCGAGGAGGAGATGGAACCCCAAGAGGGCAACCCCGTCGAGTGGGAGTCATGCACACCGCCGTGTTAGTGTGTGTGCATGCTAGTGGGAACACGTTCACGGGCTGAACGTGAATTCTTTTGCTTAGTATACGCCCGTGAGTGGAGACTTGACGTATTTTGTTGTAAACATGTTCAAAAACAGTTTATTGTAATAAAACTTTTGCTTCCACTTTGTACCCTTTTATGTATGTTACCCAGTGTTGTGCAACGCAGCACCACTCAGCATGATCCGGGCTAGTCGAGGCCGTGTCGCCCTCGCAAACCGATACGAACGGGGCTAAAAACCAACCACCACATTTGTCTTACCCTCCTGGCCCATGCCCAATGTGGTCTCAAGCATTGTCACACCCATCGCAGGTTGAGACAACCTTGAGCGCTCCATCATACAAGAACTCCCCGTCCCCATCTCATTTTTCATGAGGGAGATCTTATCATCAACCTCTCGCGAGTAAACTCCGTTACCCGACCTTTCTCGCGAGTAGATTTTTTCAACTCGACTTCTACCGAGGTAGCTACAACATTAGCTTAGCATCTACAACGAGGCAAAGCATATGATAACCATCTACTCAGGGATTTCATGGTAATGCACTTGGAATTTCAAGCATCCTAAATGTAATGCACAATATCAATTTTAACACCATTACGTGAAAGTAAAACAAAATTTAAAACGGCAATTATATGCAAACCGGGGCTTGCCTTGCTCAAGAGTTTTGTTAGAGACTAGGAGTTAGTCTTCCTCTGGATAATCTGCCAAACTCGTCACGATATGGAGATCCTCACTGCGGAGTTGAGTCCTCGTCGAACGTCGACGTCACGTGAGCTATTAAGATGCAATGCACATATATTTCAAAAGCAACTTAGAAAATTATTTAATGTGGTTGCACAAGTTAACTATGACTAAAAGGAGATAACAACAGCAAGGTTTCTGTTGTTTGATCTATCACATTAGAGAGGAAGAAAGCTAGGTGAAAAGGGAGGAAAAATTAATTACCATGTGATTAAGTCCTCATATGAGCACTTAGGCCTAAAGAATGGTAGCTTAAGTTTCAGATGTCCAATGAAGCTGAAAATTTAACCTCAGCTTCTAGGGAAAGTATTTAGGAAGTGTACAAAACTTGAGCTCGTTAAATGGCTCAATGTGATCATAACAAATTCTTATGTGGTTTTCACTAATATGCCTTTACCACCTAGATATTAAGCTTTCCTATGTTGAAAAGAAGACTTTTTATGAATTACAAAATGTCCTGAGTCCATAGGAATTGGTTTTACCATTTTTGGAGTTCCCTACATGGAGATAAGGATTTTACAAGGATTGGAGAAAAGCTGAAAATGGTTCTGTCTTTTTTCTTATTTTTCAGAGACATAAAAGATTGACACAACATTTTGCCAAGCAAATGAGGTCCAATGCCTATGAAATTTTTACTGGAGTTCAAGTATATTTAGAGGAAACTTCTGCCCCTAATTGGGAATTTTCCAATAAACAGAACTCCTGTAATAATTCCCTAATATTTTTTTACATGAATTAATGAGCCAAATCCAGGGATTTTCATAAATATTGGGCTGCACCTCTAGATAGTACTCTCTGAGAGGAATCCAAAAAATTTAGTTGACCATTTTTGAACAATCCTACACAAAGTTGTGGCTATTTAAAGTTTGAACCAAAATAGGAAATTCCTGGAAATGTTTAAATCTCTGCCGGTGGGTCCCACGCCACAGTGCATCTTCAACCTTGCGCCAGAGAGCTCGGCGGCGGCGCCCTCCGGCGAGGGTCACAGTAATCGGCTTTCCGGCCACCTCCCGGCCACATACTCGCCGCCCCCCCCCCCATTTTCAGACACGCTGAACGCATTGGTGGGGTCGCCGGCGGCCGAAGATCAGCGGAAACCCGTGCGCGACGGTGACAGCGCTCGCTAGGGTTCCAGCGAGGTCGGTCTCGCTCAACAACGAATGAAATCAGTCGGGAATGGCTCGGAGAGCACCGTGGCAGCTCGAGAATGCTGACAATGGACTCCAAATACACTGAAAAGGCCGGCAACCGAGGGCTCCACGGTGACCCGAGGCACTTTTTCCTTGGTGGCACGAAAAACAGTGATAACTCGGTGAATTTGGATGTTTTCGCTTGGTTCTTCTTCAAGGAGGAGCGCTAGGAGGTGTACAAGCTATGTGCAAGCTTACTCAAGCGTTGATTGATCGTGTAATGCAAGAGCATGAGGTGGCGATCGTTTTTGCTGTGGGGAGCTCGATTACCTGAGGCTCGGTTGCGGTGTGCAATCAGGCAACACCGAGAGCGGGCGATGGCGGGTGTGCTTCGCGGGGGCAGAACAGAAAGGGAGAGCACGAGCTGGGAGAGAGGGCAAATTCGTTTGTGCAGCGTAGGTTGGAGATAAGAGAAAAGCACTCGCCCAGGAGCAGGAGGTGGCGCCGATCAATCGTCGGGAGCTGTCACGTGTGCGTGCACCGGGAGAAAACAGAGTCAGTTGAAACTGTTGTGCCACTGATCACTGGGTCCACAGCCCACAATTTATCTCCCCTCTGTGCTTTAAGATTCCTGCACCGCCTTTGTCCAAATTCTGCCAAAATTGGATGGTAACCCAAACAAAATATGAGGAATTTGATAAACTCAGATTTCAAAATTGATCATGTTTGGTTCAGTTTTCAAAATCAAATTTGGATTTGAACTCTCCCTCGACTATTCCTCAGAATAATTAATATATGAGCTCTAAAAATATCCAAATTTTGATCATGAGCTCATTGATACATGAGAAATGCATTAGTGAATTCACTGGGGTGCATTTGGACAATCTGGACATGAATCCTTTTAAAGGATTCAAATTGTGTTTAAATTTCCCTCCATCTTCTACTCATAAAGCAAGTGCACATGAGTTTAAATTGGAGAGTAAAGTTCACTCCTCATGTTAGCATATGCTAATAAAGAGTTGAAGAAAATTTTTAACTCCCTTACATGTCCATTTTTGTGTTTATCATTTTATGTGACACAAATATAGTTTTTCTTTGCCTCACTTTGTTTCATAAGGTGAAATACAATTTTAAAAAAGTTAGGGCTGTTACATTCCCCCCCCCCCCTTAAAAGAATCTCGTCCCGAGATTATAAAAAGAATGGAGGAGGGAGAATGACTAGTGGACATATGGTACAACACAAGTCGAGAAAATTTAAACAGAGAAAATCCTCACTTCCCACGTGGCTTCATCAGCAGTGTGGTTGCTCCACAAGACTTTATAAAATCGCAATGTCCGATTTCTTGTGGCGCGAGTCCTCTTGTCGATAATCTGTATCGGATACTCAGAATAAGTGAGATCTGGTTGAAGATCCTCAATGTTCTCCATATGAACTGCAGCTGGATACTTGAGACATTTTCGCAGCTGAGAGACGTGGAAAACATTGTGAATACCCTAAAGTGACGTCGGTAACTCCAGCCGATAAGCTACGGGTCCACATACTTCAATGACAGCAAACGGCCCGACGAATCACGGAGCAAGTTTTCCCTTCACTCCAAAACGATGAACCCCTTTCATCAGAGAGAAACTAAGATACACGTGGTCCCTGATGTCGAAGTGGAGAGGTCGACATCTTTTGTGTGCATAACTTTTCTGTCGAGATTGAGCAGCCTTTAAGTTGGCTTGAATCACTCGCACTCGTTCCTCGGCTTCATTCACAAGATCAATCCCGTAGACCACTCTCTCGCCAGACTCGCACCAATTCAGTGGTGTGCGGGACTTCCAGCCATAAAGAGCTTCATACGGGGCCATTCTGATGCTGGATTGATAACCGTTATTATATGAGAATTCTGCTAACGGTAGATGGTCATCCCAATTCTTCCCATGATTGATGACACATGCCTGTAGCATATCCTCCAGAATCTGATTTACCCTTTCAGTTTGACCATCGGTTTGCGGATGATACGCTGAACTCCGAATTAACTTGGTTCCCAAGGAAGAATGCAATTGCTCCCAAAATCTGGATACAAATAACACACCTCGGTCAGAAATGATGGTGTGGGAAACCCCTGTAAACACACGATTCTCGCGATGAACAGCTTCGCAAACTTCTTTCCCACATATCTGGTATGGACTGGAATAAAATGAGATGTCTTTGTCAAACAATCGACGATTACCCAAATAGAATCATGCTTGTTGCTGGTCATGGGTAATCCGACGATGAAGTCCATACTTATGTCTTCCCACTTCCAGGCTGGAGCCTTCAGCGGTTGAAGTGGTTCGGCTTTCCGCATATGGTCGGCTTTAACCCGCCGACACGTATCACACTCGGATACATATTTTGCAATCTCTCTTTTCATCCGTGTCCACCAGAACTTAGATTTCAAGTCCTGGTACATCTTATTGCTTCCCGGATGAATGGAGTACTTAGACAATTGATATTCATCCAATACCTTCCTCTGCAATTTCATATTCCGGGGTACAACTACTCGGTTGTCAAACCAGATCGTACCCTCTTTATCCTTGCGGAACATCTTCAACTCACCGCTGTCCACTCTTCTGCGGATATGAGGCATACCTCTGTCTCTCTTCATAGCCTCTACAATCTCATCTTGGATTGTAGGAATAAGAGCAAGATTGAACAGCGATCCGTAGGGAACTAAGAGCAGGCTTGGTTCTCCTTCTTCCTGTGCAGCCATGGCTAGATGGTGAATGTGGGCTTTCTGACTAAGTGCATCGGCAACAACATTCGCCTCGGATGGTAATGAATCTCAAGTTCATAATCCTTGATCAATTCTAGCCATCTTCGCTGCCTCATATTCAGTTCTTTCTGTGTGAAGATGTACTTCAAGCTTTTGTGATCAGTGTAGAGATGTACTAGATTGCCTAGTAAATAATGTCTCTACATTTTCAATGCGAGGACCACTGCAGCTAGTTCAAGGTCGTGCGTTTGGTAACTCTGCTCATGACCCCTAAGTTGTCGGGATCCATACGTGGCCATGAGTCCTTCTTGCATCAACACACAACCCAAACCAATGCCGGATGCATCACATCAAATGGTTTTGTTGTGTCCGGCTGGGCCAAAACCGGAGCTGTGGTGAGATTCTTCACTAAAGTTTGAAAAGCTTGTTCACATGAATGGCTCCAATCATACTTGGTGCTTTTTTTCAACAGATCCGTCATAGGTTTAGTGACTTTGGAGAAGTTTGGAATGAATCTCCAGTAATAACCCGCTAAACCAAGGAAACTCCTCACTTCATGAACAGATGTTGGAGATTTCCATTTCAGGACTTGCTCGATTTTACTTGGGTCCACATCGATGCCTTCCGCTGAAGTAATATGCCCAAGAAACGGCACTTTGCTGATCCAAAACTCACATTTACTGAACTTTGCATATAGCTTGTGATCTCTCAAGCGTTGGAGTACAATATGCAAATGTTCAGCGTGTTCTTCTTCTTCCTCTGAATAGACCAAGATGTCGTCGATCAACACAACGATGAACTTGTCTAACTCCGGCATGAACACCGAGTTCATGAGATACATAAAGCGAGCCGGAGCATTGTTCAACCCAAAATACATGACAAGATAGTCATAAAGACCATATCTTGCCGAGAACGCCATCTTAGGTACATCTTCTGCCCGAATATTTATCTGGTGATACCGGGACCGAAGATCCATCTTGGAGAATACCTTAGCACCCACTAGTTGATCGAAAAAAATATCGATGTATGGTAGTGGATACTTATTCTTGATAGTGACAGCATTCAATGGACGATAATCTACGCATAGTCTCAATGTCTCGTCCTTCTTCTTAACAAAGAGAGCAGAAAAGCCCCAAGGTGATGAACTTGGGCGTATAAAACCTTTGTCCATGAGGTCATTAAGCTGCTCCTTCAATTCTGCTAGCTCCTTTGGTGCCATTTTATATGGTTGCCGAGAAATAGGTGTTGTTCCCTGTACTAGTTCAATACACTATAGGAAAGTGGTCAACATACGACTGCCGGCTTCACATAAGACGGCCAACCGTCGTATATAAACTTATATACGACGGTCCGAATAGGACGTCGTATATAAGGTTATACGATGGTACAGCCGTCGTTTATTAATTGGCTGTCATAAATAGAGCTTATATACGACAGCCAACCCTAGGCTGTCGTATATATCCCTTACTTACGACAGCCCGTGCGGCTGGCTGTCGTATCTAATTATGGCTGTCGTAAATAAGCTTATTTTCGGCGGCCACAAAACGGGCTATCGTAAATAAGTCTTATATACCTGTGGGCCCGGGTCGGTGCGGGCATTCATGTCCGCGCCGACCCGAGCACCCGCCGCCACGCCCGAGCGCCGCCCGCCGCACCGCCGCCACCCGAACCGCCGATGGATCTCGCCGCGTCCCCGGCCGCCGCCGCCCCGGCCTTCCCCGCCCCGGCCGCCACCGCTCCGCCCTCCACCCCGGCATCCGCCGCACCGGACGCCGCAGCCCCGGCCGCCACCGCCCCGCCCCGGCATTCCCCGCCCCGGCCGCCACCGCCCCGCACTCCACCCTGGCCACCGCTGCACCGGCCGCCGCAGCCCCGGCCGCCGCAGCCTTGCCGCAGCGCACCCGGCCGCCGCCGCCCCGAAGCACCGCCCCACCGCACTCCCACGTCGCTGCACCGCCCGGCCCTGCGCCCGTTGAGCTGCGCGCCGCCGCGCCGTGCGCCGCTCGCCTCCCCGTCTGCCGCTCGCCGCGCCACCTCCACCGTGAGGTAAGCCGCCCGCGTCCCTCCCCACCTCGGCTGGTGACCCCCATGGCCGGCCGCCGGCGTCCCCCATGCCGGCCTCAATTACCGGCCATGGAGGCAACCGAGGAAGCTCAGTTTCTTTAATTAGCAATTATTTAGTGGCAAATTGTTTAGATTATGCTTATTTGGGTTTGATTGTTTAGTGGCTAATTGTTTAGATTTAGATGATTTGATATGCTTAGGTTTAATTATTGCCTAGGTTTATTTGTATTGCTAGCTAGGTGTATTTTTTTAATTGCTTAGAATTGATAAGCTTGTTAAATATGGTAATTATGCTTGTTTAGATAAATTGTTAATTGCTTAGATGATTAATGCATATGATTTAATAGTTTAATTGATTATTTTTTAATTATTATTTTGATTCTTTGAGTGTTTAAGTACTATATGTACATAAATGGACTTCGGACTGGTTTGTCCCTAAACAGCCCATTTAGGGCCCGACATGACCCATTTAGTGGTAACGTATGCGTCTACACAAGCACGGGGTGAACAACCTAGGCCGCCTCGCCTCCCCGCCTCCACGCCCCGCCCTGCCGCCGCGCCGCCGCCGCTGCCCCGCCGTGCCGCCTCTTGGGGCATAACTTAGGACGGCTGACCCACTTCTCTGTCTCTCTCTCGTTCTTTCATTCTCTATCTCGTTATTTCCTTCTCTCTCTCGTTCTTTCCTCTCTCTCTTTTAAATGACTCAAAAATGAAATATTGACGTAAACTTTTACAATATGCGTCACACGTTCCGAACCGGCCTGTCGCACATGTGTTACGTATGTGAGGCGTGTAGGTTCGGAATTGTCCCTTTTTGGACAGCCTAGGAGTGACCTAGAGGGCATGCTTATGATGAGACGCGGGGTCAGGATTTGTATGTAGTTTCAACAGCGTAACCCTAATGTTCTTCGCTGCACCATTTTCGGGCGTGCAGTTGGAGAACAGCGGGTTTATGCTGCTGAAATTTCATCTGAATCTAGACCTCAAGTCTTGTCATAAGCACGTTCGTCTCGGTCACTCCTGGGTGGGTTTAGGACCTATCCTTTCCAATAGATGTAGGGCCGTGACATAATTAAATTATAAAATAACTATATTTTTCTTTGACTTAAAATTGCAGAGTCAAACATGAGTAAATACCATAGTTGGATGTATACCGGTTGGAACAAGGCAACTGGTCACTCAGATGAGTGGTATGCCGGGACAGACGACTTTATTGATCGAGTGGTTTCATTGTCTACGACCGATAAAGTTCATTGTCCATGTGCGAAATGCCGGAATACTATGTTTCTGGACAAAACGACATTGTCATTACATTTGCTGCAGAAACGGTTACATGCCATATTATGAGGTGTGGAGTTTTCATGGCGAGTCTGCTCCTCGAGCCGTACATGTAGTGGAAGATGATGATAATGATTGTCCGGGTGTTGATAGGATTGATGAGATGTTAGAAGATATACAAATAGAGGATCCGCCTACAACTGAGGCAGACACATTCTTTAATCTCTTGAAAGCTTCAGAAGAGGCGTTGCATGATCATACTGAAATGAGCCTTCTTACTTTCATGACCAGATTTATGGTAATCAAATCTAAGTATTTCTTCTCTAACAATTGCTACAATGATATGATGAAACTTATCAGCGATGATCTTCCACAACCTCATGCAAGTGGCAATGGATGTAAGAAACTAACAATTATACTTTAATTACATTGCATTTCAATAAAATGTAAATTGTAATGTTTGAAATGACAGGCGCTAGCTCGACAGCAAGGTCAGCAAATCCAGATACCGTTGTGGCAGCCACCGCTGTTCGTGCTGCAGCCGACGCCACCACAGGAGCAGTTTCCTGTAGTTCAGGTACAAAAAGGAAGATACATTGAGTTCAACTAAACAATTGAATATGAAAACACCGTTGTAAACTTATACATATGTCACCGTGTTTCGCAGGGATCAGGGACGGAGGCTCAGACTCCACCGCGGCTACGGGCGCCAGGTTTGCCGCGGCAGGATGACTTCTTCGCCCCCGGAGGTAGTGGAGGGGCTAGTAATGAATAGATTTGTGAATTTGTTTTTGTTTTTGGATGTCAGACGTCGTAAAATAGATTTGTACTATAGCACTTTATGATTGTGGATATGGATGTGAATCTGTTTTGTGATTGCCTGTGTAGCTGGCCATCGAGCCAGGTTAGCCATTTTCTATTTAAAAAAAATAGAAAACCTTATATACGACAGCCTGTATGATGTATATACGACGGTATCTATACAGGGCCGTCGTATATAAGCCTAAATAATATACGACAGCTAGGCCCAGACTGTCGTATATAAGCCTAAATAATATATGACGGCTAGTCCTAGACCTTCGTATATAAGGCCTTATATACGACAGCCAGGGCCCAAGCCCGTCGTATATAATGGCCCAGACCACTGGCCCTTATCTACGAAACGGGCCGTCGTATATTAGGGGCCATCGTATATAAGGTCTTATATACGACGGTGCCGTCGTATATAAGATTATATATGACTAGGTATATACGACGGCCACAAACCGTCATTTATAACATCCAACCGTCGTATATAGATTATATACGACGTCTTTGGTCTTATATATGACAGTTTTGGCCGTCGTATGCTTACGGGAATCCTGTAGTGAATCTTGAACTCTACATCATGTTCGGGCGCCATGCCCGGCAAGTTGTCAGGAAACACATCTGGATATTCACATACCACTGGAATCTCCTCAAGTTTGGGAGCTTTAATCTGATGCACTGCTGCAACTCTTTGTGATGGATCCACAAGATTCAATGTGTTGCAACCGTGTATTGGGGAATACAGTTGGACAGTCCGAGAGCTGATGTCAAAGATAGCTCCATAATATGTCAACCACGACACCCCCAAGATAATATCAATCCTTTGGCCTTTGAGCATGATAAGGCTCGCATGATAAATGTTTCCACCCAAACACAAAGGTGCCCGGGAGACCATTTCATCTGCGGATATCTTGCCTCCGGGTGAGCTGATATGAAACGGATGCTTGACTGTGCTAAATGGAATATTATTCTTCAGCACATAGTCTTTGCTAATAAAAATGTGGGTAACCCTGGAATCAAACAACACGAAAGTGGGCTGTTCATGTAAAGCGAACATGCCCATGAAAACTGGTTTGCCTTTTGCAATGTCCTCAATAGCAGTGTAGTTAACTCTGCCAGCTTTTAAAAGATTCTTCTTTGAAGGTTCATGATGCTGATCTGAGCATTGATGAGACGATACACGAGTGTGGCTCTGCTCAGCTCCATGACGATCTCATGCTACAGAAATCCTCAGCTCTCTACTAAGGAGGTGGTGATGATACGTGCATAGCTGGTTGCGGTAGGGTTGCACGAATAATTTCTGATCGCTGCTGTTGAGGTGAAGGCTCATAAGTGATTAACTCCAGCTGTGGTTGTGAGAGTTGCACCACAGACTGAGTTTCTTGGCTGACTGGCGTGTAATACCGCACTCGATAGTTCATAGGAACCTCGATATCGCTGTCCGGCGGTATACTCCTCTTCAGCTCCGCTTGGCAATGGAGATGCATGTCTTCTTTAATAATAGCGACATTTACCAACTCATTGTAAATGCCGTTATTGAACAAGGCCACTTGTTCTTTAAGATCGACATTCAAACCTCGAAAGAATTACTCACAGTTCAATGCTTCCGAGTCTACCATATGAGTGGCGTATTGCATCAAGTCTTCAAACTCTTTGAAGTACTCGTACGCACTACTTTCGCCTTACTTTAACTCTAGAAAGTCTTGATACTTTGTTCGAATAATTCCAGAACAAATGTGACGTGCCAGGAAAACATTCCGGAATTCATCCCACGTCCCATGATGACCTACAGGACGGGTTGCGATATACTCCGCCCACCAAGCTCCAGCGGCTCTGTGGAGTTGTTGAGCGGCAAATAGAGTCTTCTAATATTCATCGCACTCAAGCATATGAAATTTGGCTTCAATACATTTGAGCCAATGAGCCGACTCCAACGGTTCTTTCTCTTCTGAGAAAACCGGTGGTTGTCTTGCTAGAATATCCAGATATGTACTTCCCGGGGGATTTCGCTGTAGTGTTTCTTGTCGTATACTTTGTTGCACCAACAAATCGACAGACTCATCCATCTTTCCTAGGATTTCCGCCAATCTGGTTGATGATGTCGGCACTTGTTGTCGTGGCAAATTATTTCCGTCGTGACTCAACTCACCATCCTCACTCCTGGAATGAGGGGATCCATACTGCAAGAGTGAGCAATTTACAGTTAAAATTCAAAGTTAAACTCAACTTGAATTCAAAAACATTAACCGTAAAAGCATCACATAATTATTGCAGCACTACACAATCTAACCAGGGTTTCGACAATTCTGAACTCTATCCAACTTTAACAAGTTTGTCCAAACCCTTAATTCCAACAGTTGGAAAAACTGAAAAATAACTCAACAACATGTTATGGAACTTAGAGAAGTCTAAAACATCCCTGTCAATAACAAGTCCCAAGCTAACTGGCAATAAGCAATACTCTGTTCAGAACCACCAATTGGTCTTAATCCCAGAATTTGAATATGAAAATGGCAATTTCATGTCTCAAGTTGAATATCAAAGTTATAGTTAACTTAAATATATTTACAATGAATATTTTTTTGCCTTCATATCAGTTCTGGATCAAAAGATATGATATTTCAAATTAACAGAAATCTGGAACAATTTTGAAAGCCCCTCCTTTGAAAGTGGCTGTTTTGTCCGCAAGATTTCATACAATTTGACTCCAAATCTGGAGAAACATTGAACTATAAAGTCGTAGAACATATCCTAAACTTTCCAATGGTATATTACTTGAACCTTAGAAATTTTTCTACAAGAAGTTATGATCGAAATACAGAAATTTCCAGAGAGCATTCTGTGTCTGCCCTGTCTTTGGACAGTTCACACTCATCTGATAATTTCATCCATTTGGAGGAAGAATCTGTTCTGGAGTTCTACAGATAAGTTTTAGAGGACTTCAAATCCTTTCCAGAAATGTATCACTCACCTCCATTGGTTCAACCAATCAAACTTTATGTCCAGTTCAATTTCAGCAAACATTCTGCTAAAAACAGGGGAGGTTATTCCTAAGTCTTTGTGAATAAATCTATACTCCCGTTTGACTCTTTGTTCAATATAGGAGTTCATTACCATAATGGAATCCTAGACTCCAAGTTTACTCTTTTTTTGAAAAAAGCAGTTGAGAACATATCACGGTACTATGTTTCCTCACCAAATTAAAACCCTAACCGGCTTTATACCGGCATATACGTCTCAAGTGGTGGCACTAAAACGATCACTCACACACGTTTTCTAAACACAATGTTCTATTCGTGGTTAAGGTACCTGCAGAAAACCACTCAATAGTGATGCACGCAAGGGGTTTGTCATTTTAGGCAGGTCCATAACATAGTAAAAACATACGCCCCATATCATTGAGTCAAGCCACGTCTCAAGGTACATGATTGGCACCACCCGACGGGGGCTCCACACCTTTGCAATTAAGCACACCGGTGGAACAGCGCTTTCGTAAGCCTCATAGGACATGAAGAGTCATAGAGAACATACTTGGTGTTACAAACCACACGACGGGGTCTCCTCCTTTTGCCCTGGGTTTGCGCACTAGAGGTTGGTGCATTTCATATGTCTCTAAGACATGAAGAGTCTTAGAAAACATAATCACTTCCCGTCCATTGCTGAACGGGACATTCCCACACTACTTTCCTCGTATGGGGGAGCTAACCGAAATTAATCCGCTTTCGGTGGCGTTCCTTACCATGCTTACCTCCACGTAGGTGCATCATTACAGAATTGAAATATTGAAGAATAACACAAGTCAGCTTGCCACCTTAAGTAACTATGCTAATAATAGTCCTTGTATGGGCATACTATACATTCCTCACTCATATACCTCTAAGTTTTCAAAAATATGCTCTTTTCATGCGTGCTATTCCCAATGCGGCTCTGATACCACGCTGTGGTGGCCTGGCCCTCGACGGGGTCGTGCTGCTCGCCTGGGAATCACACTAGGTGGTTCCTTGCGATGCGTCACCCAACAGCATGCACGAAAAGATGGTAAGAACATAGGAAATGCTTTATTACTCAACATAAGATCTTTTACAACATAATGTACACACGCAGCGGAATTTAAAAGCTGGACATCTACTCACTCTCGACTCTAACTACGCCGAAGAGAAGTCATTCAGCCCGTGAACGCTTCCTACTAGCTTCACCAAAGTAAGGCAGCGGCTATGTTTCTGGTGAGTTAAACGAACCGTGAGATTCGTCGTCTCACCGAACAACCCTCTTCATAGCACGCATCCTGCTACCTGCAAAAACAACTAAGCAGCAACCGTGAGCACTAAGGCTCAGCAAGTCTTAACCGTCAATCCTAAACATGTAACTATACATGCAGGGGTAGTAAGACAGTAGGAATATGAACTTTGCAAAAAGAATGTTGAGTAAACTTGATCCTTATATTCAGATTCTGATAGCATTCATTTTAGTGGTCCTCATGCCTCACAACACCGGAAGTCCACAATGAAACAAGAAATGCTTATCCCGATGTTGCTAGCCTAAGGTGGAATAGAAGTTTAGTTGGCACTATATCTAATTCAGTCAAGGTTCCAATACAATGATTAATCCACTAACATGTTAAGAGACTTAGTTCCTATTCTTACTACGTCACGGCGCAGTGGGCAAGTATGCTCAATCCCCTTCCGCGAGCGACGGTGATTCGAATCAATAACAACCCGGAATACACGACAAATACACCCGTCTCAAAAGAATCACTCTTTATTACGTTGTATGCAGCAACCTTTCACACGACACCCCGACATAGAAAAATGTTTCGCGCCAAGCAGGATGGTCCTCTACGCGGACACGTCGAAGTTGCCCGCTAAAGGATTTATACCTCCCGCCTTCTCGACGCCATTCCCATGTGAAGGATGAGTTTCTATATCATAGTTCATCGAGCTACATCAGTTTCATGGGTCCCATACCCCACTATAAATCCATACCGCTCAATCTTGTCCAGCAGGGCCGCATACGCGCAGTCCCACCGAGACGAAAGGGGCTAAAAACCAACCTCCATATTTTCCTTACCCTCCCAGCCTAGGCCCAATGTGGTCTCAAGCATTGTCACACCCATCGCAGGTCGAGACAACCTTGAGTGCTCCATCCTACAGGAACTCCCCGTCCCCATCTCATTTTTTATGAGGGTGCTCTTATCATCAACCTCTCGCGAGTAAACTCCGTTACCTGACCTTTCTCATGAGTAGCTTTTTACTACTCGACTTCTACCGAGCTAGCTACAACTTTAGCCTAGCATCTACGACGATGCAAAGCCTATGATAACCATCTACTCAGGGATTTCATGGTAATGCAGTTGGACTTTCAAGCATCCTAAACGTAGTGCACAATTATATGCAAACTGGGGCTTGCCTTGCTCAACAGTTTTGTAAGAGACTAGAAGTTAGTATTCCTCCGGAGAATCCGCCAAACTCGCCATGAGATGGAGATCGTCGCTGCGGAGTTGAGTCCTTGTCGAACGTCGAGGTCACGTGAGCTATTAAGATGCAATGCACATATATTTTAAAAGCAACTTAGAAAGTGATTTAATGTGGTTGCACAAGTTAACTATGAGTAAAAGGGGATAACAACAGCAAGGTTTATGTTTGTTGGATCTATCACCTTAGAGAGGAAGAAAGCTAGGTGAAAAGGGTGGAAAAATTAATCACCATGTGATTAAGTCCTCATATGAACACTTAGGCCTAAAGAATGGTAGCTCAAGTTCCAGAGGTCCAATGAAGCTGAAAATTTAACCTCGGCTTCTAGGGAAAGTAGTTATGCAGTGTGCAAAACTTGAGCTCATGAAATGGCCAAATGTGATCACAACAAATCCTTATGTTGTTTTCACTAATCTGCCTTTACCCCCTAGATATTAAGCTCTCCTATGCTGAAAAGTAGACTTTTGTGAAATACAAAATGTCCTGAAGCCATAGGAATTGGTTTTACCATTTTTGCAGTTTCCTACATGAAGATATGGATTTTACAAGGATTGGAAAAAAAGCTGAAAATGGTTCCGTCATTTCTCCTATTTTTCAGAGACATAAAAGATTGACACCACATTTTGCCAAAAAATGAGGTTGAATGCCTCTGAATTTTTTACTGGAGTTCAAGTATATTTTATATCAGACTTATCACAAGATCACGCTCGGGGAAATTCTGCCCCAAATTGGGAATTTTCAAATAAACAGAACTACTATAATAAATTCCCTAATATTTTTCTTACGTGAATTAATGGGCCAAATCCAGGGATTTTCATAAATATTGGGATGAACCCCTGGATAGTACTCTCTGAGACGAATCCAACAAAATTTAGTTGCAATTTTTGGACACTCCTGCTCAAAGTTGTGGCTATTTAAAGTTTGAACCAAAATAGAAAATTCCTTGAAATGTTTAAATCTCTGCCGGTGGGTCCCACACCACAGTGCGTATTCAACCTCGCGCCAGAGAGCTCGGCGGCGGCGCCCTCTGGTGAGGGTCGCCGGAATCGGCTTCCCGGCAACATACTCGCCCCCCCCTCCCCCCCATTTTCAGATACGCTGAACACATTGGTGGGGTCGCCGGCGGCCGAAGATCACCAGAAACCCGTGCCCGACAGTGACAGCGCTCGCTAGGGTTCCAGCAAGGTCAGTCTCGCTCTACACAGCATGAAATCGGTCGGGAATGGCTCAGAGAGCGCCGTGGCAGCTCGACAATGCTGAAAATGGACTCCAAACACACTGAGAAGGCCGGCAACCGAGGGCTCCACGGTGACCCGAGGCACGTTTTCCAAACACACTGAAAACAGTGATAACTCAGTCAATTTTGGATGTTTTTGCTTGGTTCTTCTTCGAGGAGGAGCGCTAGGAGGTGTACAAGCTACGTGCAAGCTTACTCGAGTGTTGATTGATCTTGTAACTCGAATTCGAGTCTCAACCGAGCTATGTTATTCTACACTAGGGTTCAGGAAAAAGCAAAATTCTCGCTCTAGGGCACGACGATGCACCTTTCTTGTGTAAGGAGTTGGAGGAGAGGGTGGCCGTAGCATGCTGCCGACGGTGAGCCGATTTCGGTTCCGCCGGGTTCACCTCGGGAGCTCGCCGCTGCTCTTCACTTTATGGCCAACAGCAGCCAGTAACTCCGGGGTTGAGTAGGTAGAACACTAGCGAACATGGTGGCGATCGTTTTTTCTGTGGAGTGCTCGATCACCTGAGGCTCGGTTGCGGTGTGCGATCGGGCGACACCGAGAGCGGGCGATGGCAGGTGTTCTTCACGGGAGCAGAACAGAAAGGGAGAGCACGAGCTGGGAGAGAGGGCAAATTCGTTTGTGCAGCATACATGGGATATAAGAGCAAAGCACTCGGCCGGGAGCAGGAGGTGGCGCCGATTAATCGTCGGGAGCTGTCGCGCGCGCGTGCACCTGGAGAAAAAAGAGTCGGTTGGAACTGTTGTGCCACTGACCACTGGGATCCACAGCCCACAATTTATCTCCCCTCTGTGCTTTAAGATTCCCACACCGCCTTTGTCCAAATTCTGCCAAAATTGGATGGTAACCCAAATAAAATATGTGGAATTTGAATCTAAACTCAGATTTCAAAATTGAGCATGTTTGGTTCAGTTTTAAAATTCAAATTTGAATTTGAACTCTCCCTCGATTATTCCTCAGAATAATTAGTATACAAGCTCCAAAAATATCCAAATTTAGATTATGAGCTCATTGATACATAAGAAATGCATTAGTGAATTCACTGGTGTGCATTTGGACAATTGGACATGAATCCTTTTAAAGGATTCAAATTGTGCTTAAATTTACCTCCATCTTCTACTCATAAAGGACGTGCACATGAGTTTAAATTGGAGAGTAAAGTTCACTCCTCATGTAAGCATATGCTAATAAGGAGTTGAAGAAAATTTTCAACTCCCTCAAATGTCCATTTTTGTGTTTATCATTTTATGTGACACAAATATGGTTTTTCTTCGCCTCACTTTGTTGCATAAGGTGAAATACAACTTTACAAAAGTTAGGGCTGTTACACTCCAGGGCCTAAATTCACTGCCCCCGCATTTTCTGACACGCTGAACTCATTTGTGCGGTCCACGGCCACCAGCGATGCCCGGAAATGCGTGCGCACCGGCGACAGCGCCCGCTAGGCTTCCGGCGAGATCGGTTAGGCTCAATACTTCACCAAATCGTCAGGGTTTTATCTCTAGAGGACCAGGGAGTTGTAAGGATGGTGGAAATGGCAGCCAACACTGGTGAAACGGCCGGCAACACTGAGCTCCACGGTGACCCGAGGCCTTTCCCATGGCGGCACGAAAAACAGTAATAACTCGGTCAATTCTGGATGTTTTTGCTCGGTTCTTCTTCGAGGAGGGGCGCTAGGAAGTGTAGAAGCTACGTGCATGCTAGTTCGATCCTTGGTTGCTCATGTAACTCGAATTTGAGACTAAACTGAGGTTTAAGAGGATGGACTAGGGTTCGGGGTTTTTGGAAATTCTTGCTCTAGGTTTGATCATTTGCTAAAAGAACTGCAGCTACACGATCTAGGGAGGCTAATGCACCTTTCTTGTGCAGGGAGTTGGATGCGACGACGGCCATGGCGTGCTGTCAACAATGACCTGAAGTGAAGTCCACCGTTTGCACCTCGGCCTTGGTGCGGCGATCGTCAAATTCCAAGCGCAAACGAGCAGGAGCTTCCGAGTTGAGTTGGGAGATCACTAGTGCATGCCCTTGCGCTCCTTTTTGGTGTTGGAAGCTCAAGCAACCGAAGATTGCTGGCCGCTGGCGATCGGAAACAGAGAAACAGTGGTGGCGACTGTTCTTTGTGGGAGCAAAGCAGCCAAGAGCGAGCAGCGAGCTGGGAGAGAAGCAAATTTCGTTTGGGCATTATTGTGGAGGATAAGAGTGAGGCAATCGGCCGGCTAGCAGGAGCTGGCACCGGCAAAACATCGGAAGCGTGGTCTGCCAGCGTGCTGTCGAACCGAGGGAAAATAGAGTCGGTTGAGTGAAGTGTGTGGCTGACCACTGGGGTCCACCCCCTCATTTTCTTTCCCTCTCTTTTCTTTGAGATTCCCACACATGGGTTGTCCAAATTTCACCAACTTTTTGTGGGGGGGGGGTGGTAGGCCAAATGAAGTACATGAAATTTGAATCTGAAATCAGATTTCAAAATTGAGCATGTTTGGTTCAGTTTCCAAATTCAAACTTGAATTTGAAATCTCCATCAATCATCTATTTGAATAAATGGTATATGAGTTCCAAAAATATCTAAATTTAGACTCTGCCCTCTTTGATACATGGGGAATGCATCGGTGGATTAACTTGGATGCATTTAGACAATCTGAACAGGAATCCTTTCAAAAGATTCAAATTGTATTTTAAATTTTTTCCCCATCTTGTACTCATAAAGGATATGCATATGAGTGAGATTTGGGGAGTGAAATATTTTCACTAGGTTAACATGTGTTGAGTATGAGCTCAAGAAAAATTTGAACTCCCTCACATGTCCATTTTTGGGTTCATTATTTCATGTGACACATAATGCCCCTGTTCTTCTCCTTAACTTTGCTTCATAAGTTGAAATAAAACATTAAGAAAGTTAGGGATGTTACATCGCATGTCGAGCCATGGCCCGGGCCCAGATCATAGGTCCGCGCACGCTTGCCCAGGAATCGCATTGGGTGGTGCCGTGCGATGCGGCACCCAACAGCACACGAGTAAAGGAAGCCATATTAAATAAATCATTTGCGGAAGCGTACAAAGAGTTAATTTACAAATACTTATCTCAAAATAATCTACAGTGGAAGACTACAACTCTCACAACTCATTTCTAGCTTAGCATCAAAAAAACCGTCCAGCCCGCGGACGTTTTTTACTAGCAACACGAATCACAAACAGCAGTGGCAAGGTTGCTCATGAGTAGCCACTCGGAGAGTTCCGAGTCTCTTCGGACAACCGTACTCATAAGCGTAGAGTCAATACCTGCAAAACAACTAGTATAGTATCCGTGAGCATAACGCTCAGCAAGACTTAACCGTCTAACCTAATCATGAAACTCTACATGAAGGTTAAGACATAAAGTAGGATAGCAAATTGCATAATAAACTCGCCTAAAAGTGGATCCTTATTCTTAGGTGTTATTAGCAAAAAATTAATAGTAACCTTGGGCACGTCACATCAGGAGTCCACGATCAAACAAGAAACGCTTCCCCCCGATGTAAATTGCTCATGGTAGAAATGAATCGAATTTGCTCTAACCTATTCATAAAACGTAACAGCACAATGCTAGTATCAACTTCAATCCACAATGATTAGTTTTTATCTCAATGCAAGTTCTCACTACATCACGACTGTGAGAAAAGTATGCTCACTACCATGAGCGACGGTGATTCGAATCAAAAACACCCGGACTACACGATACGTACGCCCGTACTCGACGTTGCCTACAGCAACCATCACTGACGTTGTACGTGGCAGCCTTTCCCCCGTTTCACCTATGTCAAATCGATCCGATTGTCCCATATAGTAGCCACCCTCATGGTGCTCCTACCAACATGAGATGTCATGAGAGTGTTACCCACATACTGCACACCGTCCTCTCGCCTGAGGCGACAGGAAATGTCCCAACGCAAGCTTCCCGAAGTACATCGGTTTACTTGGTCCCATATAGCCAGCATGAGTCTGGTACACAACTCAAACTTGCTCCACAGGGCTGCATAAGGATCGGTCCTTGACCGACACAGACAGGTCTAATGCACCCAGGCCCCTATGTTCTCTGTTGCTCCTACAACCTGCCCAGTCTCAACTTCAACTTGCTCATAAATTTCTGAACCAATCCTGTATGCCCCCTTTTCTCATGTTTATGCGAGTAGCGTCCATCCAATCGACTTCTACCGAACCCTAATTAAGCATGGCAGTTTCTACGCGGTGGAAAGACACCTACCCATTACTCCATAGGTTTCTCTGGGCATGCAAAAGGAGTATCAAAGCAACTAGACCTAATACACATTTCATTTCCTTACCAAAATATGAATACAAAGTAAAAACTTAAAATTTGTTAAATGGAAACCGGGGCTTGCCTGTTTTGCAGAGAAGTAATATATATACTCAGTTAGTATCCTTCTATCACTTGATCCTCCTAACTTGATCCAACTTCAAGTGATGATATCCGTCGAAGTCCTTCGTCGTGAGCTATCGACATGTATACGCATAAGTTTTTATAATGCAATGTAAAGAATTAAAGACTTGAACTTCTTAAGAATATAGGATGTGTGAATACCAAGAATGATTTTGTTGCCTCTGTTGTGCAAGGAAATTAAGAAAACTAAATCTGCCTTAGGGGTTTAGTTATAAACTAAGTTTCCTAATGACATATAAGATGAGCTGAACTAATGTGAAGAAAACTGGAGAACCTGAACTCCAATGATTCTGAAAATTTTTCAGGAAGTCCTATACTCCACAGGGACTTATCTTGCCCAATTGCAGCTAAAGTGGAAGGAAATTGTGTCTCCCATAATTCCCACACTAATCCCTATGTTTTTCTCACATACATAAACATGGAAAACCAATACATGGAGTTTTAAGGCTCAACTTGAGCTGAAACTTTACATGTGAGTTCCTGGTAAGAAGCAAGTACTTTGGTCCAAAATTCAGGTCTTTGACTTGAGTAGTTCCTTCAGAATAAGTCCTTAAGCAGCTATGCTAAAAAGAATTAATTCTGAAGTAATGTGTATTTTCATGCCCAATAAAGTTAAATACAATTTCAAGTATGTGTAAATGTCCCAAAAACGTGAATGCAAAGAAACAGGTGATTGAACGTCATTGTGTTTCTGGTTCATGAAAAATGGGACTTACAAAAACTTTCTTACATGGGATGGTATACATGAGGTGCAACCACATGGGTTCAAGCATGCATTTGAATGTGTTTTGCCAAGGTGAAGTTAAACTCATGTGTAATCATACATGTGGATGAGAAAGAATAAAAATAAGGTCTTTAGACCCAAAGGCTCAGCTCAAATTGCCGCCAAACTTTTGTATACACATGGAGCTTCATACAGTTAAAATTGAGAAGATTATGGTGGCAACTTTCTGATTTGAGGGTGAGCTAAAAAGGAATGGATTATAATCATGTTGAGTTCATGCTGAATTCAAAACATGTTAAGGTAAGGGAATGACTTGAGTTATGTCACATGAAATGATAAACTCAAACATGGACATGTGGGGAAAGCTAAAATGTTCTTTAGCTCATTCTAAACACATGTTAACCCAGGGAAGAATTTCACTCCCAAAAATGTAACTCATGTGCACATTATCTATGAGTAGAGGGGGGGAATTTAAACCCAATTTTGATCCCTTGCAAAGGATTCATGTTCAGATTGTCCATAGGCCTATATGTGAGATGACCATTGCAGTCCTCAGGTATAAAAGAGCTTAAGTTCTAAATTTGGAGAAATTCTGAGCTCATATACCATTTGTTCAAATAGGTCATCACAAAAGGGTTTTCAAACTGTTGGTTCAAAGTTTATATTTGCAGCAACCAAATTTAAAAGTTGAGTCCCTATTTGAGGTCCTCAGCTCCAAATTTGTGGGAATACCAATTTTTATAACATTTGGAGGTGTGGTGGCTAAGTTTTTGCAATAGGACATAAAGGGGTAATTGAATTCAAATTCAAATTTGAGCTTAGAGTAAAGTTGCCCTATGTCCAAATGAATTCCGAAATTTGAGCTCTGCATGTTGGAATTTAGTACCTGCCAAATTTGGGAGATATTTGTGAGAGTTTTGGGGGGATAAGAAGAGGGGTGGACCCCACATGTCACAGTAACATTTAAACTTACCCTCGAAGCAATCTCTCTGTTTCACTCGAGCAGCCGTGACTCTCTCCGGGCGACACCGCGGCGACCACCGAGCCACCTCCTCATGAAAACTTCTCGCGCTGGCGACCTGCTCGGCGTCCACTCGCGCCCTCATCCGTTCACGAAGCGCTCTGGTCGTTCACAAAACCGCCACCCTGAGGCCCTGCGACCCTCATGCCAGAACCGAGCAGAAACGACGCCGCTCCTCAGTGCTCCATCGGAACCCAGCAAAAACTAGTGCACAGCCTCCCTCCGGTCTGCTGAACAGGACTGCGTGCCCACTCTCCATTTCCCCAACACAAAAACGACCGAGATTTGGCCCCTCTGCCCCAAGGGCGCCAGGTCCGCGCGGCGGCCGAAAGAGAACCGAGGAGGGAGCTCCCGTGGACAGCTGAGTCTAGCACAGGTCACGGCCAAGTACCAGAGCCCCAGGACGCGCTGTTGACCCGTGCTGCTCATCCTCAACCCTCACGTCAAGCTGTGGACCACCGAGCGCCAATTTGAAATTTTCCCTCGGAGGGCGCAACCTGACCTTCCGGTACGAAATCAAGAAATCCTCCCTCTTTCTTCAATCTTTGGTCACGAAATTAGGCACAGAGGAGCTAAGCTAGATGGCGGTGATCTCCTCTTTTCAAACCTAGCTTGAAGACGACGAGATGCGACGTATTTTGATATTTTCCAAGCGGCAAACCGGCTGTACCATTCGGGCGCACGGTGAAAGCCGGGTAGCCGCCGTTTTCATGCCTGGTTGAGCTTTCACCGAGCTTCCCTAGCCTTCCAGGATGCTGTAGAGCCGAAAACCCGAGAGCTTGGCGGGCTAGGACGACCGGGCGACGGTGCCGAATCTCTCCCGAGGCCGCCACACGTCGCCAGCCAGCTTCCGGCCACTGGCAGCCCGAGAGCACCGCACCAATGGATTTCTCGTAGCTGGAAACCCCCAGGCGGCGAGTACCGAGCCGAGAGGCGGCCGGGAAGCCGACTCCGGACAGCTCCTATGAGAGTCCGGCGAGGGGGCAGCGCGGGAGGGAAAGCCAGCCGGAGGAGGAAGACGACCGGCGGGTCCCGCGTGTCAGTGGCGAAAAGTTTAATTTCCTGATTGGCTGCGGCTCCGGGATCCCCTGTGGCGACGCGGGAAGGGTTCTGTGGCCCCGTGTGGCTCAGTTCCAGCAGTTGACACGTGTGTGATGGACCCACAGTCAGAGTTTGAACATTTCCCAATTTATTTGGATTTCCATATTCAGTTCAAACTTTAGAACCTCATAACTTTTTCTAGGAAGCTCCAAATTTAGTGATTAAAATTGGGTTGGATTCAGGATGAAAAACTCTATCCAAATATGTAATCCAATTTGCATGGAAACCAATAGAAAATTCTGGAAAATTCTTTAAAGCTTTTCAGCAAAAGAATTTTAGAGGAAGTTTGGTTCACCCAAAAATCCTCAAATTTTGCCAGAATATTCTTTAGTATATTAGTGGACTCCTGTAAAAGTTTCAGCTCAATAAGAGTTTATTTAGTTAGGATAATTCTGAAATCAAATTTCTGTGTTCAAATGAATACAGAAACAATTGCAGAGAATTTCCAAAACTTGGAAATTCAGTTCTAGGAAATTATTAGCTCCATAAATCCTAGGAAACTTCATGCATGCTCCGTGAGCTATGTATGAAACTGTGGTTCACTTTAATTTGCATGAAAGTGCAAATTTAATCACAATTAATTCCTTTTTGCCTAAATGCTTAGGGAATTGTTCTGAGTGATCTACTCATTGAAATATTCTGAATTTCTGTCCAGATGACTTTCTTCTGAGGTCAATGGTATAATGGTGTCATCGCTGTAGAATAAGGCCGTGCTAAATAGGCTAGGACATCCGGTAGAAGACGAGTAGTTGGAATCTACTCGCGAGCTATAGTTCAGGATCACATAAGTGTGGTTGGAGAGAGAGGCAAACTAAAGTTTACATTTCTAAAGATGAGACCGGGCAGAAGCGTTAGGCAGCGACAAGACGAGGTCTTGGTCGAGTAGCTCTGCCTGTGTCGGTTAAGGACCGATGCGTGTGCCGCATCCAGGAGCATGTATTGAGTTGTGTACCGGAGGCTTACTGCTATATGGGACCCAGGAAACCGATGTACCAGGTTAACTGGATTGTAGAGGCATACCACATCGTCTCGTTAGACCTATGAGCCTGAGACGGCGCGTCCGGTTCTACAGTCAAGTGTCCTGCGAAAGGTTGCCACATACGACGTAATGAAGGACGCCAGATTTGGGTCTTCATAAGCGGGCGTATGTGTCGAGCTATCCGGGCAGTGTTTGATTCGAATCACTGTCCCTCGCGGTTATTGAGTACCGCTTGCTCCCATGTGTGACGTAGTAATCAACTTGTGTGGAAACAGTTTGCAAAGTTTTAATTGCTGGTATGATTATTGTAATTTGCATGAAAACCCTGTTTGAAGTAGAGATAGAGCAAACTAAAGTTATTTTCCACCTTGGGACAAGTAACTATGGAATGAAGCGTTTCTTGTTTGATTGTGGAGTTCCAATGTTGCTAGGCGCAATGTCACTACCATTATTGCTAAAATCTGAAAGTTAAGGATGAACTTGTAGGCGAGTCTTTTGCAACTTATATGTTAGGTCTTAAGTTACTTTCATGTAGAGTTGCATGTCTTAGGAGAGACGGTTAAGTCTTGCTGAGCATTTGTGCTCACTCTTGCTATATGAGTGGTTTTGCAGGTTAAGACGATGCTCATAAAGAAGGTTGTCCAGTGAGATTCAGAAACGTCTGAGTCGGGTAACACGTGGAGGACCTAGCCGCTGCCATGTCTTCGTGTTGCTAGCGAGAGGAGTCCGAGGGCTGGACCTCTTCTCGAGTGCTTCTTAGATACTCGACGTGAGCTGTTTATAGACTTCCTCTGTAGCTAATTTATGTAAATTATTTACAAATAACAATTGTAAGCTTCCGCTTTGATTTATGTACTACGGTTTTTCCTTATATGTGTGCTGCTGGATGCCGCATAACACGGCACCACCCAATGCGATTCCCGGACGAGGTGCCCTGTCCCCGTGAACCGGGATGGTGGACACTGTCAGTATGGTTCATAGAGCATGCCTGAAATTTTCTATGATTTTTGGAGCTATGAATTGCCTAGAATGGATTTTACAAATTGGAAACCATTTCTGAAAAAGTTTCTGGACCATTTAGAGTGCAGCAGATTTCATTCAGTAAATTATTCCTCAATTGACCTTCAAATGAGCTGAAAATTTGCTAGAAGGTCAATAATATCCTAAAGAATATTCTGGCAAAATTTGAGGATTTTTTGGATGAACTAAACTCTCTCAATAATTCTTTTTCAG
Source organism: Neostapfia colusana (assembly GCA_030760725.1). NCBI lineage: Eukaryota > Viridiplantae > Streptophyta > Magnoliopsida > Poales > Poaceae > Neostapfia > Neostapfia colusana. The sequence goes on along the minus strand of JASWHV010000006.1, from coordinate 39,802,531 downwards.
AAAAATTCAAAGAATTTTTCAGAAATTATTATTGACTTTCATACAAATTAGGGTTCATATTTGTATATATCTTTGCAAACTGGATACAACCCAATTTGAATCATTCAATTTGAAGTTCCCTACACAAAGATATGACTTTCCAAAGTTGTGGCTAATTATGGAATTTATTTGCTACTGAAATTTGACTGGGCCCATGGTTTTAAACAGCAGCCAATAGAATTCACAGAAACACAGGGTTACACGGTCATCAGCACGCAGCCACACTCGATCCCAAGCCAAAACTTATCCGGATTTAAAGTTTCTGCCGCTGGCACGTGGGACTGGCACCCTTCTTCCTCCTCCCGCCCTCTTCTCTCTCACGCGAGCCGCCCCCTCGCCGGACCGAGGCAGGGGCTCGCCGGAGTGCAGTTCCCGGCCACCTCTCGGTCTAATTCTTGCCGCCTGTGAGTTTGGGAGGGTGAGGAATCCGTCTGTCGGACGAGCTCGAGCTACCGGCGGCTGGAAATAGGCTGGCGACGTGTGGCGGCCTCGGGAGAGGTTTGGCGCCGTTGTCCGAGCGTTGTAGCCCGCCAAAAGCTTGGCCAAAATTCTCTACAGCACCAGTGGATGCTCGTGAAGGTTGTCACGTAAGCAAATAAGCTCGGGAACGGCTCCAACTAGTTTGTCACCGTGGGCCCCACCTGTGCCGCCATGGAAGCGCTCGAAAAACTCAAAAATTGGATGGTCTACGTGCCGTTTAAAGTTAGGGTTGCAAAGAGCAAATGATCGCCAGCTAGCCTAGATCCTGTTCACAAGAGTTGATGATCTAACAACGAATAGGGAGTGAGAATTTGGAGATTTCGTATCAGTTACTCGGTTTGCACCCGCCGGAGCAAAATCCTCGAATTAGCGCTCGATCGTCCACGGTTTGATCATCCGGTTGGGGAGAAGCAGCGCTGGGGTCTGGCGCGTCCCTATGGATGCTTGCTCGGCTGTGAAACCCTCTGGTGTGGGCTGTCCACGTGAGCCCGATAGCCGGTTGTGTTAGGTTGCCGCGACGACAATGTGCGCTCGGTGTGAGAGGCCGAAGCTCGTTCAGTTTCCGCACCGAGGAGGTAGAAGAGGGTCCCCCAGCACCGTTTTGCAGCTCGGAGGGGGTGTGTGCGTGGGGTTTGGTCGGTTCCCGTCGATCGACCGAAGTGGCGGCACTCTGTTCTCTGTGTTTGCTCGCGAGGAGGAAGCAATGAAGCAGTGGCTCGGTCTGTGAGGGAGAGGATCACGCTGAGATCTAAGGCAGCACAGAAGCTAAGGATTTCAATGATGAGATCATATTTCAAATTTGGATACCACAAACCTAAAATTTAAACCAACAGTTTTGAATCCTCTTTTAGGATGACCAAATTTAAATTTTGAGTAAACACTCTTTTTGCTTTATAGAACAACTAGCTCACTCATGATCATGAGCTGAATCTCACAAGTTCAGTTTACATGGCAAAACAAGTGTGGGATTTTACACCGACATGTACTCACCCTTGCATTCCCACATATAAATTAGCTACAGGAGAAGAATACTTTGAGGAACAGGTGGAGTACTAGGCATGACCACTACCATCAACATGCCTGAGGAGTTGAAGTTGGAGTCCATCGTCTTTAGTTATTTCCGGTGTCGTTTAGAGTCTTCAGCTGCAGAATAAGTTAGATTCCATTAGTAAAACATTGAGTTATTGTAATAAAGTACGTAAACACTATTTCTACGTGGTTATATTCTGAAATTCAGTTTGTGAAGTACATGTGTATTTGTGATGAACATCCTGGGCACACATGCGCATTCACTTGGTTCATTCTCAGAACCGGGTGTCACATCGCCCACCTCGAGCTGTCGACTCCGCACGAACCGCTGCTGATAACTCCGAAGCGCTTGACGGTATCGCGCATTCTGAACAGCTGCTTGTCACCTTCGCTCATTGACAAGGTCAATATCTTCACGTCGGAGATGGTCCTGTGTGGCTTCGTCGTACGCTTGGACACGGGATGAGCCGATGGTGACTCCCGGGGAGAGGACGGCCTCATCCCCATACACCTGGAAGAATGGTGTTTCCCCTGTCGCGCGACTGAGGGACATCCGGCTAGCCCACAGTGCACACGGAAGCTCTTCAACCCAATTGGCACCGTGCTTTTTCCAGCTGTCATAGGTGCACGTCTTGAGTCCCCTGAGTATCTCGGCGTTTGCTCTAACAACTTGACCGCTGCTTTCTGGGTGAGCAACGGAAGCATAGAAAACTTGGATGCCGAGGTCTTTGCAGTAGTCTTGGAACACTGCACTGGTGAACTGGGTCCCGTTATCGGTGATGATTCTGTTCGGGACCCCGAACCGGGAAATGATCGACTTGATGAACTTTACTGTTGACTGCTTGTTGATTGTTAATATAGGGGCGGCTTCTGGCCACTTGGTGAACTTGTCTCCGGCACCCTCCGACAGATCTAGGGAATGGTCCCAGGATGTCCAGCCCCCAGACAGCGAAGGGCCATGAGGGCGGGATCATCTGCAGTGTCAGTGCCGATGTGTGGATCTGACCAGGTCGACGGCACCTTGGAGAGCTGTCGGCCAGTAAAAGCCATGCCGGAAGGCTTTACTGACCAGCGTGCGGGAAGATGCACGGTTCCCACACTCGCCTCCATAGATCTCTGCGAGCAAGTCGCAGCCCTCCTCCCAGGTTATGCACCGCAATAGGACGCCATTAGCGCAACGCTGGTAGAGATCCCCTTCTACCAGCACATATCTCTTAGCCAACCGAGCGATCCGTTTAGTGGATACACATTCATCGGGAAGGATGTTGTCTTTCAGGTAGTTCAGGATCTCCATGATCCATGCATCGGGACCTACTTGAGCACTCGGATCTTGAGCGCCAGGTTGCACGATTCTCCGATGACGCTTACGATCCTTGGCGGGCACCATGGTAGCATGGTCACCGGGACCGCTGACCCTGCCCCAATGGCCTTGTCGAGCCTAGATCACGCTGAGGGGTGCTGCGTTGCACAGCACCGGATAACGCACATCAAAGATACAAAGCGGAAGCAAAGTTTTGTTATATAAACCAGTTTATGAACATTTTTACAACAAAATAAGTCCAGTCTACACTCACGGGCGTAGACTATGCATCGAGTTCACGTTCAGCCCATGAACGTGTCCTCGCTTCCACGCACACATACTAACGCGGCGGCGTGCACGACTCCCATTCGACGGGGTTCCCCTCCTATGGTTCCGTCTCCTCCTCGGGAGTCCCTTCCTCATAGACCCCTGCAAAAGCTTCAAACACATGCAGTGAGCACGATGGCTCAGCAAGAGGTTTTAGGGTACATGAGGTAAAATAAGTTGCAAAGGACTCGCCTAATTAATGGAACCTTACTTTCAAGTTTTAGCAGTAGGTTGTGGATAACCTTATGCTAAGGCACATGAGAGAGCCGCAATCAAACAAGAAACGCATTTCTCTCATGTACTTTGCCCAAAGTTGAAAAGAACTTTAATTAGCTCTAAACTACAACAAGACATTAAGAAGCAAAGTATATCTTTCAAATCAGCAAACTTTTAACATGTATCTCGCCTGTTCTTTCTATGTCGCGGTATAGTGAACAAGTGGGACTCACTGACCGTGAGGGACGACGATTATAATTGATTTACACCTGCAGGGTTACCCGAAACACCCGTCACGTACGCCCGTACTCGATGTTGCCTACAGCGACCATCACAGACGTCGTACGCAACCACCTTTCACCCGTCAGCCAAATGTTGAACCGGTCCAATCGTCCCGAGCAAGAGGTCTCTGTGCGCGCATCCACAGTGCCACCAGCCGATTTACACCTCGAGCTCTCAACCTACCCTCTGAACGACCAGCTATGCCTCAACACCCAGCTACCCGAGTTACATCGGTTTCCCGGTTCCCATATAGCCGGTAGGTCTTCGGTAGTGTTCTAGCTTGTTCAACAGGCCCGCACACGGCTCGGTCCTCAATCGACACAAGCGGAGCTATAGCACCCAGGCCCCAAAGTCCTGCTGCCCTTACTCTCCACTCGGTCTCATTTATCTTGCCATGTGTTTCATTTGCTATCTTTACCCCGGCGATGTGCCTCTAGCCTATCCTCTCGAGTAGTTCCAACTACTCGACTTGTACTGAATCCTACACTATCTTAGCATTTGCAGTGGCTAACGAGGTTTTCAAACCTAATCCCAACCCATGGTTTTTTTGGCTATGCATTTGGATTTCAAACAAGACTCTAATGCAAGAATTAAGTCAGTGCTCAAAGTAAGTTCTCAAAACAGTAAAAATTTGTGAAAGGGTTAATGCAAACTGGAGCGTGCCTTGCTGCTCTTCGTTGTAGGCTAGCTGTTCCTCTGGAGTGACAAAGTCTAAGACTTCGGGTTCCTCCTACACCTTAGCGACTACATATGATAAATATAAACATGTGTCAATTTGGATCTGAAATTTTTATGTTAGCTCAGAGACATTTTGGAGAACATCTCAGCAAAATTTCAGAATCTTTGTCCAAGGGATTCTCCAGTTAAAATTCTAAACAGTTTAAATTTCGAAGAATTAATTCTGGAGGAATAAAGATTTCCATAGAGTGAAACTGAATTTCTGGAAAGTACTCAGAGAGCTGAATCCAACAAAATTTGGTTCACTCGATTTGGAGTTTCCTAGCAAAAGTTATGTGGGTTTGGAGTTTGAACTAAAACTGAAAATCGGGAAATGTTTAAAACAATGCACGTGGGTCCCGTGCACAGTGTCGTTGTCTACCTCCCGCCAGCGCCCGAGCACGCGAAGCACAGCGACGGTGGTGCAGTTCGCTCTCGGCCGCTACTGCCTAATTTTTGACATGGTTTCTTCCTATGTGATCCTTGGAGTGCGGCGCACACGCCGGGCAACTTCTCAGACCTCGACATCGCCGGAAACCTAGTCGGCGACGGTGGAGGCGGAAGATGAGCTTGGGTCCGACGGTACTAGCTCGTCTCGGCGGTGAACACAAGCAGCCAATGGGTCGCAAAGCACCACTGGGGCACGGGGAAGCTAACCCTGCCCTCCTCTTGGTCGGAGATCGCCGGGAAAGTAGACTTCACCGGCGACCCGAGCCGTTTTCACCGGCGGTGGCCAAACTCAGGTGCTCTGCTCACTGGGTTGATAATCACTGCTAGGATTCGGCTGAGGTGACCGTGAGGTGCTACCCTAGCTTCAGCTCGGCCAGGATTACCAGTGATCAAGTGATCGAGACGAATTTTGAGTTTTGGTTCTCGGTGTTCTATACGGTGATCATCTGGAAAATTTGAAATTCCGGCTAACCGGCGCTAAAAGGGACCTAGGGAGTTCGGGAAGAACTACTAGACTTCGATGCTAACCTCGGAGACACGTTTATCACGCTGGAGAAGCTTAGGGCTGCTCGGGCGACGGCGTCGAGTTGGAGAAACTTTCCGTTTGACGGAGCGATGTAAGATTGGCTCGGACAAGCTCAACCGATGTTGCTCACGAGCAGCTGAGGGCTGTAGCACGTCGAGCAAAGTCTGGCGGTGCCGTTTGTGGCCTCAGCTTGCGGTGGAAGGGACTGTGTTGGTCGGTCAACGGCGAGGTGGTGAGGTGGGGCTGTGCGGTGACCTGCTCGGGTTTCTCAGTGCTGGAAACATTGAGGCAGCGGGAAAATGAGCTGCTGCCGGCAGAAGCTCGCAGCTAAATAGCTGAGGACATCGGTTTGTGGCCCTGATCGGCGACCAGGAGGTGGCAACGGTCGGGCAGCGCCGTGGCGATCTCGTGGGCGCGCGCAAGAACCGATCTGCGGTGATTTGAGTCAGTTAAACACTGGTGAGGCTGACATGTGTGTCACACTCCGGTATTAACCTCTGAAATTGAATTTTCCCCACTGCTCTAAAGAGTAGAGACACAAATAACCTTGGTCATTTGAATTATCTTCCCTCTGGTAATTTGAATTGGATAGAATTCAAATTGGGGAGTGTTTGAATATAATTTCAGCACCTATGCAGTTTGAAATTCAAATTGAGTTTGAATTTACTAAACTTAGCTCATGTCAAGATCAACTCCAAATGGAGTGAAAATTGGTGTGTGAGCTCACAAAAATGTGCTGAGTAAGAATATGCCTCCCACTTTTGAACTTAAGGGATGGAAGTAGTTTGAATTTGAATTTGAGTCCAAACGACCCTCTTTCTAATTATACCCAAAAAGACCTCCAAAAGGTTTAGGATTTGGGTGAAATTTGGCATGAGCATCCCTAGCAAGGTGTAGGAGTTTTTCATATGCCCAGCCCCTATATGATGCATGTGGGAAATGCCACTTTTGCATTTTGTGAGTTTATTCCCTAATGACCATGTTGATGGTGTTTACTTGCTCTTCAAATGTGTTCATAAAGTTTCCTCAAATGAGGTGTCTGTGGTGTGATGAACACTTTGGATGTGTGCAAAAAATTAGGCTCTTACATTCCTCCCCACTTAAAAGAATCTCGTACCGAGATTATAAGGTGAAAATGATAGAGAGGACGGTGGAAGATTACCGTATATGCGACGTGAAAGTCGGGGTAGTTAGTGCGAAGAAATCCTTTGCTCTCCCATGTGGCTTCATCTACGTAGTGATTACTCCATAGAACTTTGTAGAACCACAACGTACGGTTGCGTGTGGTTTGGGCCTTTTCATCAAGGATCTGAACCTCCAAATACGTGATTTCCGGTTTCAGTTCTTCTATATCCTCCAGCTGAATGGTTGTTGATAGCTTAAGACACTTCCTCAGCTGGGAAATTTGAATGATGTCGTGCACACCAGAAATTGCTTCTGGTAATTTCAGCCGGTATGCTACTGATCCACATCTTTCTGTAATCTGAAATGGACCGATGAATCAGGGTGCCAACATTCCTCTCACCCCGAATCTGTTCACGCCCTTCATTGGAGACACACGTAGATATATGTGATCCCCGTCTTCGAATTGTAATGGGCGTCTTCTGCGGTCCGCATACTGTTTTTGTTGGGATTGGGCGGCTTTTAAGTTCGCTTGAATCAGCCGAACTTTTTCCTCCGCGTTGTTGACAAGATCAACCCTGAAGGTGACCCTTTCGCCAGACTCACACCAATTTAGTGGTGTGTGGATTTTCACCCATATAGCTCCTCGTAAAGCGCCATTTTGATGCTGGCTTGGTATCCATTGTTGTACGAGAACTCGGCCAACGGTAAGTGATCATCCCAATTCTTACCGTGGTTGATAGCACAAGCTCGTAGCATATCTTCTATAATCTGATTTACCCTCTCGGTTTGTCCATCCGTCTGCGGGTGGTACGCTGAACTACGGATCAGCTTCGTCCCCAAACCAGCGTGTAGCTTCTCCCAAAAATGGGACACAAATAAAGTGCCCCGATCTGATATGATGGTACGGGGTACGCCGTACAAGCATAGGATCCGTGAGATGTACAATTCAGCATACTTCTTGGCGTTGTAGTTTGTGTTGACCGGGATAAAATGGGCAACTTTGGTGAGCCGGTCAACGATCAACCACACAGAATCATGTTTCTGAAGAGTGGTGGGTAAACCGCCGATGAAGTCTATGCTCACATCTTCCCACTTGCAGGAATGCCCAGTGGTTGTAGCAGTCCCGGTTTCCTCATATGGTCTGCCTTCACCCTTCGGCATGTATCACATTCGTACATGTACTTTGCGATCTCCTGCTTCATCCGTGTCCACCAAAACTTGCTTCTGAGTTCTTGATACATTTTGTTTCTGACGGGGTGGATAGAAAACTTTGACAAGTGAGCCTCATCAAAGATTTTCTTTTGTAACTCCGGGTTACGGGGTAGGACGATCCGGTCCTTGAATCATAGGATGCCTTCTCCGTCTTTCCGGAAACATTTCAGCTCCCCACTGTCTACACATCTCCGCAAATGCGACATGCCTTTGTCATGTTTCTGAGCTGCCGCTATCTCTTCATGGATGGTGGGGATTAAAGCTAAGTTGTAGAGAGCTCCGTGTGGAATCACATGCAGTGAGGGCTCGCTCTCTTCCAACGGGGTGATGTTCAGATTGTTGACGTGTGACTTGCGACTCAGCGCATCCGCCACTACGTTTGCCTTGCCGGGGGTGATAATGGATCTCTATTTCGTAATCCTTTATCAACTCCAACCATCTTCGCTGCCTCATGTTCAGCTCTTTCTGAGTGAATATGTACTTGAGGCTTTTGTGGTCGGTATATAAATGCCCGAGGTTACCGAGTAGGTAGTGCCTCCATATTTTAAGTGTGAGCATCAAGGCAGTGATCTCCAAGTCATGAGCTGGATAATTCTGCTCATGGTCTCTAAGCTGCCGTGATCCATACGCGACCACCATTCGGTTTGGCATCAGCACACATCCGAGCCCAATGCCGGATGCATCGCAGTACACATCGAACAGTTTTGTTGTGTCTGGCTGCGCCAAAACTGGTGCTGATGTTAGGTGCTTCACTAATGCCTTGAACGCTGCTTCACATGCAGGACTCCAAACATATTTGGTAGCCTTTTTCGGCAGCTCTGTCATAGGCTTGGCAATCTTTGAGAAGTTTCGGAATGAACCTCCGATAATATCCTGCGAGTCCGAGAAAACTCCGTACCTTGTGAACAGTTCTCGGGAACTTCCAATTCAGCACTTGTGTGATCTTACTTGTGAGGTGCCCGGACCCGATCATGGGGCCATGCCACTCACCAGGAAATCGCAATTGGTGGCGCCGTCTGATGCGGCACCCAACAGCACACATAATAAAGCATCATATTACATAAATCAAGCGGAAGGTTACAAAGTGTAAATTTTTACAAATACTTCTCCAAATAATCTACAGCGGAAGACTAATACAACTCACATCACATATCTATGCTAAGAAACAGAGAAGAGGTCCAGCCCGCATACCCTTCTCGCTAGCAACACGCTCACAATAGCAGCGGCAGGGGTTGCCAAGAGTTCATCACTCGGAGAATTCTGAGTCTCATCGGACAACCGTACTTATCAGCATATTGTTATTACCTTCAAAAAAACTCATGCAGTATCTGTGAGCACGAAGCTCAGCAAGACATAACCGTCACCCTAGTCATGAAACTCTACATGCTGAAAATAGAGGACTGAATTTAGAAGTTTGCACAAAAGATGAACTTGAGCTAAAGGAGAGTCCTTACTTCAGGTTTTTAAGCAACTTTTATAGCCCTCGCGCAAATTACATCGAGATTCCACAATCAAACAAGAAACGCTTTATCTCGATGTCACATGCCCGAGGTGAAAGTAACTTTAGTGAGCTACCCTAGACTCATACAGACCTTGCGCCATCAACGTCGAGATTCCACAATCAAACAAGAAACGCTTTGCCTCGACGCTACTAGCCCAAGGTGAAAAAAATAAATTTAGTGAAAGTGTTGATCATTCTTCATCTCCATTATGAGGATTACTCACGAAGCATATTAAATTTTTTTCCAGTTTATTACTACATCACGACTCAGTGTACAAGTATTCTCACTACCACGAGCGACGGTGATTGCAATAAAAAACACCCGGCTGACACGACACGTACGCCCGTACTCGACGTTGCAGACAGCAACTATCACTGACGTCGTACGTGGCAACCTTTCACACGACACCCAAATGTCGAACCAGTCCCACCGACTGGGGTTAAGTCTCACTACGGCAAACCCAAGTAGAGCCGACTTCTCTATCCTTTCAGCATCTGCATCAGATGGTGAGGTATGCCTCGACACCCAGGTTAACATGTTACATCGGTTTCCTGGGTCCCATATAGCCAGTACGCATCCGGTACACATCTCAAACTTGTCCATGCTGATGTCCTCCCACTTCCATGCCAGAATGCTTAATGGTTGCAGCATTCCCACTTTTTTATATGGTCAGCTTTGACTCACCGACATGTATCACACTCGGATACATACTTGGCAATTTCTCGCTTCATCCGAGTCCACCAAATTTTTTTTAAGGTCTTGATACATCTTATTGCTTCCTGGATGTATTGAGTACTTGGACCTATGAGCTTCATCCAAGATCTTCTTTCTTAGCTTCAGGTTCCGGGGTACCACGATACGGTTGTTAAACCATAACACACCTTGATCATCTTCCCGGAAACATTTCATTTTATCCTCATTGATTCTTGCCTGAATTTTCCGCATTCCTTTATCTCTCTTATGGGCTTATACAATCTCTTCTCTAATGGTAGGCACAAGAGCAAGATTATACAATGCCCCATACGGAATAACCCGCAAGCTTGGTTCTTCATCCTCATCCAGAATAACTGACAAGTTATTTACGTGGGACATATGACTGAGTGCATCAGCCCCCACATTAGCTTTGCCCGGATGGTAATGGATCTCGAGCTCATAATCTTTTATTAATTCCAACCATCTTCGCTGCCTCATATTAATATCCTTCTGAGTGAATATATATTTGAGGCTCTTATGGTCGGTGTAGAGATGCACTAAATTTCCGAGTAAGTAGTGCCTCCACATTTTCAACGCAAGCACCACCGCAGCGAGTTCTAGGTCATGAGTGGGGTAGTGCTGCTCGTGGTTGTGGAGTTGATGAGACCCATATGCGATCACGCGTCTATCTTGCATTAAGACGCAGCCAAGTCCAATGCCTGAGGCATCACAATAAACATCGAATGGCTTTGTTGTATCTGGATGGGCTAGAACCGGTGCCGTTGTGAGATGTTTCTTCAAAGTTTGAAATGCCTCTTCACTGGCTTCTGTCCATACATACTTTCTGCTCTTCTTCAATAGTTCTGTCATTGGTTTAGCCACCTTCGAGAAGCTTTGAATAAATCTCTGATAGTAACCCGCTAGCACCAGAATACTGCGGATTTGATAAACAGATGTCGGAGACTCCCACTTCAAGACTTGCTCAATTTTTGTTGGATCTACGGCCACACCCTCTGCTGAAATAATGTGGCCTAAGAATTGTACTTTGCTGATCCAAAATTCACACTTGCTGAACTTGGCATACAGCTTATGTTCTCGTAAGTGTTGGAGCACAATATGGAGATGTTTGGTGTGCTCCTCCTCCGAGTTGGAGTATACGAGTATGTCGCCGATGAAAACCACGACGAACTGATCCAACTCTGGCATGAATACAGAATTCATGAGATACATGAAGTGTGCGGGTGTATTTGTTAGCCCGAAAGACATGACTAGATACTCATAGAGCCCATATCTAGTTGAGAAAGCCGTCTTCGGTATATCCTCCGCTCTGATTTTTATCTGATGATAACCGGACCGTAAGTCCATCTTAGAGAATACTTTGGCACCCACCAACTGATCAAATAATATATCGATCCGCGGCAGTTTATATTTATTTTTTATCGTCACTGCATTCAGTGGCCGATAATCCACGCATAACCGAATTGATTCATCGTTTTTCTTCACAAAGAGGGCTGAACAGCCCCATGGTGATGAGCTTGGCCGGATGAACCCTTTGTCCATTAAGTCCTTTAGCTGTTCTTTCAGTTCAGATAATTCCTTCGAAGACATTTTGTACGGCCTCCGAGATATCGGTGTGGTTCCTGGTACTAATTCGATCTTGAATACCACGTACCTTTCAGGCGGCATCCCTGGAGGACCGTCGGGAAACACATCTGGGTACTCACGGACCACCGGAATATCCTCCAGTTTCATGGTCACACTGTGGTATACAACTGGATTTTTAGAATCCACGGCTTCAAGTATGAGTGTCTGAAGACCGTAAATCGGAGAGTCCAAGCTAACAATCCGTGGACCGATGTCCAGAACAGCCCTGTGGTAGTTCATCCACGCCATTCCTAAGATCACATCGATCTTCTGCCCCTCTAACACAATGAGGAATGTGGGTATATGTTTTCCACCTAAGCACAAGGGTGCTTTTATCACCACCTCATTAGCAGCTATATTTACACCGGGTGAGCGGATAAGGTAGTGATCTTTCGGTGTAGTGGTGGAGAGCTCAGCTTTGCACACATATAACCTGCTGATGAAATTGTGTGTGGCTCCAGAGTCAAAAAAATCAATACGGGGAGTTCATTGAGAGTGAACATTCCCGCTAGCACAGGTGCCCCGTCCGGCACATCCTCTAGAGCTGTATGATAAGTGCACCTGGACTTTGGTGCTGTTCCTTGTAGCTGAGCACGGGGTTGAATTATACCCTGCTCCGGTGTATTTCCGCTGTGGTGTATCCTTTCTGGACATTTTCTGCTGATGTGACCCAAATAACCACACGTGAAGCACGGTTTCTCAGCCGGTTCCAGGTTGCTCTGAGTACATACACTAGTTGTATTGTGCTGCGGCAAGAACGCTTGAGGAACAGAATAATGTGGCTGCATATACCATTCTTGCAGCTGTCCGAATTCAGAATATTGAGATGAACGACCCGAATAATGTTGGAGTCGTCGAGCTGGCTGCATCAGCTGACAGTTCAAGGTACTGTCCACCACCCGGTATTTATGAGGAGCAATACTGCTACTCTCCGGTGGTATATGGTTCTTTCTTTTCTTGTGGCGGACCGGAATCCGCTCATCCAGGATCGCAGAGGGTGGTGCCGCGCGATGCGACACCCGACAACACACGTCATAATAACACATTATATTACATGGGAAAAACAAACTGAATGTACAAAGTAGTACACTTCTCAGTTACAAACTAGGGTCTTTATTACACAGCGGAAGTTTCTTTTATACAACTCACGCCCTCCTATCTAGCAAAAGTCGGTTGCCCAGCCCTAGGGCAACCCACACTAGCTGCACTCCTCAGCTCAGCGCGGCGTGTACGGCTCCCACTCAGCCGTGGTCCCCGACGGAGGTAACCCTCGCCGGTGGACTCGTACTCCGAGTCCGTGGGTGGCTCTTCACCTGAAAAACACTTAAGCAGCAACCGTGAGCACGAAGGCTCAGCAAGGCTTAACCGACTCACCTAAGCATGAAACTCTACATGAGGTGTACAATGACATAGGATAGCAATGTTGCAGCAAATGGACACGCCTACAAGTTCATCCTTAGTTCATCTTTTAGCAACAAGTTAACAGTTTATGAAGCTAAAATTTAGTAAGCAATATTTGGTGGCACACATGTAGCAATAGAATTATATCATAACAGCAATATTGAATCATAACATTTCATCCATTAGTCTACGTTACGACGCAGTGAACAAGCGGTACTCGTCACCGCGAGGGACGGTGAATCGCCTCGATATACACCTGCAGGGAAAACCCAAAGAGCACGTCACGTACGCCCACCCGTGGAGCTGCACAGCACGCTCACTCGATGTCGTACGGGACAACCTTTCACCCAACAGCCCAAACGTCGAACCGGTCACACCGAAACGAGCAGGAGGTTCCCCACACGGAGCATCTCTCTATGCCCGTTGGCAGATTTCCACTTTGCTGCCCTCAACCTACACCTATAAATCGGTGTGCTATGCCTCGACGCCCGGAGGTTTAGGTTACATCGGTTTATCGGGGACCATATATCCGATATGCCTTCGGTACGTTCAATACTTGTTCAGCAGGGCCGCACACGGCTCAGTCCTCAATCGACATGGACAGGGCTGCGCACACAAGACTTCCTCTTGCTGCGCCCTAGCCCCTGCCTAGTCTCATTTTCATTACTAAAGTGATCTCCCGTCACTCGAAGCAAACCTGTGTGTCCCAACCTATCTCGCGAGTAGATTCCAACTACTCGACTTGTACCTAAGTCCTATGAAATTATTAAGCATAGCCTGTCTACTCGAGATCTTAGACACTACCCTCACTCTTATGGAAAAATTCTGGTCATGCAAGTGGGGTTCCATCCATCCTATACCTAATGCACAATCATACTTTACATGACACATGTAAACAAATTAAAACTTATAAAAAGGTTAATGCAAACTGGGGCTTGCCTTGTTGCTGCTGGTCAGGAGTCAGTTCTTCCTCTGGAAGCAGGAAGTCGAGAACCTCCGGAGCTTCCTCACCTTCAGCGACTACACGATATTGAAATACTACATGTTAATGAATATGCATACAAGTTTATTGTAATACTACTGCTATTAGTTCTTATCACCAGTTTCTAACAACTGGAACTCTGTTTAAGAATTTAAAGATGCACTGGGTGCTGGTGGTTTGGGCTTAGACCTAAGCACATGGTTAAATGCTAAGTGGTTTTCCCCCTTTTCCATATTAATCCCTCAAGTGGTTAAACAGGACAGGGGTGATCCAGAGCTCCAATGGAGCTGAGAATTTTTGTGTGAGTTCCTTGTCACAAGAAAACCCTCTGGACCAAACATTAGCACTTTTCATTGAGTGGTTTGCTCAGATTAATTCTTTTAGCAATTAAGCAAAGAAGAATTAATTCTTAGGTAACACCCCTGTTCATGCCCAACTTAGTGAACTACAATTTCAATTATAGCTCATAGAGTTTGCATGAATGTTCCTAGTATTTTTGGAGCTAAGGTTTGCCCAGAACTGAATTTCCAAGTTTTGGAAATTCTATGAAAATGTTTCTGTGTTCAAATGAACACAGCACCTTCAAATTTGAATTGCTCTGACCAAATCAACTCCAAATGGTCTGAAACTTTTACAAGGGTTCACTAACATCCTAAGGAACATTCTGGCAAAATTTGGGGATTTTTGGATGAACCAAACTCCCTCTAAAATTCTTTGGCTGAAAAGCTTTAAAGAATTTTCCAGAGTTAATTAGTAGGTTTCATACTAATTGGGTTTCATATTTGGATTGTACTCTGTTAGGGGAATCCAACAAAATTTGTTTCATAATTTTTGGACTCTCCTACCCCAAGCTGTGGTCCTCCAAAGTTTGAACTACAAACTGGAAATTTCAAATTGTTTAAATGTCTGCCAGTGGGTCCCACCTGGCAGGTCTTCCCCTTCCTCGCGCCAAACAGGGGTCCGCGGCGGCGCACTCCGGCGAGCGTCGCCGGAACCACTTTCCTGGCCGTCTCCCGACCCCAAACTCGCCGCCCCGCCCTAAGTCATGACGCTGAACTCATCTCGGGGTTCGCCGGCGGCCGTAGCTCACCTGAACAGGGCTCCCAACGGTGACAGCGGCGGTTAGGGTTCCGGCATGGTCGGGAATGCGTTACAACGCATCAAAACGATCGGCAAAGGGTCGGAGAGCACCGTGGAAGCTCGAGGGTGATGAAAATGGCCGCCAAACCCCATGAAAAGGTCGGCAACCTAGAGCTCCACGGTGACCCGAGCTATTATTCTATGGCGGCCCGAAAAACAACCAGAACCCAGCCATTTCTGGGTCATATTCCTTGATTCTTGGTCGAGGAGGGCCGCTAGGAAGTGAGGAAGGTGTGTGTAGGCTCACCCGAGCTGGGTTGGACGGTGCAGCTAGAATTTCGGGGTAGACCAACCCCTACTCGGGTGCACTAGTTCCCGGGATTCTTAGGAATTCTCCGCGCACAGTCTATCAATGGCTAGGAGGGTTGCAGCTACACGATCTGGAGACTAAGGCGCACCTTCTTCGTCTAGAAGTCCGGCGGTGAAACTGGCCATGGTGTGCTGTCCACGGGGAGCAATCCTCAGCTTTCCGCCGGTGCTCTGTTCCTCGGCGCCTGTTGCCGAATTGCACGTGCCACAGGCTAGGAGCTTCGGGGTTGTGGGGCTGACGTGGTAGAGCATGCACGGGCGCTGCTTTTCGGTGCTGCTGGCACGAGCAACCGAGGCTCGGTTGGTGCCGGCGATCGGGAAAAGAGATCGCGGCGGTGAGCTCCATTTCTGTGCGGGTCGGAGGGAAACAGCGAGCGTGCGATCAATGAAGAAGGCGACGTGCTGCTGTTTGCTCCCGGGGTAAAGATCGGGCCGAGGCAGCGGAGCCAGCAAGCTGGTCGCCAGCGCGTGAGGAGGGGGGGCAAGGTGGCCGCTCGGTTGGCTCGGTGTCGAGCGCTGCCGAGGCCCGGTAAACCGAGTTCGCCCGGTGTTGACTTAGGCCCGAAGTCTAGCTGACTGGTGGGCCCTCTTCGCCCCCCTAATCTTCTCTGTTGTGCAAATATCCCACCTACTCAGACTTGAAAAGGGAACTTAGCCACCAATTCAGAGGAAGAATTTGAATTCATCAAATTCAAACTGGTTTGGCCACATTCCCTTCATATTTGAATTTGAAAATTCAAACTCAGTTTGAATTGTTACAAATTCGGCTCCCGGCGAGATGAAGTCCAATGGGACTGAAAATTGGTGGGGTTACTCAGGAAAATTTTCTGAGTTTGAATATGAAGCTAACTTTTGAATTTGAGTAATGAGAGTCGCTGCAATTTGCATTTACATTCAAATTGGCCTCTTTTTCCAATACCTCCAAAAGTGCCTCAAAAATGTTTGGATTTGCCTGAAACTTGGACTGAACCTTCGCAAGACTTTTAAAGTTCTAGGGGTGAGCTCAACCTCTCATGTTCATGAGTAAAATTCCCACTTTGTGAAAATGTAGGCTTTCCCCTCTAATCACTCTTTTGATGGAGGTTACTTGCTCTTCACACTTTTTCACAATCTATCCACAACAAAACTGTGGTGTTGTGAGGTGATAAAAAGTTTTTGCAAGTCCCTTTTCTTGGGCTTTTACATTTCTCAGCCTGAACTTCTCGCTGGGCATCTTCAACCATCATGGCAGCATTCATCAATTCATTGAAGTTCTTTCGATCAGCTAAAACGAGTCTTTCCTTTAACTTGCGGTTGAGGGTGCGAAAGAACCATTCGCACTTTCGTGCCTCAGTGTTCACATGTTCGGGCGCATACTGTGCCAGTTTGTTGAACACTCGCGAATGCTCGTATGCATCCCTCCCTCCTTGTTTTAAGACCAGAAACTCCTCGAGTTTCCGCTAAATTATTCCGGAAGGAACATGATAAGCAAGAAATGCCTTCCGGAATTCCGTCCATGTGAAATGATGTCCAGCTGGTAAGGAGGCGAGTTGAATTGCCCACCATGCACTGGCGGACCCGTGAAGTTGTTGCGCCGCGTACAAGACTTTCTGATGTTCAGTGCATTGGAGCAACCCAAACATGGATTCAATGGTGCGGATCCATCTATCCACCACCAGAGAATCCTCATCTTCAATGAAAACTGGTGGTTGAGTTGCCAAGAACTCGACGTAGGAATTCAGTTGAGGTTGGCGCAAGTCTTCATCTTGACATCCCCCTTGACGGGATGTATTCATCACCAGGGTGCGGAGCAAGTCAGTTCGCTCATATCTTGCACCCGTCATGGCAGCCAGAATGTCCGCCATTATGACTGTAGGTGAAGGTCCTGGTGGCGGGTGCGGTTGCGGGTCTCGCTGCTCCCGCTGTGGAGGGTTATCACCACCACCACCACTGGAACCACCCACCTCATCCATGTAACGAGTTCGCACCATTCTGAAATTGCAAGAGTTCATTATCAGCTCAACACTATGACTTGATTTATTCCATGAACAAAGTAGTGAAACACTGATAATGAAATCTTAACATGTAAGCAAAACAATTTAAACGCAAACTGATGTACTGACAGCAAGGATTTAAAAGCAGATTGATCGGTCCTCAAACAAACCAGATTTTGATCCAGTTAAAAGCACTTTCATAAATGAAGTTGAATATCAAAGATAAAGTTAACTTCAATATATTTCCAATGAGTATTCAAATGCCTCCATATCACTTTTGGATCAAAAGTTATGATTGCTCAAAGTTGACAGAATTTCTAGATAAAATTTGCCAGCATCTCCTTATGTATGTGGCTGACATTATCACAGTTGCATACACAGATCCATTATGAATCTGAACCAACTTTGAACTACAACAATGTTGCATATCTCATAACCTTTCCAACGGTGTATCATAGGCTCCTTAGGGATTTTTCTACATAAAGTTATGGCTTAAAAACAGAAAGGTCCAGAGAGGTTTTGTTGCTGTCCTGATCCTGAACAGTTTGCCTTCAACTAGACTTTTCACCAACTTAACGTGTGATTTTTCTCTGGAGCTCTACAAAGAAGTTCTAGAGCACTTGAAAATCTTTCCAGAACCGTCTCATACACCTTAATTGGTTAAACCTACTCAGAGTTATTCTCTGTTAAAGTCCAGCAAGAATTCCTGCCAGAAACAGAGCACTCTGTTTTTTGAAAACTTTGAAGCCTAGACATTCTCTCATTTGAATCTTAGCTCAAAATAAGAGTTAGTAACTAATATTTGTTTCAAACTTCCATTTTTAGTTGAAAGTTAGCTCATGAATCATTTCTTCATAGGGAATCAAGAAATCCTCCCTCTTTCTTCAATCTTTGGTCACGAAATTAGGCACAGAGGAGCTAAGCTAGATGGCGGTGATCTCCTCTTTTCAAACCTAGCTTGAAGACGATGAGAGGCGACGTATTTTCATATTTTCCGAGCGCAAAACCGGCTGTACCATTCGGGCGCGCGGTGAAAGCCGGGTAGCCGCCGTTTTCATGCTTGGTTGAGCTTTCACCGAGCTTCCCTAGCCTTCCAGGATGCTGTAGAGCTAAAAACCCGAGAGCTTGGCGGGCTAGGACCACCGGGCGACGGTGCCGAACCTCTCCTGAGGCCGTCACTCGTCGCCGGCCTGCTTCCGGCCACCAGCAGCCCGAGAGCACCGCACCAATGGATTTCTCGTAGCTGGAAACCCCCAGGCGGCGAGTACCGAGCCGAGAGGCGGCCGGGAAGCCGACTCCGGCGAGCTCCGATGAGAGTCCGGCGAGGGGACAGCGCGGGAGGGAACACCAGCCCGAGGAGGAAGACGACAGGCGGGTCCCGCGTGTCAGTGGCGAAAAGTTTAATTTTCTGATCGGCTGCGGCTCCGGGATCCCCTGTGGCGACGCGGGAAGGGTTCTGTAGCCCCGTGTGGCTCAGTTCCAGCAGTTGACACGTGTGTGATGGACCCACAGTCAGAGTTTGAACATTTCCCGATTTATTTGGATTTCCAGATTCAGTTCAAACTTTAGAACCTCATAACTTTTTATAGGAAGCTCCAAAGTTGGTGATTAAAATTGGGTTGGATTCACGATGAAAAACTCTATCCAAATATGTAACCCAATTTGCATGAAAACCAATAGAAAATTCTGGAAAATTCTTTAAAACTTTTCAGCAAAAGAATTTTAGAGGAAGTTTGGTTCACCCAAAAATCCTCAAATTTTGCCAGAATATTCTTTAGGATATTAGTGGACTCCTGTAAAAGTTTCAGCTCAATTGGAGTTGATTTATTTAGGATAATTCTGAAATCAAATTTCTGTGTTCAAATGAATACAGAAACAATTTCAGAGAATTTCTAAAACTTGGAAATTCAGTTCTAGGAAATTATTAGCTCCATAAATCCTAGGAAACTTCATGCATGCTCCCTGAGCTATTTATGAAACTGTGGTTCACTTGAATTTGCATGAAAGTGCAAATTTATTCACAATTAATTCCTTTTTGCCTAAATGCTTAGGGAATTGTTCTGAGTGATCTACTCATTGAAATATTCTGAATTTTGGTCCAGATGACTTTCTTCTGACAAGGAACTCACAAGAAAATTTTCAGCTCCATTGTAGTCCTGGATCAATACTGTTCTGTTTAACCTATAGATGATCAACACACACAAGTGATGAAAAATACTTATCACTTGAGCATAGTACTTTAACCCAAACCAAAACCACTAGCACCAGTGTCATTGTAAATTCTTAAACAGGGTTCCAGTTTTAAACTTATCTTTAGAACTTGTTAGCAAAAGTTTTATAATTAAACATGTATGCTTATTCATAACGTGTAGTGATTAAACGTGGAAAAGTGAAGGAGGAGTTAAGCTTGAATCAAGGAGCAAGAAGGGTAGGGATTAAGCTTCAAGTCATCAGCAACTAACTTCATATTATCTGACTTTAGTCACCTGCAAAACCAAGGCAAGCTCCGGTTTGCATTTAAGTTGTTTTATAAAGTTCTTCCTTTGTTCACTACTATGGGTCAAAGTTTGTATGTGCTTTAGGTCAAGGATGTTTATACTCCACTTGCATGACCAAAAATGAACCCTTAGGTCAATGGTATAATGGTGTCATCGCTGTAGAATAAGGCCGTGCTAAATAAGCTAGGAGATCGGGTAGAAGACGAGTAGTTCAGGATCACATAAGTGTGGTTGGAGAGAGAGGCAAACTAAAGTTTACATTTCTAAAGATGAGACCGGGCAGGAGCGTTAGGCAGCGACAAGATGAGGTCTTGGTCGAGTAGCTCTGCCTGTGTCGGTTAAGGACCGATGCGTGTGCCGCATCCAGGAGCAAGTATTGAGTTGTGTACCGGAGGCTTACTGCTATATGGGACCCAGGAAACCGATGTACCAGGTTAACTGGATTGTAGAGGCATACCACATCGTCTCGTTAGACCTATGAGCCCGAGACGGCGCGACCGGTTCTACAGTCAAGTGTCCTGCGAAAGGTTGCTACATATGACGTAATGAAGGACGCCAGATTTGGGTCTTCATAAGCGGGCGTATGTGTCGAGCTATCCAGGCAGTGTTTGATTCGAATCACCGTCCCTCGCAGTTATTGAGTACCGCTTGCTCCCATGTTGTGACGTAGTAATCAACTTGTGTGGAAACAGTATGCAACATTTTAATTGCTGCTATGATTATTATAATTTGCATGAAAACCCTGTTTGAAGTAGAGATAGAGCAAACTAAAGTTATTTTCACCTTCAGACAAGTAACATTGGAATGAAGCGTTTCTTGTTTGATTGTGGAGTTCCAATGTTGCTAGGCGCAAGGTCACTACCAGTATTGCTAAAATCTGAAAGTTAAGGATGAACTTGTAGGCGAGTCTTTTGCAACTTATATGTTAGGTCTTAAGTTAGTTTCATGTAGAGTTGCATGTCTTAGGAGAGACGAATAAGTCTTGCTGAGCCTTTGTGCTCACTCTTGCTATATGAGTGGTTTTGCAGGTTAAGACGATGCTCATAAAGAAGGTTGTCCAGTGAGATTCGGAAACGTCTGAGTCGGGTAACACGTGGAGGACCTAGCCGCTGCCATGTCTTCGTGTTGCTAGCGAGAGGAGTCCGCGGGCTGGACCTCTTCTCGAGTGCTTCTTAGATACTCGACATGAGCTGTTTATAGACTTCCGCTGTAGCAAATTTATGTAAATTATTTACAAAGAATAATTGTAAGCTTCCACTTTAATTTATGTAATACGGTTTTTCCTTATATGTGTGCTGTTGGGTGCCGCATAACACGGCACCACCCAATGCGATTCCGGGGCGAGGTGCCCCGTCCCCATGAACCGGAACGGTGGGCACTGTCAGTATGGTTCATAGAGCATGCCTCAATTTTTCTATGATTTTTGGAGCTATGAATTGCCTAGAATGGATTTTACAAATTGGAAACAATTTCTGAAAAAGTTTCTGGACCATTTAGAGTGCAGCAGATTTCACTCAGTAAATTACTACTCAATTGACCTTCAAATGAGCTGAAAATTTGCTAGAAGGTCAATAATATCCTAAAGAATATTCTGGCAGATTTTGAGGAGTTTTGGATGAAATAAACTCCCTCAATAATTTTTTTTCAGAAAAAATTCAAAGAATTTTTCAGAAATTATTATTGACTTTCATAAAAATTGGGGTTCATATTTGTATATATCTTTGCAAACTGAATACAACCCATTTTGAATCATTCAATTTGAAGTTTCCTACACAAAGATATGACTTTCCAAAGTTGTGGCTAATTATGGAATTTATTTGCTACTGAAATTTAACAGGGCCCACGGTTTTAAACTGCAGCCAACAGAATTCGCGGACACACAGGGTTACATGGTCATCAGCACGCAGCCACACTCGATCCCGAGCCACAACCGATCCTGTTTAAAGTTTCTGCCGCTGACACGTGGGACTGGCACCCTTCTTCCTCCTCCCGCCCCTTCTCTCTCACGCGAGCCGCCCCCTCGCCGGACCGAGGCAGGGGCTCGCCGGAGTGCAGTTCCCGGTCACCTCTCGGTCTAATTCTTGCCGCCTGTGAGTTTGGGAGGGTGAGGAATCCATCTGTCGGGCGAGCCCGAGCTACCGGCGGCGGGAAATAGGCTGGCGACGTGTGGCGGCCTCGCGAGAGGTTTGGCGCCGTTGTCCGAGCGTTGTATCCCGCCAAAAGCTCGGCCAAAATTCTCTACAGCACCAGTGGATGCTCGTGAAGGTTGTCACGTAAGCAAATAAGCTCGGAAACGGCTCCAACTAGTTTGTCACCGTGCGCCCCACCCGTGCCGCCATGGAAGCGCTCGGAAAACTCAAAAATTGGATGGTCTACGTGCCGTTTAAAGCTAGGGTTCCAAAGAGCAAACGATCGCCAGCTAGCCTAGATCCTGTTCACAAGAGTTGATGATCTAACAACGAATAGTGAGTGAGAATTTGGAGATTTCATACTGGTTACTCGGTTTGCACCTGCCGGAGCAAAAACCTTGAATTAGCACTCGATCGTCCACGGTTTGATCATCCGGTTGGGGAGAAGCAGCACTGGGGTCTGGCGCGTCCCTTTGGATGCTTGCTCGGCTGTGAAACCCTCTGGTGTGGGCTGTCCACGTGATCCCGATCGCCGGTTGTGTTAGGTTGCCGCGACGACAACATGCGCTCGGTGGGAGAGGCCGAAGCTCGTTCAGTTTCCGCACCGAGGAGGTAGAAGAGGGTCCCCCAGCACCGTTTTGCAGCTCGGAGGGGATGTGTGCGTGGGGTTTGGTCGGTTCCCGTCGATCGACCGAAGTGGCGGCACTCTGTTCTCTGTGTTTGCTCGCGAGGAGGAAGCAATGAAGCAGTCGCTCGGTCTGTGAGGGAGAGGATCACGCCGAGATCTAAGACAGCACACAAGCTAAGGATTTCAATGATGAGATCAGATTTCAAATTTAGATACCACTAACCTAAAATTTAAACCAACAGTTTTGAATCCTCTTTTAAGATGACCAAATTTAAATTTTGAGTATACACTCTTTTTGCTTTATAGAACAACTAGCTCACTCATGATCATGAGCTGAGTCTCACAAGTTCAGTTTACATGGCAAAACAAGTGTGGGATTTTACACCGACATGTACTCACCCTTGCATTTTCACATATAAATTAGCTACAGGAGAAGAATACTTCGAGGAACAGGTGGAGTACTAGGCATGCGCACTACCATAAACATGCATGTGGAGTCGAAGTTGGAGTCCATCGTCTTTAGTTATTTCTGGTGTCATTTAGAGTCTTCCACTGCAGAATAATTTAGATTGAGTGAGACATTGAGTTATTGTAATAAAGTACTTAAACACTATTTCTACGTGGTTATATTCTGAAATTGAGTTTGTGAAGTCATGTGTATTTGTGATGAACATCCTGGGCACACATGTGCATTCACTTGGTTCATTCTCAGAACCGGGTGTCACATCACCCACCTCGAGCTGTCGACTCCGCAAGAATCGCTGCTGATTACTCTGAAGCGCTTGACGGTATCGCGCATTTTGAACAGCTGCTTGTCACCTTCGCTCATTGACAAGGTCGATATCTTCACGTCGGAGATGGTCCTGTGTGGCTTCGTCGTACGCATGGACACGGGATGAGCCGATGGTGACTCCCGTGGGGAGGACGGCCTCATCCCCATAAACCTGGAAGAAGGGTGTTTCCCCTGTCACGCGACTGAGGGACATCCGTCTAGCCCACAGTGCACACGGAAGCTCTTCAACCCAATTGGCACCGTGATTTTTCAAGCTGTCATAGGTGCACGTCTTGAGTCCCCTGAGTATCTCGGCGTTTGCTCTAACGACTTGACCGCTGCTCTCTGGGTGGGCAACAGAAGCATAGCAAACTTGGATGCCGAGGTCTTTGCAGTAGTCTTGGAACACTGCACTGGTGAACTTGTCCCGTTATCGGTGATGATTCTGTTCGGGACCCCGAACCGGCAAATGATCGACTTGATGAACTTTACTGTTGACTACTTGTTGATTGTTAATATAGAGGCGGCCTCCGGCCACTTGGTAAACTTGTCTACGGCAATGTAGAGGTACCGGCACCCTACGACAGATCTGGGGAATGGTCCCAGGATGTCCAGCCCCCACACAGCAATGGGCCATGAGGGCGGGATCATCTGCAATGTCAGTGCCGATGTGTGGATATGCTTGGCATGAAACTAGCACGACTTACATCTCCTCACCAGGTCAACGGCATCTTGGACAGCTGTCGGCCAGTAAAAGCCATGCCGGAAGGCTTTACTGACCGGCGTGCGGGAAGATGCACGGTTCCCACACTCGCCTCCATAGATCTCTGCGAGCAAGTCGCAGCCCTCCTCCCAGGTTATGCACCGCAATAGGACGCCATTAGCGCCACGCCGGTAGAGATCGCCTTCTACCAGCATGTATCTCTTAGCCAACCGAGCGATCCGTTTAGCGGATACACGTTCACCGGGAAGGATGTTGTCTTTCAAGTAGTCCAGGATCTCCATGATCCATGCATCGGGACCTACTTGAGCACTAGGATCTTGAGCGCCAGGTTGCACAATTCTCCGATGACGCTTACGATCCTTAGCGGCCACCATGGTAACATGGTCACCGGGACCGCTGACGCGGCCCCAATGGCCTTGTCGAGCCTAGATCACGCTGAGGAGTGCTGCGTTGCACAGCACCGGATAGCGCACATCAAAGATACAAAGCGGAAGCAAAGTTTTATTATATAAACCAGTTTATGGATATTTTTAGAACAAAATAAGTCGAGTCTACACTCACGGGCGTAGACTATGCATCGAGTTCACGTTCAGCCCGTGAACGTGTCCTCGCTAGCACGCACACACACTAACATGGCGGCGTGCACGACTCCCGTTCAAAGGGGTTCCCCTCCTGCGGTTCCGTCTCCTCCTCGGGAGTCCCTTCCTCATAGACCCCTGCAAAAGCTTCAAACACATGCAGTGAGCACGATGGCTCAGCAAGACTGACCCGTCTATCCTATACATGAAACTTCTACATGAATGGTTTTAGGGTACATTAGGTAAAATATGTTGCAAAGGACTCGCCTAATTAATGGAACCTTACTTTCAAGTTTAAGCAGCAGGTTGTGGAGAACCTTATGCTAAGGCACATGAGAGAGCGGCAATCAAACAAGAAACGCATTTCTCTCATGTACTTTTCCCAAAGTTGAAAAGAACTTTAATTAGCTCTAAACTACAACAAGACATTAAGAAGCAAAGTATATCTTTCAAATTAGCAAACTTTTAACATGTATCTAGCCTGTTCTTTCTATGTCACGGTACAGTGAAAAGTGGTACTCAATGACCGCGAGGGATGGCGATTATAATCGATTTACACCTGCAGGGTTACCCGAATAACCCGTCACGTACGCCCGTACTCGATGTTGCCTACAGCAACCATCACAGACGTCGTAAGCAACCACCTTTCACCCGTCAGCCAAATGTTGAACCGGTCCAATCGTCCCGAGCAAGAGGTCTCTGTGCGCGCATCCACAGTGCCACCAGCCGATTTACACCTCGAGCTCTCAACCTACCCTCTGAACGACCAGCTATGCCTCAACACCCAGCTACCCGAGTTACATTGGTTTCCGGGTTCCCATATAGCCGGTAGGTCTTTGGTACTGTTCTACCTTGTTCAACAGGCCCGCACACGGCTCGGTCCTCAATCGACACAAGCGGAGCTATAGCACCCAGGCCCCAAAGTCCTGCTGCCCTTACTCTCCACTCGGTCTCATTTTTCTTGCCATGTGTTTCATTTGCTATCTTTACCCCAGCGATGCGCCTCTAGCCTATCCTCGCGAGTAGTTCTAACTACTCGACTTGTACCGAATCCTACACTATCTTAGCATTTGCAGTGGCTAACGAGGTTTTCAAACCTAATCCCAACCCAGGGTTTTTTTGGCTATGCATTTGGATTTCAAACAAGACTCTAATGCAAGAATTATGTGAGTGCTCAATGTAAGTTCTCAAAACAGTAAAAAAATTGTAAAAGGGTTAATGCAAACTGGAGTGTGCCTTGCTGCTCTTTGTTGTAGGCTAGCCGTTCCTCTGGAGTGACAAAGTCTAAGACTTCGGGTTCCTCCTACACCTTTGCGACTACATATGATAAATATAAACATGTGTCAATTTGGATGCATTTGAATTGAAGTTAAACTTTGTGAGGACTATAAGTCTTACTATACAGACCCAATGACTCTGAAATTTTACTGTGGTTTGGATACAACCTAAACAGAGACTTGGTCCAGTTTCATTTGCAGCCCTTCACAAATAATTATGTACTTGGCCTTAATTGGAGCTCCTAGGGTGTTCTAGGGATTTTCATGGAGCAAGCCATGACTTTCTGAAAACTAGATTTTCAGAGAGTTCTAATGGAGTTGGTTTCACTTAATTTCAAGGTTACTAACTAAAGATATGAGCTAAACAATTTCAGAGAAATTCTGAAAATGTTTCTGGACATTTTCTATTTTCTCTGGAACAGTTTTATTAATCACACCATTAGGTGAATCAAATGAGCTCAAATGGATCTGAAATTTTTATGGTAGCTCAGAGACATTTTGGAGAACATCTCAGCAAAATTTCAGAATTTTCCTCCAAGGGATTCTCCAGTTAAAATTCTAAACAATTTAAATTTGAAGAATTAATTCTGGAGAAATAAAGATTTTCATAGAGTGAAACTGAATTTCTGGAAAGTACTCAGAGAGCTGAATCCAACAAAATTTGGTTCACTTGATTTGGAGTTTCCTAGCAAACGTTATGTGGGTTTGAAGTTTGAACTAAAACTGAAAATCGGGAAATGTTTAAAACACTGCACGTGGGTCCCATGCACAGTGTCGTCGTCTACCTCCCGCCAGCGCCCGAGCGCGTGAAGCACAGCGACAGTGGCGCGGTTCGTTCTCGGCTGCTAGTGCCTAATTTTTGACACGGTTTCTTCCTATGTGATCCTTGGAGCGCGGCGCACACGCCGGGCAACTTCTCGGACCTCGACATCGCCGGAAACCTAGTCGGCGATGGTGGAGGCGGAAGATGAGCTCGGGTCCGACGGTGCTAGCTCGTCTCGGCGGTGAACACGAGCAGCCAATGGGTCGCAAAGCACCACTGGGGCACGGGGAAGCTAACCCTGCCGTCCTCTTGGCCGGAGATCGCCGGGAAAGTAGACTTCACCGGCGACCCGAGCCGTTTTCACCGGCTGTGGCCAAACTCAGGTGCTCTGCTCACTGGGTTGATCATCACTGCTACGATTCGGCTGAGGTGACCATGAGGTGCTACCCTAGCTTCAGCTCGGCCAGGATTACCAGTGATCAAGTGATCGAGACAAATTTTGAGTTTTGGTTCTCGGTGTTCTATATGGTGATCATCGGGAAAATTTGAAATTCCGGCTAACTGGCGCTAAAAGGGACCTAGGGAGTTCGGGGAGAACTACTAGACTTTGATGCTAACCTCAGAGACACGTTTGTCACGCTGGAGAAGCTTAGGGCTGCTCGGGCGACGGCGTCGAGTTGGAGCAACTTTCCGTTTGACAGAGCGATGGAAGATTGGCTCGGACAAGCTCAACCGATGTTGCTCACGAGAAGCTGAGGGCTGTAGCAAGTCGAGCAAAGTCTGGTGGTGCCGTTTGTGGCCTCAGCTTGCGGCGGAAGGGACTGTATTGGTCGTTCAACGGTGAGGTGATGAGGTGGGGCTGTGCGGCGACCTGCTCGTGTTTCTCAGCGCTGGAAACATTGAGGCAGCGGGAAAATGAGCTACTGCCGGCGGCAGCTCGCAGCTAAATAGCTCAGGACGTCGGTTCGTGGCCCTGATCGGCGACCAGGAGGTGGCAGCGGTCGGGCAGCGCCGTGGCGATCTTGTGGGCGCGCGCAAGAACCGATCTGCGGTGATTTGAGTCGGTTAAACACTAGTGAGGCTAACATGTGTGTCCCACTCCGGTATTAACCTCTGAAATTGAATTTTCCCCACTGCTCTAAAGAGTATAGACACAAATAACCTTGGTCGATTGAATTATCTACCCTCTGGCCATTTGAATTGGATAGAATTCAAATTGGGGAGTGTTTGAATATAATTTCAGCACATATGCAGTTTGAAATTCAAATTGAGATTGAATTTACTAAACTTAGCTCATGTCAAGATCAACTCCAAATGGAGTGAAAATTGGTGTGTGAGCTCACAAAAATGTGCTGAGTAAGAATATGCCTCCCACTTTTGAACTTATGCCATGGAAGTAGTTTGAATTTGAATTTAAGTTCAAATGGCCCTCTTTCTAGTTATACCCAAATAGACCTCCAAAAGGTTTCGGATTTGGGTGAAATTTGGCATGAGCACCCCTAGCAAGGTGTAGGAATTTTTTTATATGCCCCGCCCCTATATGATGCATGCGGGAAATGCCACTTTTGCATTTTGTGAGTTTATTCCCTAATGACCATGTTGATGGTGTTTACTTGCTCTTCAAATGTGTTCATAAAGTTTCCTCAAATGAGGTGTGTGTGGTGTGATGAACACTTTGGATGTGTGCAAAAACTTAGGCCCTTACATTCCTCCCAACTTAAAAGAATCTCGTCCCGAGATTATAAGGTGAAAATGGTAGAGAGGACGGTGGAAGATTATCGTATATGCGACGTGAAAAGTCGGGGTAGTTAGTGCGAAGAAATCCTTCGCTCTCCCATGTCGCTTCATCTATGGAGTGATTACTCCATAGAACTTTGTGGAACCACAACGTACGGTTGCGTGTGGTCTGGGCCTTTTCATCAAGGATCTGAACCGGCCCCTCCCAATACGTGATTTCCGGTTTCAGTTCTTCTATATCCTCCAGCTGAATGGTAGTTGATAGCATAAGACACTTCCTCAGCTGGGAAATTTGAAAGACGTCATGCACACCGGAAATTGGTTCTGGTAATTTCAGCCGGTATGCTACTGATCCAAATCTTTCTGTAATCTGAAATGGACCGATGAATCGGGGTGCCAACTTTCCTCTCACCCCGAATCTGTTCACGCCCTTCATTGGAGACACACGTAGATAATGTGATCCCCGACTTCGAATTGTAATGGGCGTCTTCTCCGGTCCGCATACTGTTCTTGTCGGGATTGGGCGGCTTTTAAGTTCACTTGAATCAGCCAAACTTTTTCCTCCGCGTTTTTGACAAGATCAACCCCGAAGGTGACCCTTTCCCCAGACTCACACCAATTTAGTGGTGTGTGGATTTTCTCCCATATAGCGCCTCGTAAAGCGCCATTTTGATGCTGGCTTGGTACCCATTGTTGTACTAGAACTCGGCCAACGGTAAGTGATCATCCCAATTCTTACCGTGGTTGATAGCGCAAGCTCGTAGCATATCTTCTAGAATCTGATTTACCCTCTCAGTTTGTCCATCCGTCTGCCGGTGGTACGCTGAACTACGGATCAGCTTCGTCCCCAACCCAGCGTTTAGCTTCTCCCAAAAATGGGACACAAATAAAGTGCCCCGATCTGATATGATGGTACGGGGTACGCCGTACAAGCATAGGATCCGTGAGATGTACAATTCAGCATACTTCTTGGCGTTGTAGTTTGTGTTGACCGGGATAAAACGGGGAACTTTGGTGAGCCGGTCGACGATCACCCACACAGAATCATGTTTCTGAAGAGTGGTGGGTAAACTGCCGATAAAGTCCATGCTCACATCTTCCCACTTCCAGGCAGGAACGCCCAGTGGTTGTAGCAGTCCCGGTTTCCTCATATGGTCTACCTTCACCCTTCGGCATGTATCACATTCGTACACGTACTTTGCGATCTCCCGCTTCATCCGTGTCCACCAAAACTTGCTTCGGGGTTCTTGATACATTTTGTTTCTGCCGGGGTGAATAGAAAACTTTGACAAGTGAGCCTCATCAAAGATTTTCTTTCGTAACTCCGGGTTACGGGGTAGGACGATCTGGTCCTTGAACCATAGGATGCCGTCTCTGTCTTTCCGGAAACATTTCAGCTCCCCACTGTCTACACGTCTCCGCAAATGCGACTTGCCTTTGTCATGTTTCTGAGCTGCCGCTATCTCTTCACGGATGGTGGGGATTAAAGCTAAGTTGTAGAGAGCTCCGTGTGGAATCACATGCAGTGAGGGCTCGCTCTCTTCCAACAGGGTGATGGTCAGATTGTTGACGTGTGACTTGCGACTCAGTGCATCCGCCACTGCATTTGCCTTGCCAGGGTGATAATGGATCTCTATTTCGTAATCCTTTATCAACTACAACCATCTTCGCTGCATCATGTTCAGCTCTTTCTGAGTGAATATGTACTTGAGGCTTTTGTGGTCGGTATATAAATGCCCGAGGTTACCGAGTAGGTAGTGCCTCCACATGTTAAGTGCGAGCATCACGGCCGCGATCTCCAAGTCATGAGTTGGATAATTCTGCTCATGGTCTCTAAGATGCTGTGATACATACGCGACCACCCTTCGGTCTTGCATCAGCACACATCCGAGCCCAATGCCGTATGCATCGCAGTACACATCGAACAGTTTTGTTGTGTCTGGCTCCGCCAAAAACGGTGCTGATGTTAGGTGCTTCACTAATGCCTTGAACGCTGCTTCACATGCCGGACTCCAAACATATTTGGTAGCCTTTTTCAGCAGCTCTGTCATAGGCTTGGCAATCTTTAAGAAGTTCGGAATGAACCTCCGATAATATCCTGCGAGTCCGAGGAAACTCCGTACCTCGTGAACAGTTCTCGGGGACTTCCAATTCAGCACTTGTGTGATCTTACTTGTGAGGTGCACGGACCCGATCATGGGGCCGTGCCACTCACCCGGGAATCACATTGGGTGGTGCCGTGCGATGCGGCACCCAACAGCACACATAATAAAGCATCATATTACATAAATCAAGCAGAAGGTTACAAAGTGTAAATTTTTACAAATACTTTTCCAAATAATCTACAGTGGAAGACAAATACAACTCACGTCACATATTTATGCTAAGCAAGACAGAAGAGGTCCAGCCCGGGTACCCTTCTCGCTAGCAACACGCTCACAATAGCAGCGGCAGGGGTTGCCAAGAGTTCACCACTCGGAGAGTTCTGAGTCTCATCGGACAACCGTACTTATCAGCATAGTGTTATTACCTGCCAAAAAACTTATGCAGTATCTGTGAGCACAAAGCTCAGCAAGACTTAACCGTCACCCTAGTCATGAAACTCTACATGCTGAAAATAGAGGACTGAATTTAGAAGTTTGCACAAAAGATGAACATGAGCTAAAGGAGAGTCCTTACATCAAGTTTTTAAGCAACTTTTATAGCCCTCGCGCAAATTACATCGAGACTCCACAATCAAACAAGAAACGCTTTATCTCGATGTCACTTGCCCGAGGTGAAAGTAACTTTAGTGAGCAACCCTAGACTCATACGGACCTTGCGCCATCAATGTCGAGAGTCCACAATCAAATAAGAAATGCTTTGCCTCGACGCTACTAGCCCAAGGTGAAAAAAATAAATTTAGTGAAAGTGTTGATCATTCCTCATCTCCATTATGAGGATTACTCACGAAGCATATTAATTTTTTTCCAGTTTATTACTACGTCACGACTCAGTATACAAGTATGCTCACTACCGCGAGTGACGGTGATTGCAATAAAAAACACCCGGCTGACACGACACGTACGCCCGTACTCGACGTTGCACACAGCAACTATCACTGACGTCGTACGTGGCAACCTTTCACACGACACCCAAATGTCGAACCGGTCCCACCGACTGGGATTAAGTCTCACTACGGCAAACCCTAGTAGAGCCGACTTCTCTATCCTTTCAGAATCTGCATCAGACGGTGAGGTATGCCTCGACACCCAGGTTAACATGTTACATCGGTTTCCTGGGTCCTATATAGCCAGTATGCATCCGGTACACATCTTAAACTTGTCCAGCGGGGCTGCACACGAGAACGGGCCTTAATCGACTAAGACATAGACTAGATTCACAGGACCACGTCCTTGAGCCTTCCATCCACTGCCCTGTCTCCATTCCCAACTATGAGGATCAATTCCCAACTCTTCCGATTGATCACCCTAAATCCCGGTTCACGAGTATGAAACTGCCTACTCGAGTTATGCCTCTTTTAATCCACTTCTATTAACTTGTGATCAGCAGTTATAATCAATTGTTAACCTACTCTACATTATACTCCAGGGTTTTCTGGGTCATGCATTTGGAGTTTCATACCATCTAGACTTAATGCAATAAACAAAATGCTAGACAATACAAAGTGAATACAAAGAACAACTTGTAAGTTTTGATGCAAAATGGGGCTTGCCTTTTTTTTGCAGGGATTTGTATATATGAGGTTCAGTTAGTGAAGACCACTTGGCTTGATCAATTGCTTTCCTCCTTCCTTGATCTTCACTCCGATGACTTCAAATTCTCCACGTAGATACTACACGTAATGAATATGCATATGGATTTAATTGTAAAGATTTTGCTAACAAGTTTAAAAACTTGAACTCTGTTTAAGAATTTAAAATGACACTGGTGCTAGTGATTTGGGTTAAGCACTATGATCAAGTGAGATGTGTTTTTCATCACTTGTGTGATACTCATCTAAATAGGTTGAACAGCATAGTGGTGATCCAGAGCTCCAATGGAGCTGGAAACTTTCTTGTGAGTTCCTTGTTACAAGAAAGTAATCTGGACCAAAATTTAGAGATTTTCCATGAGTAGATCACTCAGAACAATTCCCTAAGAATTTAGGCAAAAAGGAATTAACTCTGAATAAATTTGCACTTTCATGCGAATTCAAGTGAACTATAATTTCAAACATAGCTCATGGAGCATGCATGAATTTTTCTAGGATTTGTGGGATTAGAATTTGCCCAGAACTGAATTTCCATGTTTTAGAAATTCCGTGAAATTGGTTCTGTATCCATTTGAACACAGAAACTTGAAATAAGAATTCTACTACGAGAACCAAATCCAAATGAGCTTAAACTTTTACAGGAGTCCACTAATATCCTAAAAATATTATGGCAAAATTTGAGGATTTTTGGATGAACCAAACTCCTTCTAAAATTAATTTGCTGAAAAGCTTTAATGAATTTTCTAGAATTAAATAATGATTTTCCTACAAATTGAATTACATATTTGGATAGAGTT
The DNA here is from genome assembly GCA_030760725.1 of Neostapfia colusana. Taxonomy (NCBI): domain Eukaryota; kingdom Viridiplantae; phylum Streptophyta; class Magnoliopsida; order Poales; family Poaceae; genus Neostapfia; species Neostapfia colusana. The sequence goes on along the minus strand of JASWHV010000006.1, from coordinate 39,769,527 downwards.
TTTAAACCTGAATCCAACTGTCACACCCGGTTTTTCCGAAGAACAACCAAGTGAATATCACATGTATGCCAGGATCATTTTCTCATACATGTGATGACAAATAGTGAAGCATCATTTATTACAAGCCAGGTGTCGAATATAAATAAGTCTTACATAGCAAATGTCTCGATGGACAATAATAGGTTCATCACAAGTAAATAAACTAGCAGCGGAATAATATCTTGAGGGCTCCGTCACAGGCGTTGCCCGGGGGTCTCCATGAACCTAGAAACCTTCTTCGGGACCAAAGTCTTGTTCATTGTACACCACCTCATTATCTTGACCTGAGCATCAATATAAACCAACAAATATGCAAGGTTGAGTACCAATGGTACTCAGCAAGTGTGGGAAAATCATATCATGCATGGCTAGAACAAGGAGAGGTTGAACTCATGGTTAAAGCACTACGCAATTAATACCTATCACCTTAGCTTATTAAGCACCTACATTACTACACAGGTGAAATGGTCCCAATCTCCCATCCCATCATCATAATCCAATAACCATAACATCATTTCCAATGTTAAGCTCCCCGCTTAACTTCCAAAACCATCAATCCTCTAATCATGAATAAGTCCAAGCCGCTCTTGACCGTGAGCACGGCTGTCATGACAGTTTTGACTCTGCAGAGTTTGTACCACTGTACCCACATGTAGTGATTTCATCCCCCGTTGCCGGGTGGACTAAAAGAACCTCCATTATGCCAGTGGCTACGAACCACATTCACACTTCCCAGGTGTGTAGCCAGGAGATCACTACGAAGCCTTTACAAAGGGATTCCCGACGAGCGTGGGCCCACTAAGGTTTCACCCCTAACAGCATACAAGAGGCTCCAACCCCGCTGCAGTGGCCCCCTCTTGAGCCTTGCGGTTCATATGGTAGTCCAGCTGACACCTATTCCCCGCACCATCCAACACACCCATACTACGCCGGGGATACACCTAATTAATTGGCCAAGCTGCCCCATCTCAGCATGTGGTTGGCACTGTAAAGCCAGGTTACATGCTCCATGAACCGGTCCTTAGGATCCAGGCAAGTACTAAACACAAACCCGAGTCTCGTGCACCAAGCACACAACCAAAACATCCAACTTGCCTTGATCCCTACCTCTACATAACTCACAATATCTCATTCAAGAGTATGGTAATATAAACTGATGATCTCATATCCCAAATATCCCATTCTAAGCAAGGCTAAACATATGCATGTAAATAAATGACATAATAAATAAATCCCAACCCAAGCTACAAGGAAACAAGGTAATGCAATTCTAGGGAAACATCCTAACATGGGTTACATATTTTCAATTGACAATGCAAATAATTCTAGCTAGACATCCTAGCATAGGATCAAAGTGGTCAAGGACACTTGCCTCCTTCTTGCTGCTCTTGAAATGGGTAGTCCTGGTCTTGGAAAGGAATAACTTGCTCTTGAGCAGGTTCTACATCATACCATCACACATAGCAAAAGAAAAACAACAATCCATAAGACATAGTTCACACTTCCACTTCATACAAACCACACATTCATATTTATGAAAGTCATTCACCCTTATATGTGTTGTGGTTACTTTATGTGTGTTGAGTTGTGGCTTGCATGCACTTTTAAACATGTGTATATGATTCCTACCTTTGTGTCCACATTTATACTTACATACTATATATATGAGTTTCCAATAAATTTCTTATATTCAACTACTACACCTTTTTACTACCAAGTGTGTATGAAAAGTATTTTTCTTCCCCATATGTGCCTTCATAATTTCTACCAACCCTAAACTGAACTCTTTGGATTTTAAAAACTCCATTTATCATTTACTAGTTGCTATATTTTCATATTTATATTCCTATGCATAATTGTGTATTTTATTATGAAATTAGTAATACACATCATCTAAACAGAATAGGTTCTGGTCCTAAATAATTTAATAACATATTTTGACCTTTGCCTCTAATGTAAACTATTTCATAATTATTTTCCCTATTTTCTAAAACTATTTATTACTTAAAAATGTGTCCCTAATTGTGAATAATAAATTAAACAGATTCAACTCAGTCCAAAATATGTTTTTATCTCACTCCTAAATTTCCTAAACACTGAAAAAGTATTTACCTTAATTTTGACAATATGTTTGTCCCACTTTTTAATTTTTAAACACTAGTTACATATTCAATTTTCTAAATTAAATACTAAACAGGGCTAAAATGATGAACTCACCCCATTACAGGATCTATAATATTATTTTCAGAATTTCCAGAGGTCTAGCTACACTTATCAGAGGTGTTTTTCCTAATTTTTATTAAGTCCAGGGGCTAAAACTGATTTTTAAATGAATTTACATGATTTTCTGGAGTTCCAGGGGCTAGATCAGAAGTTTCCGGGGCTAGCTCTTATTTCCCGAGAACCCCAGGGGGTAGCACATAAGAATTCCGGTCTTTATAACGCGGGGCTGACGTGGACCGTCCGATTTTAAACCGACGGCCGAGATTATAACATCGAACCGGTACGCGGGGATTTAAACCCTACCGTGCGATTTAAAATAAACGGCGCACAAGCGGCCACGTCACTCTGATCGAGCGCGGGCGGCGCTGCCGGCGGCGCACGGCGGCGGGAAGCGGCGATCTCGCCAGAGACTTTCGGATCTTCGAGAATTCTTCCTAGAACTGCGATTTTATGGCATAGATCGGTGGAGGGGAGGTCGGGGATCTCATCTCGGGGGTTTTCTTGAGCTCGGAGGTTCTGGAAGGTGATCGGCGACGAGGTCCGAGGCAAAACCACGGCGAAGCTCGTCGGCGCTGTGTTTACACCGCAAGTCACCGAGTTTTCTGCACCTGCAAGGTTCCCCGGAGACGGTGGATCAAGATCAGCGAGTTAGATCGGAGTTTCCGAGCTTAGATCGGCCAGAATTCACCGGAGAAATCTCGGTTCTCACCGGAGTAAAAATCGGCGATCGCGTGGGAAAAACAGAACGAGGCCGGGGTTTTTATAGACGGGGGAGGGCGGCGGGGTGGTTTAGATCATGTCCGCGTCGGCTACGAACAGAACTCAGCGGGGTTTACGTCGAAATCCCGATCGGTTTCGATTCGGGCGCGGGGGAAGTTCGGCGCGGCGCGAGGTAGACGAAGCTCGGGTGGGTCCCGCCTGTCAGCGTGAGAAAGCGCGGGCACGCGGCTGCGGGCTGGCGCGGGGTAAGTTGGGCCGGCTGGTGGGTTTCGGCCCACTGGCCGGTTTTTTTCTGTTTTCTCTTTTTTTCTTTTTCCATTTCTATTCTGATTTGAGTTTAATTTGAATTCCATTCTGAATTTGAATTTTTGCAAAACATGCAACACGTCCAAAATTTTTTTAAATTCCCCTCTTAACATGATTTAGTGTTTTGAATCAAAATTTTGGGGTGTTACAGCTCTACCCCCCTTAAAAGAAATCTCATCCTCGAGATTGGTGTTTCTAAGAAAACAATCCTGGAAATTGTGCCTTGAGCTCATCTTCCCGCTCCCAGGTGGCTTCCTCTTCCGAGTGATGCTTCCACTGCACTTTGCACATCCGAATTCTTTTATTTCTGGTGAGGCATTCCATTGTCTCCAAAATCTTGTATGGTTGCTCGGCATAAGACAAATCCTCAGCTACGTCCACTTCATTCATGGGTAACACTTCTTCAGGTGTCCTCAAACATTTCTTGAGTTCTGACACATGGAATACATCGTGCACATCCGCTAGATGAGCCAGTAACTCTAGTTGATACGCCACTTCGCCTTTCCTTTCCAAAACTTGAAAGGGTCCGATGTATCGAGGTGACAACTTCCCTTTCACCTTGAACCGACGAAGTCCTCTGATAGGGGACACCTTGTGATAGACATAGTCTCCCACGTTGAAAACGAGTTCTCTTCTTCGTACATCGGCATAGCTCTTTTGGCGTGTCTGTGCTATCCTCAAATTGTTGCGAATTTCCCTCACCTTCGCCTCGGCTTCTTGTAGTACTTCTGGACCAAACACTTTACTTTCCCCTGTTTTGTTCCAAAATAGGGGAGTTCTGCACTTCCTCCCATACAAGGCTTCAAACGGTGACATCTTCATACTAGCTTGATAGCTGTTGTTATAGGAAAACTCCGCATACGGTAAGTTCTTGTCCCAACTCCTATTGTTTTTGAGTGCACATGCCCTTAGCATATCTTCTAGGATCTGATTGGTTCTTTCCGTCTGCCCGTCAGTTTGGGGATGATAGGCAGAGCTGAAGTTCAGATGGGTTCCCATGGTTTCATGCAACTTCTGCCAAAACCTCGAGGTGAACTGTGTCCCTCGGTCCGACACAATCTTCTTTGGCACTCCATGGTAACACACGATCCTTGACATGTACAACTCTGCCAATTTGGAGCCGCTGTAGCTTTCTTTCACGGGGATGAAATGAGCTACCTTGTTTAGCCTATCAATGATGACCCATATTGAATCATACCCTGATTGGGTCCTAGGCAATCCCATGATGAAATCCATGCTGATTTCTTCCCATTTCCATTCAGGCACTTTGAGTGGTTGCAATAATCCCGCGGGTCGTTGATGTTCTGCTTTCACCAACTGACATGTGTCACATAGGGCAACATGTTCCGCGACATCTCGCTTCATGCCATACCACCAATACCTGCTCTTGAGGTCCTGATACATTTTCGTACTCCCAGGATGAATGGAATAGTCAGAATCATGAGCCTCCTTCAGAATCAATTCACGGATCTCCTTTACTTCTGGCACACAGATTCTTTTCCCGTGCCACACCGTTCCTTGTTCATCCTCTCTAAAACCCGGAGCTTTATTTTCCTTGATAAGTTGTCTGATCTCTTGTATCTTCTCATCATTCTTTTGACCATTGCGTATGTCTTGCTCTAGTGTGGAGTCCACTTCCATGGCGATGGCTTCACCACTATTCACTAAACATAGATTGAGCCTTATAACTTCGTCCTTCAATTCTACAGGCATGTCCTTCAAGTTCAACTTATTGACCTGCACTTTCCGACTCAAAGCATCGGCCACGACGTTTACTTTCCCGGGATGATAGTTGATGCCCACATCAAAGTCATTGATTAGCTCTAACCATCTCCTTTGTCTGAGGTTGAGATCTGGCTGTGTGAAAATGTACTTCAAACTCTTATGATTCGTATATATCTCGGTCCTCTTCCCCATCAAATAGTGCCGCCAAATTTTCAACGCGTGTACCACTGCGGCTAGTTCTAGGTCATGTGTAGAATAGTTCTTCTCGTGCTTTCGAAGCTGCCGGGATGCATATGCCACGACATGCCCTTCTTGCATAAGAACACATCCCAACCCGTTTCCAGAGGCATCGCAGTACACCGTGAAGCTCTTTTGCATATCTGGCATAACCAACACTGGGGCTGTTGTCAATCTTTCCTTTAACTCCTGAAAACTATTCTCGCACTGTGGCGTCCATGTGAAGGTGATTCCCTTCTCCAATAGTTTGGTGAGAGGTCTCGAGATCTTAGAGAATCCCTCAATAAACCGTCGATAGTATCCAGCCAATCCCAAGAAGCTTCGAACTTCCCCGACATTTTCAGGGGTCTTCCACTTCTGTATATCCTCGATTTTGGCAGGATCCACGGAGATTCCTCCCTCCAAGATTATATGTCCTAAGAAGGGAACTCTCTTCAGCCAAAACTCACACTTGCTCAACTTGGCATATAGTTGGTGTTCTCTTAGCCTCTGCAACACCAACCTTAGATGTTTCTCATGTTCTTCTTCATCTTTGGAGAAGACGAGAATGTCATCTATGAAAACCACCACAAATTTGTCCAGATATTCCATGAATACCTTGTTCATGAGATACATGAAGTATGCCGGGGCATTAGTTAGCCCGAAAGGCATGACGGTGTATTCATACAGCCCGTACCGGGATACGAAAGCTGTCTTGGGAATATCCGATTGCCTTATCTTGAGTTGGTGGTATCCCGACCTGAGATCAATTTTCGAGAACACACAAGCTCCCCTCAACTGATCAAACAAGTCTTCAATGCGGGGTAATGGGTACTTGTTCTTGATGGTTACCTCATTCAAAGCACGGTAATCTACGCATAACCTTTGGGTTCCGTCTTTCTTGGGCACAAATATCACCGGAGCTCCCCATGGTGAGGAACTAGGGCGAATATACCCCTTCTCCGTCAATTCTCTCAAATGATCCTTGAGTTCTTCTAGCTGCTTGGAGTCCATCCGATAAGGTCTCTTGTATATCGGGGCTGTTCCAGGCATTAGCTCAATCGCAAATTCCACTTCACGATCGGGAGGCATACCTGGCAACTCCTCCGGAAAAACATCTGGATATTCCCTGATGGTCTTGATTTCCTCAACTTTCACCTCAACTTGATTTAATTTAATGTCCCTCCTAGGCTCGTGTATTGTTATGAACTTTACTCTTGTGCCACTAGGGTGAGTTAGTTCCACCGTTCTGGTCGAACAATGAATGATTCCTTTATGTTTGGTCAACCAATCCATACCCAAAATAATATCTATCCCTTATGATTCTATCACTATGAGGTTAGCAGTAAATACTACCCCATTAATGTCTAGGTTCACTTTGGGACACACTTGTCTTGTCCTTATTTCTCCACCTGGAGAGTTTACGGCTAGCATATGGTTCATTTGTGTTGTTGCTAGGTCATACTTCTTAACAAACCCTTGAGCAATAAACGAGTGGGTAGCACCAGAATCAAACAGCAGGGTTGCAAGGTGTAAATTGGCAGGAAACTTACCAACTACCACGTCGGGTGCATCTTGTGCTTCCTCCATAGTGACGTGGTTCACCCGTCCTCTCATTACATTCTGCTGTTGTGGCTGCACGGGCTTCTTCTTTGGGCACTTATGGGCATAGTGCCCCAATTCACCACAGTTAAAACATTGCACCCCGACCTTAGGTGCTTGGCCTTTGTTGTCTTGGGGTTGGTTCGGGGGTCCTTGCACTGCTGGTCGAGGTGGATATGCAGGGCGAGGCTGCTGTACAAACTGACATGGTGGCTGTGCTGGTGCTGCCGGAGGTCTGTAGTTCGGGTTGTACCCTCTTGGTGCTGAGTAGGGTACCGCAACACGGTTCGTCTGCCCTGCTGGTTGCTGCATCAGACGGGGGCAGGTGTTGCTCCCTGAGGCTTGATGTGACCAACCGGCCTTCCTCTTATTCTCATTTTCCAAGGCCTTTAGCTTCCTTTCTACCACAAACGCTCTGTCCACCATCTTTTGGAAACTTTCATACTCATTTGAGGACATTGCACACTGCATCTATGCAGTAAGTCCTTCCACAAAACAAGCTTGTTTCTGCTCATCAGTCTCTATGTCCCGTGGGGCATAACGGGATAGTTGAGAAAATTTAGTGAGGTATTCCCTTACCGTCATGTTTCCCTGCTGCAGTCCCAAAAACTCCTTCCTCTTCTTTTTGAGTTCACCTCTTGGGATGTAATGGTTGCGGAAGCTACGCTTGAACTCTTCCCAAGTGATGTTCTCAGGGTCATGATGGGCGGCCACGTAGGCGGTCCACCAATCAGCAGCAGGTCCATGCAATTGATGAGAAGCAAACAGCACCCTCTCATACCCTTGGCACTGTATGATCCTCATCCTACTTTCAATGGTCTTCAGCCAATCATCTGCCTCCAGAGGTTCAGCAGCACTTGCAAACTTTGGAGGTTGGGTTCCTAGAAACTCACTCAACCTTGGTTGGCGTGGTGCAGCTTGTGGAGGTGGAACTTGATGCAAGTTGGCCACCACTTGAGTCAAGTTCTGGATGAGCTGATTTTGATTCTCCAGCATTTGGTGGAGAGGATCAACTTCTTCACGGCGACCACCCCGGTCCTGGCCTCCAGAAAGATGAGGGTTGCATGCCTCATCGTTGTTGTTGGCGGGGTTGGCAGCACGTCCTTTTCCTCTTCCAGCCATCTGGCAGAATCAACCAATGTTAATTTGAAAGCATTTAGTATCATCTTACTACTTTCATTTGTTTGTACTTTGAAGTGTTGAGGCTTTGTTATACTTTTACGAGGTTTCATATCTCACACCAAATAAATGCACTATTATTTCATGTGGGTTCACACACCAAAGCAAAACAATCTGAAGACGAGGCTGTGGACAATTGCTCATGGCTTCCACAACTCACGTCACACACCAAGCATTAACACACCATTAACTACGTAACGACTCGACTACTCGACCTCTTGCTAGCTAAGGGAAAGACTCTACACTACTCGTTCTCTTGAGCTGGCTCCTCGGGATCTTCCTCCTCATTTCGGCTACCTTCTGACTCTGCTTTGGGTGGAGAGGCTGCTGGTGGAGAAGTGCGACGACGCCTGATCGCTCGGCGATCTGGGAAGTCAGGAGTCCATGTATCATTCACGGTGACACACAGTTCATGCCCATCTCCTCTTTCTCTCGCCTTTAAGCAGGCTCGCAGCAACGCCTCCGTTTCCTTCAGGGTATCTCGGACATCCTGAAGCTCTTGTTGGCAATCCTGCAGTCGAGTACTGAGCATAGCAGCATCCTCCAGGCACAAGTCCATGTGCTCATGGCAGGTCCCTTGCTGTACCGGCGGGTGCTTGTACTCCGTGGTACCACTCTCACGTTGGAGGACATACATGTACTCAGTCTTGTCCAGGTGGCGACGATAGATGTGACTCTGGCAGGTGATGGCCTCCCAGGTGACATCTTTCTCCGCATCGACCTGTGTTGCTCGACAAGGTGGAGAGTGGTGGATCTTAAGCAGCTGATTTTCGTGTATTATCCTCATCTCTGAACTCCATTCTTCCCTCTTCTCACGGATGGTCCTGGTGGAGTTATAGTGGATGATTAGCTTGCCCGTATTGCCGGCGGCTTCGAGCATACGTCGAATACGGCGCAACAAGCCTCCTACTGCCAATCCGTAGGAAAGGTACGTCACCGGACGACTCTCCTCTCTCTCGGCAAGGGCAACTACGGGAACTCTCCCTCCTGTGGACTTGCGAGCGGTACGAATCATGCGAACCATCTAAAAAAAAAGAATTTAAAATTAGGTTAGATAAACTCTCAAACCAAAAATCCTATTTTGAATGAAAGTTGGGGTAAGATGAAGAAAGTGACTCATTTAAATAACACTTTTCAATCCACACCTTTGAAAAATAGTTTTTTAAGAAAATAGGGCCCTTAAATACGTCCATTTCTACCTAGGTCCACGTTCCTACGGGCAACCTTGGCTCTGATACCACCTCTGTCACACCCGGTTTTTCCGAAGAACAACCAAGTGAATATCACATGTATGCCAGGATCATTTTCTCATACATGTGATGACAAATAGTGAAGCATCATTTATTACAAGCCAGGTGTCGAATATAAATAAGTCTTACATAGCAAATGTCTCGATGGACAATAATAGGTTCATCACAAGTAAATAAACTAGCAGCGGAATAATATTCTTGAGGGCTCCGTCACAGGCGTTGCCCGGGGGTCTCCATGAACCTAGAAACCTTCTTCGGGACCAAAGTCTTGTTCATTGTATACCACCTCATTATCTTGACCTGAGCAGCAATATAAACCAACAAATATGCAAGGTTGAGTACCAATGGTACTCAGCAAGTGTGGGAAAATCATATCATGCATGGCTAGAACAAGGAGAGGTTGAACTCATGGTTAAAGCACTACGCAATTAATACCTATCACCTTAGCTTATTAAGCACCTACATTACTACACAGGTGAAATGGTCCCAATCTCCCATCCCATCATCATAATCCAACAACCATAACATCATTTCCAATGTTAAGCTCCCCCCTTAACTTCCAAAACCATCAATCCTCTAATCATGAATAAGTCCAAGCCGCTCTTGACCGTGAGCACGGCTGTCATGACAGTTTTGACTCTGCAGAGTTTGTACCACTGTACCCACATGTAGTGATTTCATCCCCCGTTGCCGGGTGGACTAAAAGAACCTCCATTATGCCAGTGGCTACGAACCACATTCACACTTCCCAGGTGTGTAGCCAGGAGATCACTACGAAGCCTTTACAAAGGGATTCCCGACGAGCGTGGGCCCACTGAGGTTTCACCCCTAACAGCATACAAGAGGCTCCAACCCCGCTGCAGTGGCCCCCTCTTGAGCCTTGCGGTTCATATGGTAGTCCAGCTGACACCTATTCCCCGCACCATCCAACACACCCATACTACGCGGGGGATACACCTAATTTTTTGGCCAAGCTGCCCCATCTCAGCATGTGGTTGGCACTGTAAAGCCAGGTTTCATGCTCCATGAACCGGTCCTTAGGATCCAGGCAAGTACTAAACACAAACCCGAGTCTCGTGCACCCAGGACACAACCAAAACATCCAACTTGCCTTGATCCCTACCTCTACATAACTCACAATATCTCATTCAAGAGTATGGTAATATAAACTGATGATCTCATATCCCAAATATCCCATTCTAAGCATGGCTAAGCATATGCATGTAAATAAATGACATAATAAATAAATCCCAACCCAAGCTATAAGGAAACAAGGTAATGCAATTCTAGGGAAAAATCCTAACATGGGTTTCATATTTTCAATTGACAATGCAAATAATTCTAGCTACACATCCTAGCATAGGATCAAAGTGGTCAAGGACACTTGCCTCCTTCTTGCTGCTCTTGAAATGGGTAGTCCTGGTCTTGGAAAGGAATAACTTGCTCTTGAGCAGGTTCTACATCATACCATCACACATAGCAAAAGAAAAACAACAATCCATAAGACATAGTTCAAACTTCCACTTCATACAAACCACACATTCATATTTATGAAAGTCATTCACCCTTATATGTGTTGTGGTTACTTTATGTGTGTTGAGTTGTGGCTTGCATGCACTTTTAACCATGTGTATATGATTCCTACCTTTGTGTCCACATTTATACTTACATACTATATATATGAGTTTCCAATAAATTTCTTATATTCAACTACTACACTTTTTACTACCAAGTGTGTATGAAAAGTATTTTTCTTCCCCATATGTGCCTTCATAATTTCTACCAACCCTAAACTGAACTCTTTGGATTTTAAAAACTCCATTTATCATTTACTAGTTGCTATATTTTCATATTTATATTCCTATGCATAATTGTGTATTTTATTATGAAATTAGTAATACACATCATCTAAACAGAATAGGTTCTGGTCCTAAATAATTTAATAACATATTTTGACCTTTGCCTCTGTTGTAAACTATTTCATAATTATTTTCCCTATTTTCTAAAACTATTTATTACTTAAAAATGTGTCCCTAATTGTGAATAATAAATTAAACAGATTCAACTCAGTCCAAAATATGTTTTTATCTCACTCCTAAATTTCCTAAACACTGAAAAAGTCTTTAACTTAATTTTGAGAATATGTTTGTCCCACTTTTTAATTTTTAAACACTAGTTACATATTCAATTTTCTAAATTAAATACTAAACAGGGCTAAAATGATGAACTCACCCCATTGCAGGGTCTATAATATTATTTTCAGAATTTTCAGAGGTCTAGCTACACTTATCAGAGGTGTTTTTCCTAATTTTTATTAAGTCCAGGGGCTAAAACTGATTTTTAAATGAATTTACATGATTTTCTGGAGTTCCAGGGGCTAGATCAGAAGTTTCCGGGGCTAGCTCTTATTTCCCGAGAACCCCAGGGGGTAGCACGTAAGAATTCCAGTCTTTATAACGCGGGGCTGACGTGGACCGTCCGATTTTAAACCGACGGCCGAGATTATAACATCGAACCGGTACGCGGGGATTTAAACCCTACCGTGCGATTTAAAATAAACGGCGCACAAGCGGCCACGTCGCTCTGATTGAGCACGGGCGGCGCTGCCGGCGGCGCACGGCGGCGGGAAGCGGCGATCTCGCCGGAGACTTTCGGATCTTCGAGAATTCTTCCTAGAACTGCGATTTTATGGCATAAATCGGTGGAGGGGAGGTCGGGGATCTCACCTCGGTGGTTTTCTTGAGCTCGGAGGTCCTGGAAGGTGATCGGCGACGAGGTCCGAGGCAAAACCACGGCGAAGCTCGTCGGCGCTGTGTTTACACCGCAAGTCACCGAGTTTTCTGCACCTGCAAGGTTCCCCGGAGGCGGTGGATCAAGATCAGCGAGTTAGATCGGAGTTTCCGAGCTTAGATCGGCCAGAATTCACCGGAGAAATCTCGGTTCTCACCGGATTAAAAATCGGCGATCGCGTGGGAAAAACAGAACGAGGCCGGGGTTTTTATAGACGGGGGAGGGCGGCGGGGTGGTTTAGATCATGTCCACGTCGGCTACGAACAGAACTCAGCGGGGTTTACGTCAAAATCCCGATCGGTTTCGATTCGGGCGCGGGGGAAGTTCGGCGCGGCGCGAGGTAGACGAAGCTCGGGTGGGTCCCGCCTGTCAGTGTGAGAAAGCGCGGGCGCGCGGCTGCGGGCTGGCGCGGGGTAAGTTGGGCCGGCTGGTGGGTTTCGGCCCACTGGCCGGTTTTTTTCTGTTTTCTCTTTTTTCTTTTTCCATTTCTTTTCTGATTTGAGTTTAATTTGAATTCCAGTCTGAATTTGAATTTTTGCAAAACATGCAACACGTCCAAATTTTTTTTAAATTCCCCTCTTAACATGATTTAGTGTTTTAAATCAAAATTTTGGGGTGTTACACCAACCCAATTTGAATCATTAAATTTGGAGCTTCCTAGCAAAAGTTATGATGTTCTAAAGTTTGAATTGAAATTGGGGATTCAAATAAACCGGAAAAGTTTAAATCCTGTGCGTGGGTCCAGGGGGACCATGTGTCACTCGCTGGTATAAGCCACACGGGGCCACTGATCTCTTCCCGCACAGGCACAATAGATCCCAGAGCCGCAGCAGATCAGAAATCTAAATCTCTGTCGCTGACATGCGGGACCCGCCGGGTCTTCTTGAACCTCCGGCCGCCCGTGCCCGCGTGCCACCGGGCTCGCCGGAGATGCACTGAAACCCGATGTCCAGCCAGCTCCCGAGCTCTCCCTCGCCGGTAGGGGCTAATTCCCCACACTGAACACGATGGAACAACTTTCCCCGACTGGGGGTGGCTCAAACTCAGCCGGCGACGGTGCGACGGCTCGGCTTACCTTCGGTAGCATCGACCAGCTATCCTAACCCGCCAAAAGCTCGGTGAAATGGCGCTACAGCACCGGTGGATGTTAGGGAGGATCGTCCTGGTGGTGAAATGGCCCGGAGATGGCTCTAACATAGCTTTCACCGTGAGCCCGATTATCCCCGCCATAGCCACCGTTGGAAAAGTGGGGAAAGCACCGTGCACAGTGGGTTTCATGCGTCGGTTGCTAAAATGCAAATGATCGCCGGCTGGTCCAGCTTGTGTGTGCAAGATTTGATAAGCTACGGAAGATTAGGGAGTGAGAATTTTTGCGGCAAGTACCGGACGCTCGGTTTGAAGCCGCTGCGACAAAATCTCCAAATTAGCCGTCGACACTTCATGGTTTGGCTTGAGCTTCGGGTGAGAGGAGCACGGTGGCCGTGCGCTCCTGTTGCCGTGCTTTTTCGGCCTTGAAAACCACCGTGGTGGCCTGTCCACGTGAAGCCGATCGCCGGGTTTCTTTAGGTCACCGCGAAGGAGTGGTCTAGAGCTCTGAAACGACGGTACTTGGCTTGTTTGTGCGTCGAGAAGGAGGAAACTAGGCTCGCGGTGCTGTTTAGCAGCTCGGGGTGTAGGCGCACGCACATTTCCTCGGTTTCCCGGTTGCTTCCTAGAGTGCGGTGGTGAGTGCTCTGTTCGGTGCGTTTCTCGCGAGGAGAAGGAGGCAAGGGACGGTTGGCTACACTGTGGGGGAGAAGATCATGTTGAAGAGGGAGGGAACCGCCCCAGGGTTGCCAGCGTGAGAAACAAGCAAGGATGAGGTGGAGGCAGCGCCCTCGGTGGCTCCCAGGAGAAGCTCCTCGTTGTGTTGAAAACAGAGAGTTCAGAGGACTTTGTTTGCTTTGTGTGCAAGTTACAATTATCCCTATGACATGTGGGGTCCACTCAACTTTCCTACCAAAAGATCTCCACAGTTTGGCAAATAATCAATTCAATTGTTTGAAAGTTGCAAATTGAGCTGCATTTGGAGAGTTGGGCAAATTTCATCCAAATTCAAATGTGTATTTGAATTCTTCGCACATTTAAGTCCTTCTGGGAAAAATGGATAGCAAATATTTTCAAAAATTGATGAAACTTTGCCTACCCACTAATTTTGACCTAAGGAATCCAAATCTGCAATCTGATTCTTGTGATAGCTGCTGCAAACAAGAATTTAAACACAACAGTTTGAATTACCATTGTGTCCTCCCTCATTTGAAATTTGAGTTGAATATTTAGTTCAAATTCTGATTTTAAACCTTTCCATTGCACCTGAGTACTTCAATTCTGTGGGTTTAATCCACCTAGGGTCCAAACATGCAAGTAACCTTAAGTTTGTTTAGAAGAATCTCTCATGTTTTATCATATATGGAAAAAGTTTAAACCAGACCCCTTTTTCATACACATTACACCAACATTTGTTGTCACACCCGGTTTTTCCGAAGAACAACCAAGTGAATATCACATGTATGCCAGGATCATTTTCTCATACATGTGATGACAAATAGTGAAGCATCATTTATTACAAGCCAGGTGTCGAATATAAATAAGTCTTACATAGCAAATGTCTCGATGGACAATAATAGGTTCATCACAAGTAAATAAACTAGCAGCGGAATAATATTCTTGAGGGCTCCGTCACAGGCGTTGCCCGGGGGTCTCCATGAACCTAGAAACCTTCTTCGGGACCAAAGTCTTGTTCATTGTACACCACCTCATTATCTTGACCTGAGCAGCAATATAAACCAACAAATATGCAAGGTTGAGTACCAATGGTACTCAGCAAGTGTGGGAAAATCATATCATGCATGGCTAGAACAAGGAGAGGTTGAACTCATGGTTAAAGCACTACGCAATTAATACCTATCACCTTAGCTTATTAAGCACCTACATTACTACACAGGTGAAATGGTCCCAATCTCCCATCCCATCATCATAATCCAATAACCATAACATCATTTCCAATGTTAAGCTCCCCGCTTAACTTCCAAAACCATCAATCCTCTAATCATGAATAAGTCCAAGCCGCTCTTGACCGTGAGCACGGCTGTCATGACAGTTTTGACTCTGCAGAGTTTGTACCACTGTACCCACATGTAGTGATTTCATCCCCCGTTGCCGGGTGGACTAAAAGAACCTCCATTATGCCAGTGGCTACGAACCACATTCACACTTCCCAGGTGTGTAGCCAGGAGATCACTACGAAGCCTTTACAAAGGGATTCCCGACGAGCGTGGGCCCACTGAGGTTTCACCCCTAACAGCATACAAGAGGCTCCAACCCTGCTGCACTAGCCCCCTCTTGAGCCTTGCGGTTCATATGGTAGTCCAGCTGACACCTATTCCCCGCACCATCCAACACATCCATACTACGCCGGGGATACACCTAATTAATTAGCCAAGCTGCCCCATCTCAGCATGTGGTTGGCACTGTAAAGCCAGGTTACATGCTCCATGAACCGGTCCTTAGGATCCAGGCAAGTACTAAACACAAACCCGAGTCTCGTGCACCCAGCACACAACCAAAACATCCAACTTGCCTTGATCCCTACCTCTACATAACTCACAATATCTCATTCAAGAGTATGGTAATATAAACTGATGATCTCATATCCCAAATATCCCATTCTAAGCATGGCTAAGCATATGCATATAAATAAATGACATAATAAATAAATCCCAACCCAAGCTACAAGGAAACAAGGTAATGCAATTCTAGGGAAACATCCTAACATGGGTTTCATATTTTCAATTGACAATGCAAATAATTCTAGCTACACATCCTAGCATAGGATCAAAGTGGTCAAGGACACTTGCCTCCTTCTTGCTGCTCTTGAAATGGGTAGTCCTGGTCTTGGAAAGGAATAACTTGCTCTTGAGCAGGTTCTACATCATACCATCACACATAGCAAAAGAAAAACAACAATCCATAAGACATAGTTCACACTTCCACTTCATACAAACCACACATTCATATTTATGAAAGTCATTCACCCTTATATGTGTTGTGGTTACTTTATGTGTGTTGAGTTGTGGCTTGCATGCACTTTTAACCATGTGTATATGATTCCTACTTTTGTGTCCACATTTATACTTACATACTATATATATGAGTTTCCAATAAATTTCTTATATTCAACTACTACACCTTTTTACTACCAAGTGTGTATGAAAAGTATTTTTCTTCCCCATATGTGCCTTCATAATTTCTACCAACCCTAAACTGAACTCTTTGGATTTTAAAAACTCCATTTATCATTTACTAGTTGCTATATTTTCATATTTATATTCCTATGCATAATTGTGTATTTTATTATGAAATTAGTAACACACATCATCTAAACAGAATAGGTTCTGGTCCTAAATAATTTAATAACATATTTTGACCTTTGCCTCTGATGTAATCTATTTCATAATTATTTTCCCTATTTTCTAAAACTATTTATTACTTAAAAATGTGTCCCTAATTGTGAATAATAAATTAAATAGATTCAACTCAGTCCAAAATATGTTTTTATCTCACTCCTAAATTTCCTAAACACTGAAAAAGTCTTTAACTTAATTTTGACAATATGTTTGTCCCACTTTTTAATTTTTAAACACTAGTTACATATTCAATTTTCTAAATTAAATACTAAACAGGGCTAAAATGATGAACTCACCCCATTACATGGTCTATAATATTATTTTCAGAATTTCCAGAGGTCTAGCTACACTTATCAGAGGTGTTTTTCCTAATTTTTATTAAGTCCAGGGGCTAAAACTGATTTTTAAATGAATTTACATGATTTTCTGGAGTTCCAGGGCTACATCAGAAGTTTCCAGGGCTAGCTCTTATTTCCCGAGAACCCTAGGGGGTAGCACGTAAGAATTCCAGTCTTTATAACGTGGGGCTGACGTGGACCGTCCGATTTTAAACCGACGGCCGAGATTATAACATCGAACCGGTATGCGGGGATTTAAACCCTACCGTGCGATTTAAAATAAACGGCACACAAGCGGCCACGTCGCTCTGATCGAGCGCGGGCGGCGCTGCCGGCGGCGCACGGCGGCGGGAAGCGGCGATCTCGCCGGAAACTTTCGGATCCTCGAGAATTCTGCCTAGAACTGTGATCTTATGGCATAGATCGGTAGAGGGGAGGTCGGGGATCTCACCTCGGGGGTTTTCTTGAGCTCGGAGGTCCTGGAAGGTGATCGGCGACGAGGTCCGAGGCAAAACCACGGCGAAGCTCATCGGCGCTGTGTTTACACCGCAAGTCACCGAGTTTTCTGCACCTGCAAGGTTCCCCGGAGGCGGTGGATCAAGATCAGCGAGTTAGATCGGAGTTTCCGAGCTTAGATCGGCCAGAATTCACCGGAGAAATCTCGGTTCTCACCGGAGTAAAAATCGATGATCGCGTGGGAAAAACAGAACGAGGCCGGGGTTTTTATAGACGGGGGAGGGCGGCGGGGTGGTTTAGATCATGTCCGCGTCGGCTACGAACAGAACTCAGCGGGTTTTACGTCGAAATCCCGATCGGTTTCGATTCGGGCGCGGGGGAAGTTCGGCGCGGCGCGAGGTAGACGAAGCTCGGGTGGGTCCCGCCTATCAGCGTGAGAAAGCGCGGGCGCGCGGCTGCGGGCTAGCGCGGGGTAAGTTGGGCCGGCTGGTGGGTTTCGGCCCACTGGCCGGTTTTTTTTTCTGTTTTCTCTTTTTTTCTTTTTCCATTTCTTTTCTGATTTGAGTTTAATTTGAATTCCAGTCTGAATTTGAATTTTTGCAAAACATGCAACACGTCCAAAAAATTTTAAATTCCCTTCTTAACATGATTTACTGTTTTGAATCAATTTTTTGGGGTGTTACAGCTCTACCCCCCTTAAAAGAAATCTCGTCCTCGAGATTGGTGTTTCTAAGAAAACAATCCCGGAAATTGTGCCTTGAGCTCATCTTCCCGCTCCCAGGTGGCTTCCTCTTCCGAGTGATGCTTCCACTGCACTTTGCACATCCGGATTCTTTTATTTCTGGTGAGGCGTTCCATTGTCTCCAAAATCTTGTATGGTTGCTCGGCATAAGACAAATCCTCAGCTACGTCCACTTCATTCATGGGTAACACTTCTTCAGGCGTCCTCAAACATTTCTTGAGTTGTGACACATGGAATACATCGTGCACATCCGCTAGATGAGCCGGTAACTCTAGTTGATACGCCACATCGCCTTTCCTTTCCAACACTTGAAAGGGTCCGATGTATCGAGGTGACAACTTCCCTTTCACCTTGAACCGACGAAGTCCTCTGATAGGGGACACCTTGAGATAGACATAGTCTCCCACGTTGAAAACGAGTTCTCTTCTTCGTACATCGGCATAGCTCTTTTGGCGTGTCTGTGCTATCCTCAAATTGTTGCGAATTTCCCTCACCTTCGCCTCGGCTTCTTGTAGTACTTCTGGACCAAACACTTTACTTTCCCCTGTTTGGTTCCAAAATAGGGGAGTTCTGCACTTCCTCCCATACAAGGCTTCAAACTGTGACATCTTCATACTAGCTTGATAGCTGTTGTTATAGGAAAACTCCGCATATGGTAAGTTCTTGTCCCAACTCCTATTGTTTTTGAGTGCACATGCCCTTAACATATCTTCTAGGATCTGATTGGTTCTTTCCGTCTACCCGTCAGTTTGGGGATGATAGGCAGAGCTGAAGTTCAGATGGGTTCCCATGGTTTCATGCAACTTCTGCCAAAACCTCGAGGTGAACTGTGTCCCTCGGTCCGACACAATCTTCTTTGGCACTCCATGGTAACACACGATCCTTGACATGTACAACTCTGCCAATTTGGAGCCGTTGTAGCTTTCTTTCACGGGGATGAAATGAGCTACCTTGGTTAGCCTATCAATGATGACCCATATCGAATCATACCCTGATTGGGTCCTAGGCAATCCCACGATGAAATCCATGCTGATTTCTTCCCATTTCCATTCAGGCACTTTGAGTGGTTGCAATAATCCCGCGGGTCGTTGATGTTCTGCTTTCACCAACTGACATGTGTCACATAGGGCAACATGTTCCGCGACATCTCGCTTCATGCCATACCACCAATACCTGCTCTTGAGGTCCTGATACATTTTCGTACTCCCAGGATGAATGGAATAGTCAGAATCATGAGCCTCCTTCAGAATCAATTCACGGATCTCCTTTACTTCTGGCACACAGATTCCTTTCCCGTGCCACACCGTTCCTTGTTCATCCTCTCTAAAACCCGGAGCTTTATTTTCCTTGATAAGTTGTCTGATCTCTTGTATCTTGTCATCATTCTTTTGACCATCGCGTATGTCTTGCTCTAGTGTGGAGTCCACTTCCATGGCGATGGCTTCACCACTATTCACTAAACATAGATTGAGCCTTATAACTTCGTCCTTCAATTCTACAGGCATGTCCTTCAAGTTCAACTTATTGACCTGCACTTTCCGACTCAAAGCGTCGGCCACGACGTTTGCTTTCCCGGGATGATAGTTGATGCCCACATCAAAGTCATTGATTAGCTCTAACCATCTCCTTTGTCTGAGGTTGAGATTTGGCTGTGTGAAAATGTACTTCAAACTCTCATGATCCGTATATATCTTGGTCCTCTTCCCCATCAAATAGTGCCGCCAAATTTTCAACGCGTGTACCACTGCGGGTAGTTCTAGGTCATGTGTAGGATAGTTCTTCTCGTGCTTTCGAAGCTGCCGGGATGCATATGCCACGACATGCCCTTCTTGCATAAGAACACATCCCAACCCGTTTCCAGAGGCATCGCAGTACACCGTGAACCTCTTTTGCATATCTGGCATAACCAGCACTGGGGCTGTTGTCAATCTTTCCTTTAACTCCTGAAAACTATTCTCGCACTGTGGCGGCCATGTGAAGGTGATTCCCTTCTCCAATAGTTTGGTGAGAGGTCTCGAGATCTTAGAGAATCCCTCAATAAACCGTCGATAGTATCCAGCCAATCCCAAGAAGCTTCGAACTTCCCCGACATTTTCAGGGGTCTTCCACTTCTGTATATTCTCGATTTTGGCAGGATCCACGGAGATTCCTCCCTCCGAGATTATATGTCCTAAGAAGGGAAATCTCTTCAGCCAAAACTCACACTTGCTCAACTTGGCATATAGTTGGTGTTCTCTTAGCCTCTGCAACACCAACCTTAGATGTTTCTCATGTTCTTCTTCATCTTTGGAGAAGACGAGAATGTCATCTATGAAAACCACCACAATTTGTCCAGATATTCCATGAATACCTTGTTCATGAGATACATGAAGTATGCCGGGGCATTAGTTAGCCCGAAAGGCATGACGGTGTATTCATACAGCCCGTACCGGGATACGAAAGCTGTCTTGGGAGTATCCGATTGCCTTATCTTGAGTTGGTGGTATCCCGACCTGAGATCAATTTTTGAGAACACACAAGCTCCCCTCAACTGATCAAACAAGTCTTCAATGCGGGGTAATGGGTACTTGTTCTTGATGGTTACCTCATTCAAAGCACGGTAATCCACGCATAACCTTTGGGTTCCGTCTTTCTTGGGCACAAATATCACCGGAGCTCCCCATGGTGAGGCACTAGGGCGAATATACCCCTTCTCCGTCAATTCTCTCAAATGATCCTTGAGTTCTTCTAGCTGCTTGGAGTCCATCCGATAAGGTCTCTTGTATATCGGGGCTGTTCCAGGCATTAGCTCAATCGCAAATTCCACTTCACGATCGGGAGGCATACCTGGCAACTCCTCTGGAAAAACATTTGGATATTCCCTTATGGTCTTGATTTCCTCGACTTTCACCTCAACTTGATTTAATTTAATGTCCCTCCTAGGCTCGTGTATTGTTATGAACTTTACTCTTGTGCCACTAGGGTGAGTTAGTTCCACCGTTCTGGTCGAACAATGAATGATTCCTTTATGTTTGGTCAACCAATCCATACCGAATATAATATCTATCCCTTGTGATTCTATCACTATGAGGTTAGCAGTAAATACTACCCCATTAATGTCTAGGTTCACTTTGGGACACACTTGTCTTGTCCTTATTTCTCCACCTGGAGATTTTACGGCTAGCATATGGTTCATTTGTGTTGTTTCTAGGTCATACTTCTTAACAAACCCTTGAGCAATAAACGAGTGGGTAGCACCAGAATCAAACAGCAGGGTTGCAAGGTGTAAATTGGCAGGAAACTTACCAACTACCACGTCGGGTGCATCTTGTGCTTCCTCCATAGTGACGTGGTTCACCCGTCCTCTCATTACATTCTGCTGTTGTGGCTGCGCGGGCTTCTTCTTTGGGCACTTATGGGCATAGTGCCCCAATTCACCACAGTTAAAACATTGCACCCCAACCTTAGGTGCTTGGCCTTTGTTGTCTTGGGGTTGGTTCGGGGGTCCTTGCACTGCTGGTCGAGGTGGATATGCAGGGCGAGGCTGCTGTACAAACTGACGTGGTGGCTGTGCTGGTGCTGCCGGAGGCCTGTAGTTCGGGTTGTACCCTCTTGGTGCTGAGTAGGGTACCGCAGCACGGTTCGTCTGCCCTGCTGGTTGCTGCATCAGACGGGGGCGGGTGTTGCTCCCTGAGGCTTGATGTGACCACCCGGCCTTCCTCTTGTTCTCATTTTCCAAGGCCTTTAGCTTCCTTTCTACCACAACCGCTCTGTCCACCATCTTTTGGAAACTTTCATACTCATTTGAGGACATTGCACACTGCATCTCTGCGGTAAGTCCTTCCACGAAACAATCCTGTTTCTGCTCATCAGTCTCTATGTCCCGTGGGGCATAACGGGATAGTTGAGTAAATTTAGTGAGGTATTCCCTCACCGTCATGTTTCCCTGCTGCAGTCCCAAAAACTTCTTCCTCTTGTTTTTGAGTTCACCTCTTGGGATGTAATGGTTGCGGAAGCTACGCTTGAACTCTTTCCAAGTGATATTCTCAGGGTCATGATGGGCGGCCACGTAGGCGGTCCACCAATCAGCAGCAGGTCCATGCAATTGATGAGAAGCAAACAGCACCCTCTCATACCCTTGGCACTGTATGATCCTCATCTTACTTTCAATGGTCTTCAGCCAATCATCTGCCTCCAGAGGTTCAGCAGCACTTGCAAACTTTGGAGGTTGAGTTCCTAGAAACTCACTCAACCTGGTTTGGCGTGGTGCAGCTTGTGGAGGTGGAACTTGATGCAAGTTGGCCACCACTTGAGTCAAGTTCTGGATGAGCTGATTTTGATTCTCCAGCATTTGGTGGAGGGGATCAACTCCTTCACAGCGACCACCCTAGTCCTGGCTTCCAAAAAGATGAGGGTTGCATGCCTCATCGTTGTTGTTGGCGGGGTTGGCAGCACGTCCTTTTCCTCTTCCAGACATCTGGCCGAATCAACCAATGTTAATTTGAAAGCATTTAGTATCATCTTACTACTTTCATTTGTTTGTACTTTGAAGTGTTGAGGCTTTGTTATACTTTTACGAGGTTTCATGTCTCACACCAAATAAATGCACTATTATTTCATGTGGGTTCACACACCAAAGCAAAACAATCTGAAGACGAGGCTGTGGACAATTGCTCATGGCTTCCACAACTCACGTCACACACCAAGCATTAACACACCATTAACTACGTAACGACTCGACCACTCGACCTCTTGCTAGCTAAGGGAAAGACTCTACACTACTCGTTCTCTTGAGCTGGCTCCTCGGGATCTTCCTCATCATTTCGGCTGCCTTCTGACTCTGCTTTGGGTGGGGAGGCTGCTGGTGGAGAAGTGCGACGACGCCTGATCGCTCGGCGATCCGAGGAGTCAGGAGTCCATGTATCATTCACGGTGACACACAGTTCATTCCCATCTCCTCTTTCTCTCGCCTTTAAGCAGGCTCGCAGCAACGCCTCCGTTTCCTTCAGGGTGTCCCGGACATCCTAAAGCTCTTGTTGACACTCCTGCAGTCGAGTGCTGAGCATAGCAGCATCCTCCAGGCACAAGTCCATGTGCTCATGGGAGGTCCCTTGCTGTACCGGCGGGTGCTTGTACTCCGTGGTACCACTCTCACGTTGGAGGACATACATGTACTCAGTCTTGTCCAGGTGGCGACGATAGATGTGACTCTGGCAGGTGATGGCCTCCCAGGTGACATCTTTCTCCGCATCGACCTGTGTTGCTCGACAAGCTGGAGAGTGGTGGATCTTAAGCAGCTGATTTTCGTGTATTATCCTCATCTCTGAACTCCATTCTTCCCTCTTCTCACGGATGGTCCTGGTGGAGTTATAGTGGATGATTAGCTTGCCCGTATTGCCGGTGGCTTCGAGCATACGTCGAATACGGCGCAACAAGCCTCCTACTGCCAATCCATAGGAAAGGTACGTCACCGGACGACTCTCCTCTCTCTCGGCAAGGGCAACTACGGGAACTCTCCCTCTTGTGGACTTGCGAGCGGTACGAATCATGCGAACCATCTAAAACAAAAAGAATTTAAAATTAGGTTAGATAAACTCTCAAACCAAAAATCCTATTTTGAATGAAAGTTGGGGTAAGATGAAGAAAGTGACTCATTTAAATAACACTTTTCAATCAACACCTTTGAAAAATAGTTTTTTAAGAAAATAGGGCCCTTAAATACGTCCATTTCTACCTAGGTCCACGTTCCTACGTGCAACCTTGGCTCTGATACCACCTCTGTCACACCCGGTTTTTCCGAAGAACAACCAAGTGAATATCACATGTATGCCAGGATCATTTTCTCATACATGTGATGACAAATAGTGAAGCATCATTTATTACAAGCCAGATGTCGAATATAAATAAGTCTTACATAGCAAATGTCTCGATGGACAATAATAGGTTCATCACAAGTAAATAAACTAGCAGCGGAATAATATTCTTGAGGGCTCCGTCACAGGCGTTGCCCGGGGGTCTCCATGAACCTAGAAACCTTCTTCGGGACCAAAGTCTTGTTCATTGTACACCACCTCATTATCTTGACCTGAGCAGCAATATAAACCATCAAATATGCAAGGTTGAGTACCAATGGTACTCAGCAAGTGTGGGAAAATCATATCATGCATGGCTAGAACAAGGAGAGGTTGAACTCATGGTTAAAGCACTACACAATTAATACCTATCACCTTAGCTTATTAAGCACCTACATTACTACACAGGTGAAATGGTCCCAATCTCCCATCCCATCATCATAATCCAATAACCATAACATCATTTCCAATGTTAAGCTCCCCGCTTAACTTCCAAAACCATCAATCCTCTAATCATGAATAAGTCCAAGCCGCTCTTGACCGTGAGCACGGCTGTCATGACAGTTTTGACTCTGCAGAGTTTGTACCACTGTACCCACATGTAGTGATTTCATCCCTCGTTGCCGGGTGGACTAAAAGAACCTCCATTATGCCAGTGGCTACGAACCACATTCACACTTCCCAGGTGTGTAGCCAGGAGATCACTACGAAGCCTTTACAAAGGGATTCCCGACGAGCGTGGGCTCACTGAGGTTTCATCCCTAACAGCATACAAGAGGCTCCAACCCCGCTGCAGTGGCCCCCTCTTGAGCCTTGCGGTTCATATGGTAGTCCAGCTGACACCTATTCCCCGCACCATCCAACACACCCATACTACGCCAGGGATACACCTAATTAATTGGCCAAGCTGCCCCATCTCAGCATGTGGTTGGCACTGTAAAGCCAGGTTACATGCTCCATGAACCGGTCCTTAGGATCCAGGCAAGTACTAAACACAAACCCGAGTCTCGTGCACCCAGCACACAACCAAAACATCCAACTTGCCTTGATCCCTACCTCTACATAACTCACAATATCTCATTCAAGAGTATGGTAATATAAACTGATGATCTCATATCCCAAATATCCCACTCTAAGCATGGCTAAGCATATGCATGTAAATAAATGACATAATAAATAAATCCCAACCCAAGCTACAAGGAAACAAGGTAATGCAATTCTAGGGAAACATCCTAACATGGGTTTCATATTTTCAATTGACAATGCAAATAATTCTAGCTACACATCCTAGCATAGGATCAAACTGGTCAAGGACACTTGCCTCCTTCTTGCTGCTCTTGAAATGGGTAGTCCTGGTCTTGGAAAGGAATAACTTGCTCTTGAGCAGGTTCTACATCATACCATCACACATAGCAAAAGAAAAACAACAATCCATAAGACATAGTTCACACTTCCACTTCATACAAACCACACATTCATATTTATGAAAGTCATTCACCCTTATATGTGTTGTGGTTACTTTATGTGTGTTGAGTTGTGGCTTGCATGCACTTTTAACCATGTGTATATGATTCCTACTTTTGTGTCCACATTTATACTTACATACTATATATATGAGTTTCCAATAAATTTCTTATATTCAACTACTACACCTTTTTACTACCAAGTGTGTATGAAAAGTATTTTTCTTCCCCATATGTGCCTTCATAATTTCTACCAACCCTAAACTGAACCCTTTGGATTTTAAAAACTCCATTTATCATTTACTAGTTGCTATATTTTCATATTTATATTCCTATGCATAATTGTGTATTTTATTATCAAAGTAGTAACACACATCATCTAAACAGAATAGGTTCTGGTCCTAAATAATTTAATAACATATTTTGGCCTTTGCCTCTGATGTAAACTATTTCATAATTATTTTCCCTATTTTCTAAAACTATTTATTACTTAAAAATGTGTCCCTAATTGTGAATAATAAATTAAACAGATTCAACTCAGTCCAAAATATGTTTTTATCTCACTCCTAAATTTTTCTAAACACTGAAAAAGTCTTTAACTTAATTTTGACAATATGTTTGTCCCACTTTTTAATTTTTAAACACTAGTTACATATTCAATTTTCTAAATTAAATACTAAACAGGGCTAAAATGATGAACTCACCCCATTACAGGGTCTATAATATTATTTTCAGAATTTCCAGAGGTCTAGCTACACTTATCAGAGGTGTTTTTCCTAATTTTTATTAAGTCCAGGGGCAAACTGATTTTTAAATGAATTTACATGATTTTCTGGAGTTCCAGGGCTAGATCAGAAGTTTCCGGGGCTAGCTCTTATTTCCCGAGAACCCCAGGGGGTAGCACGTAAGAATTCCAGTCTTTATAACGCGGGGCTGACGTGGACCGTCCGATTTTAAACCGACGGCCGAGATTATAACATCGAACCGGTATGCGGGGATTTAAACCCTACCGTGCGATTTAAAATAAACGGCGCACAAGCGGCCACGTCGCTCTGATCGAGCGCGGGCGGCGCTGCCGGCGGCGCACGGCGGCGGGAAGCGGCGATCTCGCCGGAAACTTTCGGATCCTCGAGAATTCTGCCTAGAACTGTGATCTTATGGCATAGATCGGTAGAGGGGAGGTCGGGGATCTCACCTCGGGGGTTTTATTGAGCTCGGAGGTCCTGGAAGGTGATCGGCGACGAGGTCCGAGGTAAAACCACGGCGAAGCTCGTCGGTGCTGTGTTTACACCGCAAGTCACCGAGTTTTTTGCACCTGCAAGGTTCCCCGGAGGCGGTGGATCAAGATCAGCGAGTTAGATCGGAGTTTCCGAGCTTAGATCGGCCAGAATTCACCAGAGAAATCTCGGTTCTCACCGGAGTAAAAATTGGCGATCGCGTGGGAAAAACAGAACGAGGCCGGGGTTTTTATAGACGGGGGAGGGCGGCAGGGTGGTTTAGATCATGTCCGCGTCGGCTACGAACAGAACTCAGCGGGGTTTACGTCGAAATCCCGATCGGTTTCGATTCGGGCGCGGGGGAAGTTCGGCGCGGCGCGAGGTAGACGAAGCTCGGGTGGGTCCCGCCTGTCAGCGTGAGAAAGCGCGGGCGCGCGGCTGCGGGCTGGTGCGGGGTAAGTTGGGCCGGCTGGTGGGTTTCGGCCCACTGGCCGGTTTTTTTTCTGTTTTCTCTTTTTTTCTTTTTCCATTTCTTTTCTGATTTGAGTTTAATTTGAATTCCAGTCTGAATTTGAATTTTTGCAAAATATGCAACACGTCCAAAAATTTTTAAATTCCCCTCTTAACATGATTTAGTGTTTTGAATCAAAATTTTGGGGTGTTACATTTGTGCAAACTCAAGTTTCTTTGTGTTCATATTTTTGGGACCTTTACATTCCTCCCTCCTTAAAAGGGAATCTCGTCCCGATATTACAAAAGAAAGATGAGGCGGAAAGTAATTACAAAGTCTATGACAACAGTTCTGGATAGTTCTTGTGGATGTAATCTTCATTCTCCCAAGTTGCTTCTTCTGGTGTATGATTACTCCACAGGACTTTGTAAAATTTCAAAGTCTGATTTCGTGTGATCCAAGTCTTCTCGTCGATAATCTTGATGGGCTGCTCGGCATATGTGAGATCTGGTTGTAATATCTCCATGTCTCCCAAAAGAATCTCTGTCAACTTCTTCAAACACTTTCTCAAGTGTGAGACATGGAAGATGTCGTGGATGCCCGATAAAGATGGTGGCAGCTTCAAACGGTAGGCTACCAGTCCACACCTTTCTGTAATAATGAACGGACCCACAAAGGGAGGAGCTAGCTTTCACTTGACCCCGAATCGATGAATTCCCTTCATCGGGGATACTCGGAGATAGACGTGATCTCCGACATCAAAATACAAGGGTCAGCGTCGCTTGTCCGCATAACTCTTCTGGCGAGATTGAGTAGCTTTCAGGTTTGCTTGAATAAGCTGGACCCGCTCTTCGGCATCCTTTACAAGATCGATGCCAAAAATCACCCTCTCGCGGGATTCACACCAATTGAGTGGCGTACGGCACTTCCTGCCATATAGTGCTCCGTATGGTGCCATTTTAATGCTGGATTGGTAACCATTGTTGTAGGAGAACTCCGCTAATGGCAAATGGTTATCCCAATTCTTTCCATGATCTATGGCACAAGCTCTCAGCATATCTTCTAAAATCTGATTCACCCTCTCCGTTTGACGTTCGGTCTGAGGATGGTATGCTGAGCTTCTAATTAACTTTGTTCCCAGAGATTCATGTAGTTGCTCCCAGAAACGAGCAACAAATATTCAACCCTGGTCAGATATAATGGTTTTGGGAACTCCATGTAAGCACACAATTCTGGAGTGATACAACTCTGCATATTGCTTAGTATGGAATCCCGTATTCACTGGGATGAAGTGGGCTGATTTTGTTAAGCGATCAACAATCACCCGAATGGAGTCATGCTTTCTGAATGTGAAAGACAGTCTGACAATAAAGTCCATGCTGATGTCCTCCCACTTCCATGCCGGAATGCTTAATGGTTGCAGCATTCCCGCTTTCTTTATATGGTCAGCTTTGACTCGCCGACATGTATCACACTCAGATACATACTTGGAAATTTCTCGCTTCATCCGGGTCCACCAAATTTTTTTAAGGTCTTGATACATCTTATTGCTTCCTGGATGTATCGAGTACTTGGACCTATGAGCTTCATCCAAGATCTTCTTTCTTAGCTTCAGATTCCGGGGTACCACGATTCGGTTGTTAAACCATAACACACCTTGATCATCTTCCCGGAAACATTTCATTTTATCCTCATTGATTCTTGGCCGAATTTTCCACATTCCTTTATCTCTCTTCTGGGCTTGTACAATCTCTTCTCTAATGGTAGGCACAAGAGCAAGATTATACAATGCCCCATACGGAATAACCCGCAATCTTGGTTCTTCATCCTCATGCAGAATAACTGACAAGTTATTTACGTGGGACTTATGACTGAGTGCATCAGCCACCACATTAGCTTTGCCCGGATGGTAATGGATCTCGAGCTCATAATCTTTGATTAATTCCAACCATCTTCGCTGCCTCATATTAATATCCTTCTGAGTGAATATATATCTGAGGCTCTTATGGTCAGTGTAGAGATGCACTAAATGTCTGAGTAAGTAGTGCCTCCACATTTTCAACGCAAGCACCACCGCAGCGAGTTCTAGGTCATGAGTGGGGTAGTGCTGCTGGTGGTTGTGGAGTTGATGAGACCTATACGCGATCACGCGTCTATCTTGCATTAAGACGCAGCCAAGTCCAATGCCTGAGGCATCACAATAATTATCGAATGGCTTTGTTGTATCTGGTTAGGCTAGAACCGGTGCCGTTGTGAGATGTTTCTTCAAAGTTTGAAATGCCTCTTCACAGGCTTCTGTCCATACATACTTTCTGCTCTTCTTCAATAGTTCTGTCATTGGTTTAGCCACCTTCGAGAAGCTGGGAATAAATCTCTGATAGTAACCCGCTAGCACCAGAAAACTGCGGATTTGATGAACAGATGTTGGAGACTCCCACTTCAAGACTTGCTCAATTTTGATTGGATCTACGGCCACACCCTCCGCTGAAATAATGTGGCCTAAGAATTGTATTTTGCTGATCCAAAATTCACACTTGCTGAACTTGGCATACAGCTTATGTTCTCGTAAGCGTTGGAGCACAATATGGAGATGTTTGGTGTGCTCCTCCTCCGAGTTGGAGTATACGAGAATGTCGCCGATGAAAACCACGACGAACTGATCCAACTCTGGCATGAATACAGAATTCATGAGATACATGAAGTGTGCTGGTGCATTTGTTAGCCCGAAAGACATGACTAGATACTCATAGAGCCCATATCTAGTTGAGAAGGCCGTCTTCGGTATATCCTCCGCTCTGATTTTTATCTGATGATAACCGGACCGTAAGTCCATCTTAGAGAATACTTTGGAACCCACCAACTGATCAAATAATATATTGATCCGCGACAGTGGATATTTATTTTTTATCGTCACTGCATTCAGCGGCCGATAATCCACACATAACCGAATTTATTCATCCTTTTTCTTCACAAAGAGGGCTGAACAGCCCCATGGTGATGAGCTTGGCCGGATGAACCCTTTGTCCATTAAGTCCTTTAGCTGTTCTTTCAGTTCAGCTAATTCCTTCGAAGACATTTTATACGGCCTCCGAGATATCGGTGTGGTTCCTGGTACTAATTCGATCTTGAATACCACGTCCCTTTCAGGCGGCATCCCTGGAGGATCGTCGGGAAACACATCTGGGTACTCACGGACCACTGGAATATCCTCCAGTTTCATGGTCACACTGTGGTATACAACTGGATTTTTAGAATCCACGGCTTCAAGTATGAGTGTCTGAAGACCGTACATCGGAGAGTCCAAGCTAACAATCCGTGGACCGATGTACAGAACAGCCCCGTGGTAGTTCATCCACGCCATTCCTAAGATCACATCAATCTTCTTCCCCTCTAACACAATGAGGGTTGTGGGGTATAGTTTTCCATCTAAGCACAAGGGTTCTTTAATCACCACCTCATTAGCAGCTATATTTACACCGGGTGAGCAGATAAGGTAGTGATCTTTCGGTGTAGTGGTGGAGAGCTCAGCTTTGCACACATATAACCTGCTGATGAAATTGTGTGTGGCTCCAGAGTAAAAAAAATCAATACGGGGAGTTCATTGAGGGTGAACATTCCCGCTAGCACAGGTGCCCCGTCCGGCACATCCTCTAGAGCTGTATGATAAGTGCACCTGGACTTTGGTGCTTGTCCTTGGAGCTGAGCACGGGGTTGAATTATACCCTGCTCCGGTGTATTTCCGCTGTGGCGTATCCTTTCTGGACATTTTCTGCTGATGTGACCCAAATAACCACACGTGAAGCACGGTTTCTCAGCCGGTTCCAGGTTGCTCTGAGTACAGACACTAGTTGTATTCTGCTGCGGCAAGAACGCTTGAGGAACAGAATAATGTGGCTGCATATACCATTCTTGCAGCTGTCCGAATTCAGAATATTGAGATGAAAGACCTGAATATTGTTGGAGTCGTCGAGCCGGCTGCATCAGCTGACAGTTCAAGGTACTGTCCACCACCCAGTATTTATGAGGGGCAATACTGCTACTCTCCGGTGGTATATGGTTCTTTCTTTTCTCAGCCTGAACTTCTCGCTGGGCATCTTCAACCATGATGGCAGCACTCATCAATTCATTGAAGTTCTTTCGATCAGCTAAAACGAGTCTTTCCTTTAACTTTGGGTTGAGGGTGTGAAAGAACCATTCACACTCTCGTGCCTCAGTGTGCACATGTTCGGTCGCATACTGTGCCAGTTTGTTGAACACTCGCGAATGCTCGTATGCATCCCTCCCTCCTTGTTTTAAGACCAGAAACTCCTTGAGTTTCCGCTGAATTATTCCAGAACGAACATGATAAGAAAGAAATGCCATCCGGAATTCCATCCATGTGAAATGATGTCCAGCTGGTAAGGAGGCGAGTTGAATTGCCCACCATGCACTGGCGGACCCGTGAAGTTGTTGCGCCGCGTACAAGACTTTCTGATGTTCGGTGCATTGGAGCAACCCAAACATGGATTCAATGGTGCAGATCCATATATCCGCCACCATAGAATCCTCAGCTTCAATGAAAACCGGTGGTTGAGTTGCCAAGAACTCAACATAGGAATTCAGTTGAGGTTGGTGCAAGTCTTCATCTTGACATCCCCCTTGACGGGATGTATTCATCACCAGGGTGCGGAGCAAGTCAGTTCGCTCATATCTTGCACCCGTCATGGCAGCCAGAATGTCCACCATTATGACCGTAGGTGAAGGTCCTGGTGGCGGCTGCAGTTGCGGGTCTCGCTGCTCCCGCTGTGGAGGGTTATCAACACCACCACCACTGGAACCACCCACCTCACCCATGGAACGAGTTCGCACCATTCTGAAATTGCAAGAGATCATTATCAGCTCAACACTATGACTTGATTTATTCCATGAACAAAGTAGTGAAACACTGATAATGAAATCTTAACATGTAAGCAAAACAATTTAAACACAAACTGATGTACTGACAGCAAGGATTTAAAAGCAGATTGATCGGTCCTCAAAAAAACCAGATTTTGATCCAGTTAAAAGCACTTTCATAAATCAAGTTGAATATCAAAGTTAAAGTTAACTTCAATATATTTCCAACGAGTATTCAAATGCCTCCATATCACTTTTGGATCAAAAGTTATGATTGCTCAAAGTTGACAGAATTTCTAGATAAAATTTGTCAGCATCTCCTTATGTATGTGGCTGATTTTATCACAGTTGCATACACAGATCCATTATGAATATGAACCAACTTTGAACTACAAAAATGTTGCATATCTCATAACCTTTCCAACGGTGTATCATAGGCTCCTTAGGGATTTTTCTACAGAAAGTTATGGCTTAAAAACAGAAAGGTCCAGAGAGGTTTTGTTGCTGTCCTGATTCTGAACAGTTTGCCTTCAACTGGACTTTTCACCAACTTAACGTGTGATTTTTCTCTGGAGCTCTACAAAGAAGTTCTAGAGAACTTGAAAATCTTTCCATAACCGTATCATACACCTTAATTGGTTAAACCTACTCAGAGTTATTCTCTGTTAAATCCAGCAAGAGTTCCTGCCAGAAACAGAGCACTCTGTTTTTGAAAACTTTGAAGCCTAGACATTCTCTCATTTGAATCTTAGCTCAAAATAAGAGTTTAGTAATTAATATTTGTTTCAAACATCCATTTTTAGTTGAAAGTTAGCTCATGAATCATTTCTTCATAGGGAAGAGGATTATTAAGTGTAGTACGGTGTCGATGCACCGTAAGAACAATGTCGGTACTACGTAGCCTCACCAAAGAAAATCCTAACCGGATTATACCGGTATAAACGTCTCAATTGTGGCACTAATACGGTATCTCGCAGACGTGTACTACACGGGATACGTACGTGGTTAGTACCTGCAGAAGAACACTCAATGATGATGCACACATCAGATTTTTCTCATTTCAGGCAGTTCCATATCATACTAAAAACATACGCCCCGTATCATTTCCATACGGGCCGTCCTTGAGTCAAGTCACGTCTCAAGGTACATGGTCGTGTTTTTACACCACACGACGGGGAACCCGAGTAGAGCATGAACGGGTCGTCACGGTTCGGAATTTTATCAACCCAACAGATACCACCTAGTGCCCTGCAGGGCACGCCGATGGCAAGTGCTGCGTATATCCCCCCGGGCTATTTCCAGACGAACACATTAGCGTGTTACTGACCACATGATGGGGTATCCACTTGCTTGCTTAATGCATGCTAGGGATCAGCGTTTTATATGAACTCAGGAACATGAAGAGTCCAAGAGTTTCATATTGACGTCTCACACCAAGCTGTGAGACCTATCCCTGAACCACATTCCTCGTCAGGGGAGCTAACCGAAGTTGAACCGCTTTCGGTGGCGTTCCTTACCATGCTTACCTGAGCATAGGTGTGTCGTTACTTAATCAAAATTCAGAATTATAACAAGTATGTTAGTGCTGCCACTTTAAGTAACTATACTACTATAGTCCTTATGTGGGCCTAATACTGTTTCCTCACCGTATCCTAAGTTTGTGTCATAATACGATCCTTATTCAGTGCGCTATTACCAATGCGGCTGTAAAAGTCCCAAATATGTGTATGAATAAAAACCAAGGTTTGAGTTCATATGTGTGGAAAAGACATGAAAAATGGGACTTGCTAAAACTTTTCTTCATGCAAAGTGATACATGGATGACCATCCAAAATGAGGCTCACATTTTTATTTAAAAGTGTTGAACCAATAAGGAGTTAAATGCCTCTTTGCATGTAAGTTTAAAAATCAGATTTGAGATTCAAAGTTCACACATGTGGTGACCAAAAACTTTGAATAAGCATGCAGCCATATAATTAGAATTATAGGGAAAAGTTTTATCACAAACTTTGCATTTGTAGGGTGGGCTCAAAAAGGAGTTTAAGAGAAGCATTTGCAAATTCTAGCCAATTCAAATTTGTCATACCAATTCAAACTGAATTTGGAGAATTCAAATTCTAGCCACCCTTTTTAAAGTCAGAATTTTGGGGAATTAAGAGGATCAGCATGAGAAGATATTCGGGAAAACAATGTGGAGTGGGACCCACAGGTCATAAAGCTAAAGAGGGTTGCCTTACACCCTAAGTCTCAGCTTCGGTGGGGGATTCCACCGAACAGAACCCGAGCGCCACCGAGCAGCTTGCCGGCGACAGCTCCTGCTGCCTGCCTCCCTGCGCTGGCGCCCCCGGGTTGGTCCTGACCGCGTCCTCAACGTGATCACAGGCCCTCAGACCGAACAAAAGCTCATATGTTTTCCTCTCCTTGCGAGCACACGCACTGAACCGAGCCGTTCCTCCCCTCCGCTGCTCGGTCGATCGTAAGAACGGCAAAACAACTGTGCCATCCCTCCCCCGAGCTACTGAACATCACCGCAAGCTCGGCCTATATTCGTTCTTAGCTCGTCAAACTTTGCACGTAGGATCTGGACTAGCCGGCGATCATATACTCTTTAGCATCCGTCGCATGAAAACCCTTTGGAGCGACATATTTTGAGGTCTACCGAGCACTTCTCCGGCGGACCAAATCGGGCACACGGTGACGACCGTCTTGCGGCTGTTCCAGAGCCATTTGGGGGCCATGCCAAGCATTGCGATCATCCACTGATGCTGTAGAGCTCATTGGTGGAATGGTTGGCGGGCTAGAACCCACGGCCGACAGCGCCGAAGGGCAACCGAGGCCGCCACACGTCGCGAGCTATTTTCCGGTCGCCGGCAGCCCTAGAACGCCCCACCATCGTGTTCCTTGACGTCAATAACCCCCTGGTGGTGAGGTTTAGCTCAGGCGGTGGCCGGAAACGGCAAGCCGGCGAGCTCCGACGTCGGGCCGGCGAGCTGGACGGCGGGCGCGCGAAAGGGAGCCGGAGGAAGAAGACGAAGCGTGGGCCCCGGCTGTCAGCAGCTCAGAATTCAAATCCGGAATCGGGTGTGGCCGGGATCCCGTGTGCTGGCGCGCAAAACCCCGTGGCCCCGGTGTGGCTTCGTTTCTATTGGCTGGGATTCAAAACAGTGGGTCCAGCCGGATTTTCTGTAGGAAAACAATTCCAGAGTTGGCTAAATCCTTGGAAATTCATAGGTCCTGGTAGAAACCTCCAATTTGAGTGATTCCACTTGGGTTGGATTCATCTCTCTAAGTTCTATCCAAATATGAACTCAGATTTGTATGGAAGTTAATATTATATTCTGGAAAATTCTTTGAAGATATTCTAAAAAAGAATTATTGAGGGAGTTTGGTTTATCCAAAAATCCCCAAATTTTGCCAGAGTATTCTTTAGCATGGTGTTGACCTACTAGCAAATATTCAGCTCATTTAAGGATCATTTGAGTAGGAATTTGCTAAATGCAAACTACTGTGTTCAAAAGAGTCCAGAAACATTTTCAGAAAATGTTTCCCACTTAAAAAATCGAGTCTGAGCAATCCATAGCTCCAAAAATCATAGGAAAATTTAGGCAAGCTCTCTGAGACATACTTGAAATCTTAGTTCACTTAATTGAGCATGAAAATGTACAATACTTGAGAATTAATTCTTTTGAGTAGAATTGCTTAAAGAATTATTCTGGGAGAACTACCCCAGTAAAAGAGCTGAATTTTGGACCAGGTTACTTTCATGTGACCAAGAACTCACAGGTAAATTATCAGCCCAAGTGGAATTGTAGAAGTCGGGGTAGTTAGCGCGAAGAAATCCTTCGCTCTCCCATGTCGCTTCGTTCATGGAGTGATTACTCCATAGAACTTTGTAGAACCACAACGTGCGGTTGCGTGTGGTTTGGGCCTTTTCATCAATGATCTGAACCGGTTCCTCCCGATAGGTGAGATCCGGTTGCAGTTTTTCAATGTCCTCCAGCTGAACGGTAGTAGATGGCTTGAGACACTTCCTCAGCTGGGAAACGTGAAAGACGTCGTGCACACCGGAAAGTGCTTCTGGTAATCTCAGCCGGTATGCTACTGATCCACATCTTGCGGTAATCTGGAATGGACCGATATATTGGGGTGCCAACTTTCATCTCAATCCAAATATGTTTACGCCCTTCATTGGAGACACACGTAGATATACGTGATCCCCGACTTCGAATTGTAATGGGCGTCTTCTCCGGTCCGCATACTGTTTCTGCCGGGATTGGGCGGCTTTTAGGTTCGCTTGAATCAGCCGAACCTTTTCTTCCACGTTGTTGACAAGGTCAATCCCAAAAGTAACCCTTTCGCCAGACTCACACCAATTCAGTGGTGTGCGGCATTTCCTCCCGTATAGCGCCTCGTAGGGCGCCATTTTGATGCTGGCTTGGTACCCATTGTTGTACAAGAACTCGGCTAATGGCAAGTGATCATCCCAATTCTTGCCATGGTTGATAGCGCAA
The DNA here is from genome assembly GCA_030760725.1 of Neostapfia colusana. Lineage (NCBI taxonomy): Eukaryota > Viridiplantae > Streptophyta > Magnoliopsida > Poales > Poaceae > Neostapfia > Neostapfia colusana. The sequence continues at coordinate 39,733,148 of JASWHV010000006.1, read as the reverse complement.
GCTCGTAGCATGTCTTCTAAGATCTGATTTACCCGCTCGGTTTGCCCATCTGTCTGCGGGTGGTACGCTGAACTACGGATCAGCTTCGTCCCCAATGCAGCATGTAGCTGCTTCCAAAAACGGGACACAAATAAAGTGCCCCGATCCGATATGATGGTACGGGGTATGCCGTACAAGCATAGGATCCGTGAGATGTATAGTTCAGCGTACTTCTTGGCGTTGTAGTTGGTGTTGACCGGGATGAAATGGGCAACTCTAGTGAGCCGGTCGACGATCACCCACACAGAATCATGTTTTTGAAAGGTGGTGGGTAAACCGACGATGAAGTCCATGCTCACATCCTCCTACTTCCAGGCAGGAACGCCCAGTGGTTGTAGCAGTCCCGGTTTCCGCATATGATCCGCCTTCACCCTTCGACATGTATCACACTCGGACACGTACTTCACGATCTCCTGCTTCATCCGTGTCCACCAAAACTTGCTTCTGAGTTCTTGATACATTTTGTTGCTGCCGGGGTGAATAGAAAATTTTGATAAGTGAGCCTCATCAAAAATTTTCTTCCGTAGCTCCAGGTTACGGGGTACGACGATCCGGTCCTTGAACCATAGGATGCCGTCTCCGTCCTTCCAGAAACATTTCAGCTCCCCACTGTCTACACGTCTCCGCAAATGTGACAAGCCCCTGTCATGTTTCTGAGCTGCTGCTATCTCTTCACGGATGGTGGGGATCAAAGCTACGTTGTAGAGAGCTCCGTGTGGAATCACATGTAGTGGTGGTTCACTCTCTTCCAACGGTGTGATGGTCAGATTGTTGACGTGTGACTTGCGGCTCAGCGCATCTGCCACTACGTTTGCCTTGCCCGGATGATAATGGATCTCTATTTCGTAATCCTTTATCAATTCTAACCATCTTTGCTGCCTCATGTTCAACTCCTTTTGAGTGAATATGTACTTGAGGCTCTTGTGGTCAGTATATAAATGCACGAGGTTACCGAGTAGGTAGTGCCTCCACATTTTTAGTGCAAGTACCACGGCAGCGAGCTCCAAGTCGTGAGTTGGATAATTCTGCTCATGGTATCTAAGCTGCCCTAACCCATACGCGACCACTCTTCGGTCTTGCATCAGCACATATCCGAGCCCAATGCCGGATGCATCGCAGTACACATCGAACGGTTTTGTTGTGTCTGGCTGCGCCAAAACCGGTGCTGATGTTAGGTGTTTGACTAAAGCCTTGAATGCTGCTTCACACGCTGGACTCCAAACATATTTGGTAGCCTTCTTCAGCAGCTCCGTCATAGGCTTGGCAATCTTTGAGAAGTTCGGAATGAACCTCCAATAATATCCCGCGAGTCGGAGGAAACTCCGTACCTCGTGAACAGTCCTCGGGGATTTCCAATTCAGCACTTGTGTGATCTTACTCGGGTCTACCGTGACACCCTCCGCTGAGATGATATGCCCGAGAAAAGGCACTTGCGCTATCCAGAATTCACACTTGCTGAATTTCGCGTATAGCTTGTGATCCCACAGCCGTTGCAAGACTATACGCAGATGCTTCTTGTGATCTTCCTCTGACTTGGAATATACCAGTATGTGGTTGATGAAGACCATGACAAACTTGTCCAGCTCTGGCATGAATACCGAGTTCATCAAGTACATGAAGTGAGCTGGAGCATTGGTGAGGCCGAAGGACATGACCAGTTACTCATAAAGTCCGTACCTCATCGAGAAAGCCGTCTTCGGAATATCCTCAGCTCTTATCTTAATCTGATGGTACCCGGATCTTAAGTCCATCTTGGAAAAGATCTTTGCTTCGACCAACTGATCAAACAACATGTCGATCCGTGGCAATGGGTACCTGTTCTTGATGGTTACGGCATTTAATGGACGATAGTCCATGCAAAGCCGCAACGTCTCATCCTTCTTCTTTACAAATAATGCCGAACAGCCTCATGGCGAGGAGCTCGGCCTAATAAAATCCTTCTCCAAGAGGTCCGTGAGCTGAGTCTTCAGTTCAGCCAACTCCTTGGGCGCCATCTTGTACGGACTTCAGGATATTGGCATGGTTCCCGGTGCAAGTTCAATCTTGAACTCCACCTCTCTATCGGGCGGCATCCCCGGCAAATCGTCCGGGAATACGTCAGGGAACTCGCGGACCACTGGAATATCTTCCAATCTGATGGTTGTGGCTTGATAGACACTTGGAAGTTTTATTTCTGGACTGTCCAGAAATAAAGAGTGAGATTCGTGCACTTCTGAGTTTAAGTGCACAACTCGGAGGACGGTGTCTAAAACAGCACCGTGGCGGGTTAACCACGACATCCCTAGAATGACATCGACCTTTTGTCCCTCTAGGATTATGAGAGACGTAGGGTAGACTCTACCCTCTAAGCACAATGGCGCTTTTGGGACCATCATGCTTGCTGAAATTTTCCCACCCGGTGAACAGATCACATAAGGACTATCGGTGGGTAGTATTTGCAAGCTATATTTATCAATGAAAGCTTGGCTAATGAAGCTATGCGTGGCGCCTGAATCAAATAATACTAATGGCGGGATGCTGGTGGAGTTGGAACATACCCGCAAGGATTGGCTCACCCTCCGGCACGTCCTCTATGGCAAGCTGGTGGACGGTGCCAGGCCTAGGGTTTGCCCGCCGCGCATTAGTAGGGTTCCGGGGTTGATTCCACCCCGGAAGCTGTGGTGCAACTCCGCCGCCTTGCCTCTCTGGACAACTGCTGGCGAAGTGTCCTGTACGACCACACTTGTAACATGTGGCCGCTGCTTGTGCGGTGCTCGGGGGATGAAAGCCCGGCATGCGCTTCTGAGGTGCATACGCACGCGGCATCACCCGCTGCTGCTGTTGTTGTTGTGGAGGTGGTGCTGGCAGTGCCGGCCTGAATGCCGGTGAAGAGTACGGCCGACTGTGGAACGGCATTGACCTCTGTGGTGGCTGCCAGCGTGGACCTGATGGTGGGCGATTCACCATCAGAAACTTCTGAGAAGGACCGCTTCCTTCTCCGCTGCTTTGTGGCACGCTTCGCTTTCTCTCCGCCGCCGCTAACTCCTTGCCGGAGTCCTCCTGAACAATCGCAGCATCAATGATGTCGTTGAGGCTGCCACGATTGAACATCGCCAGCTTGTCCCTGGTAAAAGTGGTCCCGCCGCTTCTCGTCGGTATCAGCGTGATACGACGCGTAGAGCACGAGATCGTTGAACGCTCTGGAATATTCCAGCGCGTTCCGGCTCCCTTGCTGCAGGTGTAGGAATTCCTGCGTCTTCCTCTTCATCAGACCTGGCGGTATGTGATAGGCCCTGAAGGCCGTCCGGAACTCCGCGCAGGTCATAACTCGGTCGGTGGGTTGTGAAGCACAGAAGTTTGCCCACCATGCGCTCGCGGATCCTTGGAGCTGCTGGACCGCGAACTGAGTCTTGCGCTGCTCGCTTATCCGGAGCAGCCCGAACTTCATCTCTAGCGTGCGGAGCCAATTTTCCACGTCGAGAGGTTCATCCGCCCTTGAGAATACCGGGGGATAAGTCGCTAGGAAGTCGGAGTAGGAGCTCTGTTGACGCTCCTCATGGTCTTGACGTCTCTCTGGGCGAGACGTATTGGCGATGAGAGTTTGCAGCAACTCTGTGTGCTGCTGATGTGAACCCGCCATTGCCGCGACGATGTCGGCCAATGTAACCGTTGGCAGTGGCGGTGGCGGTGTTTGCTGTTGCTGTTGCTGCTGCTTCTGTCCCGAGGAGTCCTCGGGAGGCAGTTGAGAGGTCTCTCCCCTTGGCTAGTACCCCTAACGTCCGGGTTGGCACGACTACGAGTCATTCTGAAATTCAAAACAGCAGTGATTAGCACATGTCATACTTAAAATTCCATATGCAACAGTAGGTATTGAAGTGACACATGGATAGTTTGCACAACATTCACATATATTGATAAAGCATAGACTTTATACAAGATACATTACTCGGGTCTCCGAGAAGTCATGCTCATGTCGTCACTACCTATACATACGCTACTGCCTACACGACATGCCACCGATTACAAAAGTTGGGTTACACTACCCTAGCTGCCCTATTTGGCAACTGTAACCCCCTATTCGGAGTAGAACTCGACCTCCTGTGGGTCGTCCTCCTCCGGTACCTCTGCTGGTGGCTCTGGATATACCACCTCTTCTCCCATCTCGGGTTCTCCCATTGTTGGAAGGCCCAAGACTACCTGTATGCCCAATACCGGAGGTACGAGGTCCTGCAATGCATGCACCTCGTCCATGGCCTGGTTGTAGTCTTCTTCCCAGCCTTGCCCTTTCTCAATGGTGTCGTCCCGCTCTTGAGTAAGGTCCTCATTCTGCTGGGTTAGGGTCTGCACCAGCTCTTGCAACGCCACGATGTCGACACGGCTTTTCTTCTGCGCCTTCTTAAGACGATGCAACTGCTCATGCTGTTCATTCAGTCGCTTGATCGTAGGAAGGAGCACATTGCGGAGTGCGCTGTGAGCACTCTCGAAATGGTCTCCACGGCTTGTGTTCTCCTTGAGCTTTGTGGCGAGATGCTCCGTATGAACAGCTTGGTTGTCCATCACGGCGTTTCCCGCCCTCATCTGGAGGCTAAGGTTTGCCTCCGCGGGACTGTACCTTGGGCAACCCGAATCGGCTGCCTCACAGTACCTTCCTTCTCACACATGATGAGCCCGTCCCTCCACTGGAACGAGCGTGTATGGAGTGCCCTCCATCGCTCTCACGTGTAGCTGGCAGAAACGTGACATGGTGTCACGGGCTGCCACTTGCCACATTCCACCGGGTTGTCCACCTCTCACCGTGACGGTGAACGGCGCCCACCCGGGTGGCGTAAGTCCTGCAGGGACATCGACATGGATTGTCCACGTCTTGTTCCCCTCTTCTCCTTCCTCCTTGGCGAAGTACTGCAGCATCTGGTTGTATCCGAAATATTGAAGCATCTGCCTCAATGCCTCCGGATAGCCGCTGTGGTGAGAACAGTGAGATTCCACCCAGCCGTTCTCAAACTGCTTATCTGCTGTCATCTGTAAAAATGTATTTGAGAAATGTCAAATATTTATTTGAACAGTAAACTATTGAGTTATAACACCAAACATGTCATTGAACTCATAAAACTTGGAAATATAGTTCAAATTTAAACAAATTTGACTGCTGATCTGCTGTCTGCATGACAGCCCTGACCAGTTTCAATTCAACCTGATTTGGGCCATGCTAAAGCAAAACCAGTTCTGGAGCTCAACATAAAAGTTGAAGCTAACTTCAATAGCTTTCCAGAAAGTATTTGATTGGCCTAAGATCTGTCCTGGTTCAAAAGTTATGAGAGGTCAAAGTTAACAGAATTTCTGGAGAAAATTGGACAGCACCTCCATGCTTTAGGTACTGATTTGATCCAAGAATTCCAGTTAATTCTGCTCCCAATCTGACAAAACTTTCTGTTACAAAGTTGTAACCCATCTCATAAGATTTCCAGAACTACCTCATTTTCTATTTTTGGATTTTTATGCAGGAAGTTTTCTCAATTTACAGGGAGTCTTTGCTCTGCCCTGTTTTCTGGACAGTTTCAACTCTACTGCATTTTTCTATTGGTTAAGGGACGAAACACCTCTCGACCTCAACAGAAAAGTTGTAAAACTCTTCCAAAGCTTTCCAGAAATGTATCATATGACCCCAACCTCGAAAGAGCTCAACCTGTAACCTCTGATTAACTTCAGCCTTAATTCAGCTGAAAACAGAGTGCTCTGTCCTTAGTAACCTATAAGTTGAAAACTTGTTAACATGGAATGTCCTGATTAAGGGAAGAGATTACAGCAAAGTTTTAATGCTCCAGATTAAAAATTTCAAGTTTTACAATGAATTTGTTCATTTAGTTGGGTGTGACGTCGATGCGTCACCAGATCATGTCGGTACTACGTCCTCACAAAGAAAAACCTATACCGGACTTAGCCGGCTTCGTTAATTCAGTGGCACTAAGCGTCTCTCACACAAGGATGCTAAACGTCTACCGTTTCGTGGTTAGACTACCTTCAAATAACTCAAGCAATCGTCAGACTCAGCTGCACACCGAGTCCGGTATCCATACAGTTCGTACACCCGGCCGTCATCACTAGCCCGGATGTTCTCAAGCCAAACACGCGTTGAGTTACGTGTTCACGTTTCAGACCACGTGACAGGGTCTCCCAAATTGCATCATGCACGCCAGGGACAGACGTTGCTCGAATACCCCAAACAACATGAAGAGTCGTAGAGGATACCAAAGCGGGTCGGGTTACCTGCCACCCGTGGGGCTCCACCCTTCAGCTTGTGCACACTGGTGGACAGCGCTTACGTGCACCCCCAAGACATAAACGTCCCGAGATACACGATTTTCTGACATAGACAAATAGGTTAGTATGCCACTTTCTATATGCTAATAACATCCTTATACGGGCTACTAACTCGTTCCTCACTGGATTTTTTAAAAAAAGATGACCTTTGTAGTGCGTTAAACCTCAAGCGAGCTCTAATACCAACGCTGACACGACCCCACGGTCTTGTCAAGCCAGGATCACGCTGAGGGGTGCTGCGTTGCACAGCACCGAATAACACACATCAAAGGTACAAAGCGGAAGCAAAACTTTTATTACATAAAGTGGTTTATGAACATTTTTACATCAAAATAGGTCCAGTCTACACTCACGGACGTAGACTATGCATCAAGTTCACGTTCAGCCCTTGAATGTGTCCTTGCTAGCACGCACGCACACTACCACGGCGGCGTGCACGACTCCCACTCGACGGGATTCCCCTCCTGGGGTTCTGCCTCCACTTCGGGAGTCCCTTCCTCATAGAACCCTGCAAAAGCTTCAAACACAAGCAGTGAGCACGAAGGCTCAGCAAGACTGACCCGTCTCTCCTAAACATGGAACTTCTACATGAGGAGTGATGGGTACATGAGATAAAAACAAGTTGCAATGGACTCGCCTAATTAGTGGAACCTTACTTTCATGTTTTAGCAGCAGCTTGTGGAGAACCTTACGCTAAGGCACATGAGAGAGCCGCAATCAAACAAGAAACGCATTTCTCTCATGTACTTTGCCCAATGTTGAAAAGAACTTTAGTTAGGTCTAAACTACAACAAATTATTAACAACCAAAGTCCATCTTTCAATCAGCAACATTTTAACATGTAACTAGCCTGTTCTTTCTACGTCACGGTAGAGTGAACAAGTGGTACTCACTGACCGTCAGGGACGGCGATTATAATCGATTTACACCTGCAAGGTTACCCGAACAATCCGTCACGTACGCCCGTACTCGTTATTGCCTACAGAAACCATCACGGACGCCATACGCAACTACCTTTCACCCGTTAGCCAAATGTTGAACCGGTCCAATCGTCCCGAGCAAGAGGTCTCTGCACGAGCATCTCAGTGCCTCCAGCCGATTTACACCTCGAGCTCTCAACCAACCCTCTGAACGACCAGCTATGCCTCAACACCCAGCTACCCGAGTTACATCAGTTTCCCGGTTCCCATATAGCCGGTAGGTCTTCGGTACTGTTCTAGCTTGTTCAACAGGCCCGCACACGGCTCGGTCCTCAATCGACACAAGCGGAGCTATAGCACACAGGCCCCAACGTCCTGCTGCCCTTACTCTCCGCTCGGTCTCATTTTTCTTGCCATGTGTATCATGTGCTATCTCTACCCGAGTCGAGTGCCTCTAGCCTATGCTCGCGAGTAGTTCCAACTACTCGACTTGTACCGAATCCTACCTTAACTTAGCTTTGCAGTAGCTAACGGGGTTTTGCAATCATAAACCCAACCCATGGTTTTCTTGGTTATGCAATTGGGTTTCCAAACAAGACTCTAATGCAAGTAATAATGGTACTCAAGTAAGTGCTCAAAACAATAAAAATTTGTAAAAAGGTTAATGCAAACCGGAGCTTGCCTTGCTGCTCTTGGTCGTAGGCTAGCTGCTCCTCCGGAGTAACGAAGTCTAGGACTTCGGGTTCCTCCTCGACCTTAGCGACTACATGATACAAGAAGTACCTGTATTAATTTAATGCATTTGAATTGAGTTTTAGACTTGTGAATCTTCTAAGTCTCACTAGACAGACTCAATGACTCTGAAATTTTTACTGTGGTTTAGATACAACCTAAACAGAGACTTGGCCAAGTTTTAGTTGCAGCAAAGCTCATTTGAGCTCTCCACAATTAATTATGTCCTTGACCTTAATTGGAACTCATAGGGTGTTCTAGGGATTTTCATGGAACAAGCCATGACTTTCTGAAAACTAGATTTTCAGAGGGTTCTAATGGAGTTAGTCTCACTTAATTTGAAGGTTCCTAACTAAAGATATGAGCTACACAATTTCAGAGAAAATTCTGAAAATGTTTCTGAACATTTTATATTTTCTCTGGAACAGTTTCACTAATCACACCATTAGGTGGATTAAATAAGCTCAAATGGATCTGAAATTTATATGGTAGTTCAGGGATATTTTGGTAAACATCCCAGCAAAATTTCAGAATTTTCCTCCAAAGGATTCTCTAGTTAAAATTCCAAATAATTTAAATTTTGAGGACTTCATTCTGGAGAATTAAGGATTTTCATGAAGTGAAACTTGATTTGCTGGAAAGTTCTCAGAGAGCTGAATCCAACAAAATTTGGTTCACTCGATTTGGAGCTTTCTAGCCAAAGTTATGAAGATTTGAAGTTTGAATGAAATCTGAAAATCGGGGAAAAGTTTAAACTTGCGGGTGGGCCACGGGGACACGTGTTGCGCGCTGAGGCGTCGGCACACCGTGGTATGCGGGGTTCCTGTGCGCCAGCACAATGGATCCCGATTTGAATTTTTAAGTTGCTGACGGCCGGGCCCGGCGTCTTCTTCTTCCTCCCGACGCTCCCTCGCGCCCGCGCCGCCTCCCCTCGCCGGAGCAGACACGCAGCTGCCGGCTTGCCTCTGCCGGCTATCACACGGTCCAAAACTCGCCACCAAGGGGTTATCGACGTCAAGGAACACGTCTGTGGGTTCAGTTCGAGCTGGCGATGACCGGAAATAACCCGGCGACGTGCGGCGGCCTCGGTTGAGGTTCGGCGCCGTCGGCCGTGGGTTCTAACCCGCCAAGACCTCGAACAATCAGTTGTACAGCATCAGTACACCTCTAGGAAGCTCAACAAGGTTTCAAAGGTGTTCAAAGATGGCGGCAAGTTGGTCAGCACCATGTGACTGATCGTGCCCGCCATGAACGTCCTCAATCGAGCTCAAAATTCGTCACTCCTAGTCGGTTTCATACCACGGATGCAGAAAGGAAATTGATCGCCGGCTAGTCCAGCGCCTATGTGTAAGAGTTGATAACTTAAGAGAGATCATAGGGCGGGAATTCAAAAAATCCATACCGGAAGCTCGGTTTAAGACCGCCGGAGCAAAATCTGGAAATTCGTAGCGGATTCTTCACGGTTTGCTTCAAGACTTGGAGGAGAGCAACACGGTGGTCGTGCGCTCCTGTTGCCGCTCTTGCTGACCTGTGAAAGCCCCTGCGGAACGCTGTCCACGTGAGACCGATCACCGTTCTTCAGCTCAGTCACGGCGGTCGTCGTTGATCACGGGAACAGAAGCCGAAACTCGGTGGTTCAGGCGTTGGGAGGGTGGTGCTTGAGCTCAGCGTGCTGCCTAGCAACTCGGGGGAACAAGGGCGTGATTGTTTTCTTCATTTTCCCGATCGACCGAGAGCTCGGAAGAAGAAAAATGGCACTGCTCGTTGTCGCCCGCGAGGAGATAAAAGCAACCGGTCTTCGCTCGGGCTGAGGCGGTGACGGTCGCGTGGGGACACGAGAAGGCCGCCCTGGGCGCCAGCGCGCGAAGGGTGAAGCAGCTGATGGCGCTGGTTCCTTCTCGGTGGCACAGCCAGCAGCTGCTCGGTGGAATTTCCCACCGAGGCTGTGACTTTGTGTGCAAGTCTTCCGTCTTATCTCTATGACATGTGGGTCCCACCCTCAATTTTAACCTCTGAACTTAACTCCAATTTACTGTTGTAAACAGTAGTTCCCACAAAGCCCCTAGTGATTTGAATTATCAACCTTTGAGCCATTTGAATTGGTTAGAATTCAAATAGGGTTTGGTTTGGATAAATTTCAGCACATGTTCAGTTTGAAATTCAAATAAAGTTTGAATTTGCCCCACTTAGCTCATGTCAAGATCAACTCCAAATGGAGTGAAAATTGGTGTGTGAGCTCACAAAAATGTGCTGAGTAAGAACATGTCTCCCACTTTTGAATTCATGGGATAAAAACAGTTTGAATTTGAATGTAGTTTCAAACTGCCCTCTTTCTAGCTATGCCTAAAATGACCTCAAAAGGTTTTGAATTTGGGTGAAACTTGGCTTGGACATTCCTAGCAATGTGTAGGAGTTTTTCATATGCCCAGCCCCTATATATTACATGTGGGAAATACCACTTTTGCAATATGTGAGTTTGTTCTCAAATGAGCATGTTGATGGTGGTTACTTGCTCTTCAAATGTGTTTATCAACTTGCTTCAAATGAGGTGTGTGTGTGGTGATGATACTTCAAACATGTGTCAAAAACTGAGGCCCTTACAAATTTGAGAATAAAAAATTTAATAATCTTTCTCCTTTCGTAGGTCCGCCATCTTCGATGGAGTTGTCGACTCGAGGGAGGCATGACCTTCCTCGAGTGGTTCTTCATCGCGGCAGACGGGATCGAGACAGCCGAGCTCCCTGGAGCTCTAGAGTGCTCGAGACGAGCTCCGCAGGACGCAGGAGGAGCTCCAGCTAGAAAGGGAGCAGCTCCGACAAGAAAGGGAGCATCAAGCCGCGGCAAGCAGGGCTCGAGACGAGTATCAAGCCTCATTCATGCTACATATGCAAACGGCAATGCAGGTATGTAACGGTCGTTTTAATTAATATTTCTAACATATCACTGATGGTTGTATGATAATGTTTTCTGTTCACAGGCTATGGCGGCAGGGCAGCCGTTCGTCTTTCCACAGTGGCAGCCCCCACAGGAGCCACAGGCCCCATTTACAGGAGCATAGGTACAAACATAGCCATATTTGATGAAATTTAGCCAAATTTGTTAGAATATCACCAAACTTAGTCAAACATAGCCAAAACTAGTTTAACTTGATCAATAATAAGTTATAATAAGCTCACTTATCCAAATATGCATGCTTTTTAAAACTCATAACTTGTCTAACTACACTTACACATAACAGGGCTCCGCGACTGAGGCTCACACGCCATCGCCGCAGCTACTGGGAGGACGAAGGCTGAAGGACGAGTTCCCGGGTTCTGGAGGTAGCGCATGTGGTAATGTGTAGTGTGGTGTGTGTGTCTAGCTAGTGTAGATGTTTATAATATTTTTACTGCATATTTTTTTTTTATTGTTGACTACCTGTGTGAGCTGGCCATCAAGACAGGGCTGGCCTCGAAGCCAGGGCAGTATTTTCTAATTTTTTTAAAAAATACCAAACTTTTTTACGACGGTTTCCCTGGTGCTGGCCGTCGTAAATAAGCCACCAGTATTTACGACGGCTGGTGTCGGCCGTAGTAAATAATGGGTCTATTCACGACGGCCAAGATCATCCCGTCGTGAATAAATCCCCCCAGCCACGTAGCAGTCGGGGGAGCTTATTCGCGACGGGATTGTTTAGCCGTCATAAATAATCTTATTTACGTCGGGAGCCGTCTTCACGACTATTTATCGGTGACGGCCGAAAACCATCGTGAATAAGGCTTCCCCGTCGTGAATAACTTATTTACGAAGGTTTTCCCTTTATTAACGGCGGTTTCCAGCCTTCATTAATTGTTCATATTCCTGTAGTGTGTGAGATCACATTAGTTAGAAACTAAGACTAGGCAGGGGCTAGGTTGCAGCAAGAGGAAGTCTTGTGGGCGTAGCCCTGTCAGTGTCGATTGAGGACTGATCCGTGTGTGGCCCCGCTGAATAAGTTTTGAATGTACCAAAGGCATATCGGATATATGGGCCCCGATAAACTGATGTAACCTATACCTCCGGGTGTCGAGGCATAACGCACCGATTTATAGGTGTAGGTTGAGGGCAGCTAGGTGGAAATCCACTAACGGGCATAGAGAGATGCTCCGTGTAGGAAATCTCCTGTCCGTTTGGGTGCGACCGGTTCGACGTTTGGGCTGTTTGGTGAAAGGTTGTCCCGTACGACATGGGGTGAGCGTGCTGTGTGCAGCTCCGTGTGTGGGCGTACGTGACGTGCTATTCAGGTATCCCTGCAGGTGTATATTCAGTCGATTCACCGTCCCTCGCGGTTATGAGTACCGCTTGTTCACTAAGTCGTGACGTAGGTTAACATATGGAATGCTATGATTCAATATTGCTGTTATGAATAACTTGTATTGTTACATGTGTGCCACCAAATATTGTTCACTAAATTTCAGCTTCTTGAACCGTTAGCTTGTGGCTAAAATATGAATTAAGGATGAACTTGTAGGCGTGTCCATTTGCTGCAAATTATCATCCTATATTCGAGTATGACATGCATATAGAGTTTCTTGTGTAGGAGAGTCGGTTAAGACTTGCTGAGCCATTGTGCTCCGGTTGCTGCTATAAGTGTTTGCAGGTGAGGAGTACCCCATGGACTCGAAGTACGAGTCCACCGGCGAGGGCTACCCTCCGTCGGGGACTACGGCTGAGTGGGAGCCGTACACGCCGCACTGAGGCTGAGTGCAGCTAGTGTGGGTTGTCCGTAGGGCCGGACAACCAACTTTTGCTGGTTAGGTGGGCGTGAGTTGTATAAATTATCTTCCGCTGTAGTAAACTATGTAATTAGCTGTAAACTGAAGGTTTGTACTACTTTTTGTACATATTCAGTATGTTTTCAATGTAGTACTACGGTTTCCTTATGATGTGTGTTGTCCGGTGTTGCATCGTGCGGCACCACCCTCTGAGATTCCGGACGTATGGATTTTGGTCTGTCACACTTAACTCCTTAGGAACGTCCGGCAGTTTTCGAGAAAAGTGAAACGGCGGAACTGCAGTGGTCGACCCGAGGGCTGCCGCAGTAAATACACAGGGGCAACCCCTCGAGCACGTCACCACGACCCACCAGTCAGGAGCAGACACTTGTCCACCACACCGACGACGTGCTGCCGCTTCGACTGACGAATTCACCCACTACGCCAAGGACGTGTAGCCTTTTCGTCTTCCAAGTACAGCCACGCACTCACTACACTGAAATCTCGCCACCGCTTCAGTTTCCAAACTGCAAGTTCAAAGCCACCACGCGGGAAAGATGGAGGCGCCACCTGCGGGCTCGCGGTCTCCCCTGAGATAGGTCCAGGGGCCACTGTCGGTACCCTGAGAACCGGGTACCCCCGCGCGGAGGGTAAAAGACAACCCAGGCCCCGCCTCCCTGCTTAGGCAGGCGCTAGAGAAGCCACGTGTCCCTAGCCCAGATAGTCAGTTCCGAGGCTGCCACGTGCGTCTAGACTCTGGAGCCAGCACGTGTCCCTGGCTCCGGAGCTAGCCTCCCCGCTGAGTTGAGGTCCGGAGCTGCCACGTGTACCCGGGCTCCAAACCTCCTCCTCGCTGAGAAAGGTTCCGGAGCCGCCACGTGTCCTTGGCCCCGGACTCCCTGCTGAGGTGAGGTTCGGAGCTGCCACGTGTACCTGGGCTCCGAGCCTCCTCCCTGCTGAGGATGGCTCCGGAGCCGCCATGTGCCCTTGGCCCCGGACCCAGCCTTCCTGCTGAGGTAAGGTCCGGAGCTGCCATGTGTACCTGGGCTCTGAGCCTCCACATTGACGAGGAGGGCTCCGAAGCCGCCACATGCCCTTGGCCCCGGACCTAGCCTCCCTGCTGAGGTGAGGTCCGGAGCTGCCACGTGTACCTGGGCTCCAAGCCTCCTCCCCGCTGAGGGCTCTAGAGCTGCCACGTGCCCTTGGCCCAGGACCTATCCTCCCTGCTGAGGTGAGGTCCAAAGCTGCCATGTCTGCCCAAGCATTGATCCTCCTCCCCGTTGAGGAGGGTTTCCGAGCCGCAACGTGCTCCGCGGTTAGTCGTGGTACGTGGGTCGACGAAGTAAAGGAGGACGTGTAGTGTCAGGCCATGCATTCAACACTCGCGCCTTCCCCAGAAGCATGGCGCACTACGCACGCCTCCGTCCTCCGCCCGTTCACCATTACGGTGACAAGGCAGGGCAGTGAGGCGTGACTGCGGTACAGTACCTCTAAACGGCACTGAGCCGCCCAGCAGAGCGATAAGGCGCGGCGACAAGACGGCGTCTTCATCATCACCTGCCACACGGACAGGGGCTCTCAGCATGCCAGACGGCGGGACTTAACTCCCCCACCGACTACTCTACTCAGAGTGTAAAGCCCTAGATCATGTATAGGGTTTATACAGCTTTGGGGCCACCTTTCGGGCCCCAAGCCTCATTGTAACCATCCCGGCCTTGGACTATAAAATAACCGTGGTGTCCACCCGACAAAGGGTTCGCAACCCTACAACTCACACAGTCATGCACGCAAGAAATAGAACAAACACTCCGGTGGACATAGGGTATTATGGTACGATGGCCTGAACCACGTAAATCATGGTGTTCACCCGCTCTCTCGAGTCTGATCGCGCGAGAGGCGTCAAGCCCCTCCAATCAAAGAACCTCCGCGGGCTGCTCCCGTAGCAGGCCGTGGGAGTGCCGTAGCTCATGTTAACAGTCATCTATCTTCTTACACCATAATCATGTTATGTTTTGAAGTTTATATATGGATATATACTGCCTTTATCTCCATTTCAAACCTAATTATGAACTTAAAGGTTATATATGTACCTATGTGCATATTTTGAAGTTGTATACTACTCCTAATTTAATTTCAGGATTAACACTTGTAAAGGTCCCAAAATTATGAATACAAAGAAACACTTGTTTGCAAAAGTTGGTTTCATGTGTATGAAATTTGGGACTTGTTAAAACTTTTCCCCACATGTGATAACACACATGAGGGTTTTCTTCACACAAGTTCAAATGATTATTTGGAAACTTGGAACCCAAGAGGGGCCAAAAACTAAGATGGGAAGTTCCCATATGTGTGAGAAAACAAAAATCAGATTTGGAACAATTTGTTCAAACAAAAATTCAAATGAGAACAACACAATGGAATTCAAAACTGTTGTGCTAAAAATCTCATTTGCAGCAGCCAAAATAAAAATCAGATTTCATATTTGAATTCCTGGAGTCCAAATTAGGGGGTGTGCAAAGTTTCATGATTTATGAAAATGATTTGCAACCCATTTTTCAAATGGACTTCAAATGACAAAGAATTCAAACACACATTTGAATTTGGATGAAACTTGCCCAATTATCCAAATGCATATCAGATTTGAATTCCCACAATTGAATTCCATCAATATTCAAATTTGGGAGATATTTTAGAAGAGATAAGGAGGACTGACATGTGGGACCCACATGTCATTGGGAGCACTGGAATTTGCAAAAGATCTTCAGTCCACAGTCTCTGTTTTGCTTACCTCCCACGAGAAGCGATCGGCAGAGCCGACAGCGGCGCTCACCGCCTCGGGCGACCGCCTCCCCACGGGAACCGCCTCACCCCAGGGCTTTTTTACGCCCTGTCATGCTCCCTTTCTCCTTCGACACCGAGGCCTCAGCGCTGTTCTTTCCTCCCTCACCCGAGAAGCAACCGAGCACTGCCGCCATGCGTCAATCGCTCGGCCACACCCTAGGTCACGTGAAAAACTTCGTCTGAGCAGCCAAACAACACCACAAACCTTTCCACGACCTCCTCGTGCCCTCACCGAGGGAGTTCTTGCTCTCCACACCGAGGTACCCCAGTTTCCGCGGCGGCCGTCACACAACAGCGACGACGTGCTTCCGTGGACAGCCTCCTCCTGAGCTTGTCACGACCAAGCAAGGCCACTCTGGGTCGCGCAGGAGCTCCGTGCAGCTTCCACCCGAAGCACAGAGCCTGCCTCGGCCTCTCGACGGTGAATTTTGAAGATCCTCTCCGGCCGGTGAAAACCAACCTTCCGGTATGATTCTGTAAAATTCCCGATCGATTGTTGTTTAGACACCACGAAACTTCGCACACATGAGCCAGACATGTAGGCGCACCAGTTCTCTTTTGAAACCTCGCATGAAACACCCTGTGCACGGTGCAATTTCAAGCTTTCCGAAGGCGACTATGGCGGGAAGGTGCGGGTGCACGGTGAACCCTAGGGTAGAGCCGTCCCTGAGCCCCTATGCGGCCATGCCAAGATTGTCCAACCTCCACCGGTGCTGTAGAACCTTTCTAGGAAGCTTTTGGCGGGCTAGCTCAATGGGGCGACGTCGCCGGACTTCATCCGAGCCGGTGCACCGTCGCGGGCTAGTTTGGGGCCCCTGCCAGCTCGAGCAAACCCCATCAGCATGTTCCTCGCGGGGAATTATGGGCTGGCGGCGAGTTTCAGCGGCAGGGGTGGTCGGACGACCGATTCCGGAGCTTCTCCGGCGAGCCCGGCGGCGGAATCGCGCGGGAGCGAGAGGTGGAAGACGACCCCCGGGCCCGCGTGCCAGTGACTCGAGATAGAAGAGCTAGATCCTCTGTGGCGCCGGATCGGCTGTGACAGCGCGGGAAACAACCCTGTGACCCCGTGTGGCACACTCCCGGCAGCAGACACATGTCCCTGGTCCCACAGTCAGGTTTAAACTTTTTCCCGGATTTATTCAAATTCCTGATTTTTCCTCAAACTTTAGAAGAGCATAACTTTTGCTAGGAACCTCCAAAATTAGTGATTCAAATTGGGTTCGATTCATATTGACAAACTCTATGCAATTATGCAACCCAATTTGTATGAAAGTCTTTATTTAATTCTAGAAAATTCTTTAAATATTATCAGTAAAAGAATTTTAGAGGGAGTTTGGTTTATCCAAAAATCCCCAAATTTTGCCAGAACATTCTTTAGGGTGTTCTTAGACTCCTGTAAAAGTTTCAACTCATTTGGAGTTAATTTGTTCAGGAGAATTCAGATTGTAAGTTACTGTGTTCAAATGAATACAGAAACATTTTCAGAGAATTTCCAAAACTTGTAAATTCAGTTCTGGGAAATTCTTAGCTCCAAAAATCCTAGGAAAATTCATGTAGACTCTAGGAACTATAATTGAATATGTGGTTCACTGAGTTTGACATGAACATGGGTGTTAACTCAGAATTAATTCATCTTTGATTAAACACTTAGAGAATTGTTCTGAATAAACCACTCCATGAAAAGTGCTAAATTTTGGTCCAGAGGACTTTCTTGTGACAAGGAACTCACATGAAAATTCCCAGCTCCATTGGAGCTCTGGATCACCACTGTCATAGGTAACCTCTTCAGGTGATCAACACTTAAGTGGAAAAAGCATTTAATATTTGATCTTAGTGTTTAAGCCCAACCCAAACCACTAGCACCAGTGTCATTTTAAATTCTTAAACAAAGTTCCATTTTTAAAAATGTCATTAGATCTTATTAGCAAAAGCTTTTCAATTAAATACATATGCATGATCATATCGTGTAGCATATACGTGAAGAAGGTGAGAAGGACTTGAAGTGAAGATCAAGGAAGGACGAAAACAAGTGATCAAGCTCCAAGTGATCGTCACTAACTGATTGTAACCTTAGTCACCTGCAAAAAAGGCAAGCCCCGGATTGCATTTGAACCATTTTATAAAGCATTTTCATTTGTAGAGATCATAGCTTTGCATCATTGATTGCAGTAAGTCTAGATGATATTGAAAACCCCACTTTCAGGACCAGAAATACCTAAGAGAGAAAGGGTAGAATAGCACCTCCTCGAGTGGATTTGGCTACGCCAATGTTAGTAGGAAAGGTTCGGTAGAAGTCGAGTAGTTGGAAGCTACTCGCGAGTTTAGGGCTGGTTTACTCGGAACGGGTCCGAATTAGAAAAGATGAGGAAAGTTCACACATAAGAAATGGAGACCGGGCAGGGAGGTTGTAGATGCAGCAGGTTGCAGGCCGTGCGTGCATAGCCCTGCCTGTGTCGGTTAAGGCCCGTCCGTGCTTGGCCCTGTTGGACAAGTTTGAGTTGTGTACCGGGCACGTACTGGCTATATGGGACCTAGGGAACCGATGTACCTTGGGAGATCCATAGTGGAACTTTTCCAACTGCCTTAGGCTTTCGGCGTCAGGGTAGCAGGAGGTACCTAGCTCAAGAACATACCACTACGGGTATGTACCTTGAGGGAGCTTGCGTACTCGGGGCAGTTGGACTGCGTCCAATGTGGAAGATCTTGGGAAAGGTGGCCGGGTACAACGTCAGTCGAGGTTGCTGCCGGCAACTCGGAGTACGGGTGTACGTGTCGTGTAGTCCGGGCGTGTACTGATTCGAATCACCGTCGCTCGCGGTTATATGAGCATACTTTCCCACTGCGTCTTGACGTAGTAAGAACTGAACTGGTTATTCTTCTGAACTTGATAAGGCTGTGCTATAACTTGTATTGCAACCATGATTGAATTAGAGATAGGCTCATTAAACTTTACTTTCACTTTGTGCAAGGAGCATCGCAACAAAGCGTTTCTTGTTTGATTGTGGAGTTGCAATGCTTTTCGGCTCAAGGTCCGTACAATGAGGCTTAAAAATCTGAAAGTTAAGGATCAACTTTAGGCGAGTCCTTTATGCAAATCTAGTCGACCCATTTGAAACCGTCGTGCATGTAGAGTTTCTTGTTTAGGAGAGACGGGTCAGACTTGCTGAGACTATGTGCTCACGCTTGCTATATAAGTGGTTTTGCAGGTTAACATCGATGCTGAAAAGAAGATTGTCCGTTGAGGCTCGGAGACTTCCGAGTCGTTTAACACAGGGAGAACCCAGCCCCTGCTGTTGTCTTCGTGTTGCTAGCGAGAGGAGTCCGCGGGCTGGACTTGATCTCGAGTGCTCTTAGTTACTCGACGTGAGTTGTTATAGACTTCCGCTGTAGCTATTTGATGTAAATTATTTACAAAGGAAAATTTGTAAGCTTCTGCTGTTGTTTTAGGTAATATATTGTTCCTAATATGTGTGCTATTGGGTGCCGCACAACACGGCAGCACTGACACGACCCCGCTGGTCCTGTCGAGCCAGGATCACGCTGAGGGGTGCTGCGTTGCACAGCACCGTATAACACACGTCAAAGGTACAAAGAGGAAGCGGAAATTTTATTACATAAACAAGTTTATGAACATGTTTACATCAAAATAAGTTCAGTCTACACTCGCGGGCGTAGACTAAGCATCAAGTGCACGTTCAGCCCTCGAACTGTCCTTGCTAGCACACACGCACACTAACTCTGCGGCGTGCACGACTCCCACTCGACAGGGTTCCCCTCCTGGGGTTCCGTCTCCTCTTCGGGAGTCCCTTCCTCATAGAACCCTGCAAAAGCTTCAAACACAAGCAGTGAGCACGAAGGCTCAGCAAGTCTGACCCGTCTCACCTAAACATGGAACTTCTACATGAGGGTAATGGGTTACAGGAGGTAAAAATCATTTGCAAGGACTCGCCTAATAGTAGAACCTTACTTTCAAGTTTTAGCAGCAGGTTGTGGAGAACCTTACGCTAAGGCACATGAGAGAGCCGCAATCAAACAAGAAACGCATTTCTCTCGTGTACTTTGCCCAAAGTTGAAAAGAACTTTAGTTAGCTCTAAGCTACAGCACATCATTTAACAATCAATGTCCAGATTTCAATCAGCAACATTTTAACATGTAACTAGCCTGTTCTTTCTACGTCACGGTACAGTGAACAAGTGGTACTCACTGACCGCGAGGGACGGTGATTATAATCGATTTACACCTGCAGGGTTACCCGAACAACCCATCACGTACGCCCGTACTCGATATTGCCTACAACAACCATCACGGACGCCGTACGCGACTACCTTTCACCCGTTAGCCAAATGTTGAACCGGTCCAATCGTCCCGAGCAAGAGGTCTCTGCACGCGCATCTCAGTGCCGCCAGCCGATTTACACCTCGAGCTCTCAACCTACCCTCTGAACGACCAGCTATGCCTCAACACCCAGATACCCGAGTTACATCGGTTTCCCGGTTCCCATATAGCCGGTAGGTCTTCGGTACTGTTCTAGCTTGTTCAACAGGCCCGCACACGGCTCGGTCCTCAATCGACACAAGCGGAGCTACAGCACACAGGCCCCAAAGTCCTGCTGCCCTTACTCTCCGCTCGGTCTCATTTTCTTGCCATGTGTATCATGTGCTACCTCTACCCGAGCAATGTGCCTCTAGCCTATTCTCGCGAGTAGTTCCAACTACTCGACTTGTACCGAATCCTACTCTATCTTAGCAATGCGGTGGCTAACGAGGTTTTCGATCCTAAACCCAACCCATGGTTTTCTTGGCTATGCAGTTGGGTTTCCAATCAAGACTCTAATGCAAAGAACAATATTCAAAGATGTGCTCAAAACAATAAACATTTGTAAAAAGGTTAATGCAAACCGGAGCTTGCCTTGCTGCTCTTGGTCGTAGGATAGCTGTTCCTCCGGAGTAACGAAGTCTAGGACTTCGGGTTCCTCCTCGACCTTAACGACTACATGATATAAGAAACATATGTATCAATTTAAATGCATTTATATTATCTTTGAAGTTGTGAAGTCTATAACCCTTGCTAGACAGACCTAATGACTGTGAAACTTTTACTGTGGCTTGGTTACAACCTAAACAGAGATTTGGTTAAGTTTTAGTTGCAGCAAAGCTCATTTGAGCCCTCCACAATTAATTATATCCTTGACCTTAATTGGAACTCTTAGGGTGTTCTAGGAATTTTTATGAAGCAAACTATGACTTTCTGAAAACTAAATTTTCAGAGGGTTCTAATGGAGTTGGTCTCACTTAATTTGGAAGTTCTTAGCTAAAGATATGAGCTAAACAATTTCAGAGAAAATTCTGAAAATGTTTCTGAACATTTTCTATTTTCTCTGGAACAGTTTCACTAATCACACCATTAGGTGGATCAAATGAGCTCCAATGGATCTGAAATTTTTATGGTAGTTCAGGGATATTTTGGTGAACATCCCAGCAAAACTTCAGGATCGTCCTCCAAAAGGATTCTCCAGTTAAAATTCCAAACAGCTTAAACTTTGAGGAATTAATTCTGGAGAGAGGATTTTCATGAAGTGAAACTTGATTTGCTGTAAAGTACTCAAAGAGCTGGATTTAGCAAAATTTGGTTCACTCGATTTGGAGCTTGCTAGCCAAAGTTATGAGGATTTGAAGTTTGGAAGAATTCTGAAAATCGGGGGGGAAAGTTTAAACTCTCGGGGCCCGCGGGGACACGCGTCGAGCGCGGAGGTGTCCGGCACACCGGAGATACCACACGTGTCGAGCGCGGAGGTGTCCGGCACACCGGAGCTCACAGGGTATTGCGTGCCAGCACGGCCGATCCCCGGCCACACCCGATCCCGATTTAAATTCTTCAGCCGCTGACACGTGGGCCAGCCGGCTTCGTCTCCCTCCTACCGTTCTCTCGCGCCCGCGCCGCCGACCTCGCCGGAGCAGACTCGGGGCTCGCCGGCTCGCCGCTGCCGGACTTCCCATGGTTTGAAACTCGCCGCCAGGGGGTTGTCGACGTCGAGGAACACGTCGGTGGTGTCAGGTCGGGCTGGGGGTGACCGGAAATAGCTCGGCGACGTGCCGCGGCCTCGGTTGATGTTCGGCGCTGTCGACCGTAGGTTCTAACCCGCCAACACCTCGAACAAACGGTCCTACAGCATCAGTGTACCTCCAGGAAGCTCGACAAGGTGTCTAAAGGGTTTAGGGATGGTGGCAAGTCGGTCGGCACCGTGTGACCGATCGTGCCCGCCATGGCCGCCCTCGATCGAGCTCGAAATTCGTCACTCCCGGACAGTTTCACGCTACGGATGCAGAAAAGAACTTAATCGCCGGCTAGTCCAGCGTCTATGTGCAAGATTTGATGACCTCCGAAAGATCATAGAGCGAGAATTTAAAGAAACCGTACCGGAAGCTCGGATTACGGTCGCCGGAGCAAAAACTAGAAATTCTCTGCGGATTCTTCACGGTTGGCTTCCAAACTTAGAGGAGAGCAGCACGGTGGTCGCGCGCTCCTATTGCCTCTCTTGCTGGACCGTGTAAACGCCTGGGGAACGCTGTCCACGGGCGCTTGACTCTCGGCTACGGTTGAGCCGCCGCTGTGGCGATTGCTCTTGGGCAAAGGAGGTTGGAACTCAGGGTTTCTGCTGTTGGGGAGGTGAAGTGCGACCTCAGGTGGCTGTCTAGCAGCTCAAGGACGAAGGAGGAGATGGTTTTGCTGATTTTCCCGATTGAGCAGAGAGCTGCGGCGAGAGACAATGCCGCTGCTCGGGTTTGCCCGCGAGAAGATAAAGCCGGCCGACTCCTGCTCGGCTGAGGCGGTGCCGGTCGCGTGGGGGCGCGAGCGAGCCGCCCTGGGCGCCAGCGCGCGGAGGGGGAAGCAGCTGGTGGCGCTGGCAGCTGCTCGGTGGCACAGCCGACAGCTGCTCGGTGGAATTTCCCACCGAGACTCTGACTTTGGTTGCAAGTTTCTCCTTCTTCCCTCTATGACATGTGGGCCCCACCCGGGGTTTTAACCTCTGGAATTTACTTCTAATCACTGTAGTGAACAGTGAACCCCATAATACCCCTGGTGATTCAGATTATTCACCCTGGAGCCATTCAAATTGAATAGGATTCGAATTGGGTTTGGTTTAAGTGAATTTCAGCACAAGTGCAGTTTTGAATTCAAATGAAGTTTGAATTTGTCCCACTTAGCTCATGTCAAGATCAACTCCAAATTGAGTGAAAATTGGTGTGTGGGTTCACAAAAATGTGCTGAGTAAGAATATGCCTCCCACTTTTAAATCCATGGGATAAAAACAGCTTGAATTCGAATATGGTTTCAAACTGCCCTCTTTCTAACTATACCCAAAATGACCTCAAAAAGGTTTGGAATTTGGGTGAAACTTGGCATGGACATCCTTAGCAAAGTGTAGGAGTTTTCATATGTCCAGCCCACCTATATCACATGTGGGCAATACCACTTTTGCAATATGTGAGTTTGTACTCTAATGAGCATGTTGATAATTGTTACTTGCTCTTCATTTGTGTTCATCATCCTTCCTCACATGAGGTGTGTGGTGTGATGATGAATACTGCAAATGTGTGTCAAAACTGAGGCCCTTACATCCCTCCCTCCTTAAAAGAATCTCGTCCCGAGATTATAAGGTGAAAATGAGAGAGAGGACGGTGGAAAATTACCGGATATGCGACGTGAAAAAGTCGGGGTAGTTAGTGCGAAGGAATTCTTCGCTCTCCCATGTCGCTTCATCCATGGAGTGATTGCTCCATAGAATCTTGTAGAACCACAATGTACGGTTGCGTGTGGTTCGGGCCTTTTCATCAATAATCTGCACCGGTTCCTCCCGATAGGTGAGATCTGGTTGCAGTTCTTCAATATCCTCCAGCTGAACGGTAGTTGATAGCTTAAGACACTTCCTCAGCTGGGAAATGTGAAAGACGTCGTGCACACCGGAAAGTGCTTCTGGTAATTTCAACCGGTATGCCACTGATCCACATCTTTCGGTAATCTGGAATGGACCGATGAATCGGGGTGCCAACTTTCCTCTCACCCCAAATCTGTTTACGCCCTTCATTGGAGACACCCGCAGGTATACGTGATCTCCAACTTCGAATTGTAATGGGCGCCTTCTCCGGTCCGCATACTGCTTCTGACGGGATTGAGCGGCTTTTAGGTTCGTTTGAATTAGTCGAACCTTTTCTTCCGCGTTGTTGACGAGGTCAATCCCGAAGGTAACCCTTTCGCCAGACTCACACCATTTCGAAGGTGTGCGGCATTTCCTACCGTATAGCGCCTCGTAGGGCGCCATCTCGATGCTGGCTTGGTACCCATTGTTGTACGAGAACTCGGCTAACGGCAAGTGATCATCCCAATTCTTGCCGTGGTTGATAGCGCAAGCTCGTAGCATGTCTTCTAGGATTTGATTTACCCGCTCCGTTTGCCCATCCGTCTGCGGGTGGTAGGCTGAACTACGGATCAGCTTCGTCCCCAAGGCAGCGTGTAGCTGCTCCCAAAAACGGGACACAAATAAAGTGCCCCGATCCGATATGATAGTACGGGGTACGCCGTATAAGCATAGGATCCGTGAGATGTACAGTTCAGCGTACTTCTTGGCGTTGTAGTTGGTGTTGACCGGGACGAAATGGGCAACTTTGGTGAGCCGATCGACGATCACCCACACAGAATCATGTTTCTGCAAGGTGGTGGGTAAACCGACGATGAAGTCCATGCTCACATCCTCCCACTTCCAGGCAGGAATGCCCAGTGGTTGTAGCAGTCCCGGTTTCCGCATGTGGTCTGCCTTCACACTTCGACATGTATCACACTCGGACACGTATTTTGCAGTCTCTCGCTTCATCCGTGTCCACCAAAACTTGCATTCTGAGTTCTTGATACATCTTGTTGCTGCCGGGGTGAATAGAGAGCTTTGATAAGTGAGCCTCATCAAATATTTTCTTCCGTAATTCCGGTTTACGGGGTACGACGATCTGGTCCTTGAACCACAGAACGCCGTCTCCGTCCTTCCGGAAACATTTCAACTCCCCACTGTCTACACGTCTCCGCAAATGTGACATGCCCTTGTCATTCTTCTGGGCTGCCGCTATATCTTCACGGATGGTGGGGATCAAAGCTAGGTTGTAGAGAGCTCCGTGTGGAATCACATGTAGTGGTGGTTCGCTCTCTTCCAACGGTGTGATGGCCAGATTATTGACGTGTGACTTGCGGCTCAGCGCATCTGCCACTACGTTTGCGTTGCCCGGATGATAATGGATCTCTATTTCGTAATCCTTTATCAGTTCTAACCATCTTCGTTGCCTCATGTTCAGCTCCTTATGAGTGAATATGTACTTGAGGCTTTTGTGGTCGGTATATAAATGTACGAGGTTACCGAGTAGGTAGTGCCTCCACATCTTCAGTGCAAGTACCACGGCAGCGAGCTCCAAGTCGTGAGTTGGATAATTTTGCTCATGGTTTCTAAGCTGCCGTGATCCATACACGACCACTCTTCGGTTTTGCATCAGCACACATCCGAGCCCAATGCCGGATGCATCGCAGTACACATCGAACGGTTTTGTTGTGTCTGGCTGCGCCAAAACCGGTGCTGATGTCAGGTGCTTGACTAAAGCCTTGAATGCTGCTTCACATGTTGGACTCCAAACACATTTGGTAGCCTTCTTCAGCAGCTCCGTCATTGGCTTGTCAATCTTCGAGAAGTTCGGAATGAACCTCCGATAATATCCCGCGAGTCCGAGGAAACTCCGTACCTCGTGAACAGTTCTCGGGGATTTCCAATTCAGCACTTGAGTGATCTTGCTCGGGTCCACAGCGATACCCTCCGCTGAGATGATATGCCCGAGGAAAGGCACTTGCGATATCCAAAACTCGCATTTGCTGAATTTGGCGTATAACTTGTGATCCCGCAGCCGTTGCAAGACTATACGCAGATGTTTCTTGTGATCTTCCTCTGACTTGGAATATACCAGGATGTCGTCGATGAAGACCACGACAAACTTGTCCAGCTCCGGCATGAATACCGAGTTCATCAAGTACATGAAGTGAGCTGGAGCATTGGTGAGGCCGAAGGACATGACCAGGTACTCATAAAGTCCGTACCTCGTCGAGAAAGACGTCTTCGGAATGTCCTCAGCCCTTATCTTAATCTGATGGTACCCGGATCTTAAATCCATCTTGGAAAAGATCTTTGCTTCGACCAACTGATCAAACAACATGTCGATCCGTGGCAACGGGTACTTGTTCTTGATGGTTACGGCATTTAATGGACGCAAAGCCGCAACGTCTCATCCTTCTTCTTGACAAATAATGTCGAACAGCCCCATGGCGAGGAGCTCGGCCTAATAAAACCCTTCTCCAGAAGGTCCGTGAGTTGAGTCTTTAGTTCAGCCAACTCCTTGGGCGCCATCTTGTACGGCCTTCGGGATATTGGCATGGTTCCCGGTGCAAGTTCAATCTTGAACTCCACCTCTCTATCGGGTGGCATCCCCGGCAAATCGTCTGGGAATACATCAGGGATCTCTCGGACCACCGGAATATCTTCCAATCTGTTGGTTGTGGCTTGATAGACACTTGGAAGTTTTATTTCTGGACTGTCCAGAAATAATGAGTGAGACTCGTGTACTTCGGAGTTCAAGTGCACGACTCGGAGGACGGTGTCTAAAACAGCGCCGTGGCGGGTTAACCACGACATCCCTAAGATGACATCGACCTTTTGTCCCTCTAAAATTATGAGAGACGTAGGGTAAACTCTACCCTCTAAGCACAGTGGCGCTTTTGGGACCATCATGCTTGCTGAAATCTTCCCACCCGGTGAACAGATCACATAAGGACTATCGGTGGGTAGTATTTGCAAGCTATACTTATCAATGAAAGCTTGGCTAATGAAGCTATGCGTGGCGCCTGAATCAAATAGTACTATAGCGGGATGCTGGTGGAGTTGGAACATACCCGCAAGGATTGGCTCGCCCTCCGGAACGTCCTCAATGGCAAGCTGGTGGACGGTGCCGGGCCTAGGTTTTGCCCTCCGTGCATTAGTGGGGTTCCGGGGTTGACTCCTCCCCGGAAACTGTGGTGCCACCCCGCCGCCTTGCCTCTCCGGGCAACTGCTCGCGGAGTGTCCTGGACGACCACACTTGTAACATGTGGCCGCTGCTGGTGGAGTGCTCGGTGGACGAAAGCCCGGCATGCGTTGCAGAGGTGCAGACGCACGCGGCATCGCCCGCTGCTGCTGTTGTTGTTGCGGTGGTGCTGGCAGTGCCGGCCGGAATGCCGGTGAAGAATACGGCCGACTGCGGAACGTCATCGACCGCTGTGGTGGCTGCCAGCGTGGACCTGATGGTGGGCGATTCACCATCCGAAACTTCTGAGAAGGACCGCCTCCTTCTCCACTGCTCTGCGGCGCGCTTCGCTTTCTCTCCGCCGCCGCTAACTCCTTGCCGGAGTCCTCCTGAACAATCGCAGCATCAATGATGTCGTTGAGGCTGCTGCGATTGAACATTGCCAACTTGTCCTTCAGGAGCGGGTTAAGCCCCTGGTAAAAATGGTCCCGCCGCTTCTCGTCAGTATCTGCGTGATATGACGCGTAAAGCGCGAGATCGTTGAACGCTCTGGAGTATTCCAGCGCGTTCCGGCTCCCTTGCTGCAGGTGTAAGAACTCCTGCGTCTTCCTCTTCATTAAACCTGGCGGTATATGATAGGCCCTGAAGGCCGTCCGGAATTCCGTCCAGGTCATCACTCGGTCGGTGGGTTGTGAAGCACAGAAGTTGGCCCACCACGTGCTCGCGGATCCTTGGAGCTGCTGGACCGCGAACTGAGTCTTGCGCTGCTCGCTGATTTGGAGCAGCCCGAACTTCATCTCTATGGCGCGGAGCCAGTTGTCCGCGTCAAGTGGTTCATCCGCCCTTGAGAATACAGGGGGATGAGTCGCCAGGAAGTCGGAGTAGGAGCTCTGTTGACGCTCCTCACGATCTCGACGTCTCTCTGGGCGAGACGTATTGGCGATGAGAGTCTGCAGCAACTCTGTGTGCTGCTGATGCGAGCCTGCCATTGCCGCGACAATGTCGGCCAATGTAACCGTTGGCAGTGGCGGTGGCGGTGTTTGCTGTTGCTGTTGCTGCTGCTGTCCCGAGGAGTCCTTGGGAGGTGGTTGGGAGGTCTCTCCCCCTTGACTGGTACCCCCAACGTCAGTGTTGGCACGAGTACGCGTCATTCTGAAATTCAAAACAGCAGCAATTAGCACATGTCTTACTTAAAATTCCATACGCAACAGTAGGTATCAAAGTGACACATGATTAATTTGCACAACGTTCACATATATTGATAAAGCATAAACTTTATACAAGATACATTATTCTTGGATCTCCGAGAAGTCATGCTCATGTCGTCACTACCTATACATACGCTACTGTCTACACGACACGTCACCGATTACAAAAGTTGGGTTACGCTACCCTGGCTGCCCTACTTGGCAACCGTAACCCCCTACTCGGAGTAGAACTCGACCTCCTTGGGGTCGTCCTCCTCCGGTACCTCTGCTGGTGGCTCTGGTTCTACCACCTCTTCTCCCATCCCGGGTTCTCCCATTGCTGGAAGACCCAAGACTACCGGTACGCCTAACACTGGGGGCACGAGGTCCTGCAAAGCATGCACCTCGTCCATAGCTTGGTTGTAGTCCTCTTCCCAGCCTTGTCCTTCCTCGATAGCGTCGTCCCGCTCTTGAGTAAGGTCCTCATTCTGCTGGGTTAGGGTCTGCACCAGTTCTTGTAACGCTGCGATGTCAACACGGCTCTTCTTCTTTGCCTTCTTCAGACGACGCAACTGATGGTGTTGCTCATTCAGTCGCTTGATCATCGGAAGGAGCACATTGCGGAGTGCGCTGTGCGCACTCTTGAAATGATCTCCACGGCTTGTGCTCTCCTTGATATTGGTGGCGAGATGCTCCGTATGAACAGCTTGGCTGTCCATCACAGCGTTTCCCGCCCTCATTTGGAGGCTGAGATTCGCCTCCACGGGGTTGTACCTTGGGCAACTCGGGTCCGTTGCTTCCCGGTACCTCTCTTCCCACACATGCTGGGCTCGTCCCTCCACCGGAACGAGTGCGTATGGAGTGACCTCCATAGCCTGCACGTGCAGTTGGCAGAAACGTGACATAGTGTCACGGGCTGCCACTTGCCACATTTCTTCCGGTTGTCTTCCTCTCACCGTGACGGTGAATGGCACCCAACCGGGTGGCGTAGGTCCTGGAGGAACCTCGACATGGATCGTCCACGTCTTGTTCCCCCCTTCCCCATCTTCTTTGGCGAAGTACTGCGGCATCTGATTGTACCCGAAATATTGGAGCATTTGCCACAATGTTTCCGGGTAGCCGCTACGGTCAGAACAGTGGGAAACTACCCACCCGTTCTCCAACTGTTTATCTGCTGCCATCTGTAAAAATATATTTGAGAAATGTCAAATATTTATTTAAACAGTAAACCATTGAGTTATAACATAAGACATGTCATTGAACCCATAAAACTTGGAAACATAGTTCAAATTTTTAAACAAATTTGACTGCTGATCTGCTGTTCCCATGACAGCCTTGACCAGTTTCCATTTCAACCTGATTTAGGCCATGTTGAATGCAAAAACAATTCTGGAGCTCAACATCAAAGTTAAAGTTAACTTTAATATCTTTCCAGAAAGTATTTGGTTGGCCTAAGATCTGTCCTGGTTCAAAAGTTATGAGATGTCGAAGTTAACAGAATTTCTGGAAACAATTGGACAGCACCTCCCTGCCTTAGGTACTGATTTGATCCAAGAATCCCAGTTAATTCTATTCCTAATCCGACAAAACTTTCTGTTACAAAGTTGTAACCCATCTCATAAGCTTTCCAGAACTACCTCATTTTCTATTTTTGGGATTTTTATGCAGGAAGTTATGCTTAATTTACAGAGAGTCTACAGAGAGTCTTTATTCTGTCCTGTTTTCTGGTCAGTTTCAACTCTACTGCATTTTTTTGATTGGTTAAGGGATGAAACACCTCTGGACCTCAACAGAAGAGTTGTAAAGCTCTTCCAAATCTTTCCAGAAATGTATCATACGACCCCAACCTCGAAAGAACTCAACCTCTAACCTCTGATTAATTCCAGCCTTAATTCAGCTGAAAACAGAGTGCTCTGTCCTTAACAACCTATAAGTTGAAAACTTGTTAACTTTGAATATCCTGTTCAAGGGAAGGAGTTACATCAAGTTTTACTACTTTAGATCAAAACATTCAAGTTTTTATTGAATTTGTTCATTTAGTTGGGTGTGACGTCAATGCGTCACCAGATCATGTCGGTACTACGTCCTCACAAAGAAAAACCTATACCGGACTTAGCCGGCTTCGTTATTTCAGTGGCACTACTCGTCACTCGCACACGGATGCTACACGTCTACCGTTTCGTGGTCAGGCTACCTGCAGAAACTCAAACAATCATCAGACTCGGCTGCACACCGAGCCCGGAATCCATACAGTTAGTACACCCGGCCGTCATCACTCGCCCGGATGTTCTCAAGCCAACCACGCCTTGAGTTACGTGTTCACGTTTTAGACCATGTGACGGGGTCTCCCATGTTACACCACGCACGCCAGGGACAGACGTTACTCGAATACCCCAAACGACATGAAGAGTCATAGAGGATATCAAAGCGGGTCGGATTACCTGCCACCCGTGGGGCTCCACCCTTCAGCTTGTGCGCACTGGTGGACAGCGCTTACGTGCACCCCCCAAGACATGAACGTCCCGAGATGCACGATTTTTCGACATAGCAAATAGGTTAATATGCCACATTCTATATGCTAATAACATCCTTATACGGGCTACTAACTCGTTCCTCACTGGATTTTTGAAAAAGAAGACCTTTGTACTTTGTTAAACCTCAAGCGAGCTCTAATACCAACGCTGACACGACCCCGCTGGTCCTGTCGAGCCAGGATCACGCTGAGGGGTGCTGCGTTGCACAGCACCGTATAACACACGTCAAAGGTACAAAGCGGAAGCGGAAATTTTATTACATAAACAAGTTTATGAACATGTTTACATCAAAATAAGTTCAGTCTACACTCGCGGGCGTAGACTAAGCATCAAGTGCACGTTCAGCCCTCGAACGTGTCCTTGCTAGCACACACGCACACTAACTCTGCGGCGTGCACGACTCCCACTCGACGGGGTTCCCCTCCTGGGGTTCCGTCTCCTCTTCGGGAGTCCCTTCCTCATAGAATCCTGCAAAAGCTTCAAACACAAGCAGTGAACACGAAGGCTCAGCAAGTCTGACCCGTCTCACCTAAACATGGAACTTCTACATGAGGGTAATGGGTTACAGGAGGTAAAAATCATTTGCAAGGACTCGCCTAATTAGTAGAACCTTACTTTCAAGTTTTAGCAGCAGGTTGTGGAGAACCTTACGCTAAGGCACATGAGAGAGCCACAATCAAACAAGAAACGCATTTCTCTCATGTACTTTGCCCAAAGTTGAAAAGAACTTTAGTTAGCTCTAAGCTACAGCACATCATTTAACAATCAATGTCCAGCTTTCAATCAGCAACATTTTAACATGTAACTAGCCTGTTCTTTCTACGTCACGGTACAGTGAACAAGTGGTACTCACTGACCGCGAGGGACGGCGATTATAATCGATTTACACCTGCAGGGTTACCCGAACAACCCGTCATGTACGCCCGTACTCGATGTTGCCTACAACAACCATCACGGATGCCGTACGCGACTACCTTTCACCCGTTAGCCAAATGTTGGACCGGTCCAATCGTCCCGAGCAAGAGGTCTCTGCATGCACATCTCAGTGCCGCCAGCCGATTTACACCTCGAGCTCTCAACCTACCCTCTGAACGACCAGCTATGCCTCAACACCCAGCTACCCGAGTTACATCAGTTTCCCGGTTCCCATATAGCCGGTAGGTCTTCGGTACTGTTCTAGCTTGTTCAACAGGCCCGCACACGGCTCGGTCCTCAATCGACACAAGCGGAGCTACAGCACATAGGCCCCAAAGTCCTGCTGCCCTTACTCTCCGCTCGGTCTCATTTTCTTGCCATGTGTATCATGTGCTACCTCTACCCGAGCAATGTGCCTCTAGCCTATTCTCGCGAGTAGTTCCAACTACTCGACTTGTACCGAATCCTACTCTATCTTAGCAATGCGGTGGCTAACGAGATTTTCGATCCTAAACCCAACCCATGGTTTTCTTGGCTATGCAGTTGGGTTTCCAATCAAGACTCTAATGCAAAGAACAATATTCAAAGATGTGCTCAAAACAATAAACATTTGTAAAAAGGTTAATGCAAACCGGAGCTTGCCTTGCTGCTCTTGGTAGTAGGCTAGCTGTTCCTCCGGAGTAACGAAGTCTAGGACTTCAGGTTCCTCCTCGACCTTAGCGACTACATGATATAAGGAACATATATATCAATTTAAATGCATTTATATTATCTTTGAAGTTGTGAAGTCTATAACCCTTGCTAGACAGACCTAATGACTGTGAAACTTTTACTGTGGCTTTGTTACAACCTAAACAGAGATTTGGTTAAGTTTTAGTTGCAGCAAAGCTCATTTGAGCCCTCCACAATTAATTATATTCTTGACCTTAATTGGAACTCTTAGGGTGTTCTAGGAATTTTTATGAAGCAAACTATGACTTTCTGAAAACTAAATTTTCAGAGGGTTCTAATGGAGTTGGTCTCACTTAATTTGGAAGTTCTTAGCTAAAGATATGAGCTAAAAAATTTCAGAGAAAATTCTGAAAATGTTTCTGAACATTTTCTATTTTGTCTGGAACAGTTTCACTAATCACACCATTAGGTGGATCAAATGAGCTCCAATTGATCTGAAATTTTTATGGTAGTTCATGGATATTTTGGTGAACATCCCAGCAAAACTTCAGGATCGTCCTCCAAAAGGATTCTCCAGTTAAAATTCCAAACAGCTTAAACTTTGAGGAATTAATTCTGGAGAGAGGATTTTCATGAAGAAACTTGATTTGCTGGAAAGTACTCAAAGAGCTGGATTTAGCAAAATTTGGTTCACTCGATTTGGAGCTTTCTAGCCAAAGTTATGAGGATTTGAACTTTGGAAGAATTCTGAAAATCGGGGGGGAAAGTTTAAACTCTCGGGGCCCGCAGGGACACGCGTCGAGCGCGGAGGTGTCCGGCACACCGGAGATACCACACGTGTCGAGCGCGGAGGTGTACGGCACACGGGAGCTCACAGGGTATTGCGTGCCAGCACGGCCGATCCCCGGCCACACCCGATCCCGATTTAAATTCTTCAGCCGCTGACACGTGGGCCAGCCGGCTTCGTCTTCCTCCCGCCGTTCTCACGCGCCCGCGCTGCCGACCTCGCCGGAGCAGACTCGGGGCTCGCCGGCTCGCCGCTGCCGGACCTCCCATGGTTTGAAACTCGCCGTCAGGGGGTTGTCGACGTCGAGGAACACGTCGGTGGTGTCAGGTCAGGCTGGGGGTGACCGGAAATAGCTCAGTGACGTGCCGCGGCCTCAGTTGAGGTTCGGCGCTGTCGACCGTGGGTTCTAACCCGCCAACACCTCGAACAAACAGTCCTACAGCATCAGTGTACCTCCAAGAAGCTCGACAAGGTGTCTAAAGGGTTTAGGGATGGTGGCAAGTCGGTCGGCACCGTGTGACCGATCGTGCCCGCCATGGCCGCCCTCGATCGAGCTCGAAATTCGTCACTCCCGGACAGTTTCACGCTACGGTTGCAGAAAAGAACTTAATCGCCGGCTAGTCCAGCATCTATGTGCATGATTTGATGACCTCCGAAAGATCATAGAGCGAGAATTTAAAGAAACCGTACCGGAAGCTCGGGTTACGGTCGCCGGAGCAAAAACTAGAAATTCTCTGCGGATTCTTCACGGTTGGCTTCCAAACTTGGAGGAGAGCAGCACGGTGGTCGCGCGCTCCTATTGCCTCTCTTGCTGGACCGTGTAAACGCCTGGGGAACGCTGTCCACGGGCGCTTGACTCTCGGCTACGGTTGAGCCGCCGCTGTGGCGATTGCTCTTGAGCAAAGGAGGTTGGAACTCGGGGTTTCTGGTGTTGGGGAGGTGAAGTGCGACCTCAGGTGACTGTCTAGCAGCTCAAGGACGAAGGAGGAGATGGTTTTGCTGATTTTCCCGATTGAGCAGAGAGCTGCGGCGAGAGACAATGCCACTGCTCGGGTTTGCCTGCGAGAAGATAAAGCCGGCCGACTCCTGCTCGGCTGAGGCGGTGCCGGTCGCGTGGGGGCGCGAGCGAGCCACCCTGGGCGCCAGCGCGCGGAGGGGGAAGCAGCTGGTGGCGCCGGCAGCTGCTCGGTGGCACAGCCGACAGCTGCTCGGTGGAATTTCCCACCGAGACTCTGACTTTGGTTGCAAGTTTCTCCTTCTTCCCTCTATGACATGTGGGCCCCACCCGGGGTTTTAACCTCTGGAATTTACTTCTAATCACTGTAGTGAACAGTGAACCCCATAATTCCCCTGGTGATTCAGATTATTCACCCTGGAGCCATTCGAATTGAATAGGATTCGAATTGGGTTTGGTTTAAGTGAATTTCAGCACAAGTGCAGTTTTGAATTCAAATGAAGTTTGAATTTGTCCCACTTAGCTCATGTCAAGATCAACTCCAAATAGAGTGAAAATTGGTGTGTGGGTTCACAAAAATGTGCTGAGTAAGAATATGCCTCCCACTTTTAAATCCATGGGATAAAACAGCTTGAATTCGAATATGGTTTCAAACTGCCCTCTTTCTAACTATACCCAAAATGACCTCAAAAAGGTTTGGAATTTGGGTGAAACTTGGCATGGACATCCTTAGCAAAGTGTAGGAGTTTTCATATGTCCAGCCCACCTATATCACATGTGGGCAATACCACTTTTGCAATATGTGAGTTTGTACT
This sequence comes from Neostapfia colusana, assembly GCA_030760725.1. Lineage (NCBI taxonomy): Eukaryota > Viridiplantae > Streptophyta > Magnoliopsida > Poales > Poaceae > Neostapfia > Neostapfia colusana. The sequence continues at coordinate 39,698,636 of JASWHV010000006.1, read as the reverse complement.
CTAATGAGCATGTTGATAATTGTTACTTGCTCTTCATTTGTGTTCATCATCCTTCCTCACATGAGGTGTGTGGTGTGGTGATGAACACTGCAAATGTGTGTCAAAACTGAGGCCCTTACAAGCACCCAATGCGATTCCCGGGCGAGTGGCATGTCTCGGTTGACGGGGCCGTCTCAGCTGGTATCAGAGCCGCGTTGGTAATAGCACATGAAATAAGGAAGGTATTACGACAAAAATTTAGGTTACGGTGATGATACGGTACTAGGCCCACATAAGGATTACTATTAGCTTAATATGAAGGTGGCAACCTAACTTATTTGTTATGTCAGAAAATCGTGCATCTCGGGACGATTTATGTCTTGGGGGGTGCACGTAAGCGTTGTCCACCAGTGCGCACAAGCTGAAGGGTGGAGCCCCACGGGTGGCAGGTAACCCGACCCGCTTTAGTATTCTCTATGACTCCTCATGTCGTTTGGGGTACTCGAGCAACGTCTGTCCCAGGTGTGCATGGTGCAATTTGGGAAACCCTTTCACGTGGTTAGTAACGTGAACACGTAGCTCAAGGCTTGTTTGGCTTGAGAACACCTGTGCGAGTGATGACGGACAGGTGTAAGAACTATATGGATACCGGGTTCGGTGTGCAGCCGGACCAGATGATTGAGTGTGACTTATGCAGGATTAACCATGAAATCATAGTACGAATAGAACACGTCTGCGAGTGATCGTTTTAGTGCCACCTAAGATACGAATGTGCCGGTATAATCCGGTTAGGATTTTCTTTTGGCGAGGCTACGTAGTACCGACATGCTTCTTACGGTGCATCGACGCCGTACTAAACATAATAACCCCTTTCCTTTGAAGAAATGACTCATGAGCTAACTTTCAAATAAAAATGGAAGTTTGAAACAAATATTAGTTACTGAACTCTTATTTTGAGCTAAGATTCAAATGAGAGGAAGACTAGGCTTCAAAGACTTAAAAAACAGAGTGCTCTGTTTTCGGCAGAAATTTTGCTGGACTTTAACAGAACATAACTCTGAGTAGCTTGACCCAATTAAGGTGTATGGTACAGTTCTGCACAGGTCTTCAAGATCTCTACAACTGCTTTGTAGACCTCCAGAGCCGAATCACATACTAAATGGGTAGAAAGTTCAGAGGAAGGTGAATTGTCCAGAACCAGGACAGCAACAAAACCTCTCTGGACCTTTCTGTTTTTAAGCCATAACTTTCTGTAGAAAAACCCTTAAGAAGCCTATGATACACCATTGGAAAGGTTATGGATTGTGCCGCAATTTTGTAGTTCAAAGTTTATTCAGATTCTTATTGTATTTACATATACAACTGTGATGAAATCAGCCACATACAAAGGAGATGCTGGCAAATTTTATCCAGGAATTCTGTCAACTTTGGAAAATCATAACTCTTAATCCAGAGATGATCTGAAAGCATATGAGTACTCGTTGGAAAGATACTGAAGTTAATTTTAACTTTGGTATTCGACTTGAGTTACGAAAATGCTCTTAACTAGATCAAAATCTGGAGACAGTGCATAAGGTCTGTCCTGTACAGATGGACTGGGTAGCTATGCCTACTAAGGAGTTGTGTAAACATGGATTTTGTTACTGCTTTCATGAAGTTTTGAAATATTCATGTTTTCATTAGTCTCACATACTGCTGAGTTCTTGTTTAACTCTTTGAAACTACATTTTTGCAGTATGGTTCGTAACCGCTCTAGGGGTAGGGCCGGGAGTTCTCGTCGACGCGGTGATGGTTCCATTCCACCGTCGGAACCACCATCCACGGAATGGATGGATCTTATGACTCGAGTTGTCGAGTCTAATCAAGAGAACACTAGGCTACTCCAAGAAGCAATGCAAGAACACACACGCTTACTCCAAGCTTTGGTACAGCAAGGCGTACTCCAGAACGCACAACAAGTCGTCCCACCTCGGGACGCTTATCTGGACTTCTTGGCGACTCAACCTCCAATTTTTACTGAAGCCACCGAACCTGTGGAAGAAGATCAATGGCTTCGTGTCGTGGAGTCAAAATTTGGAGTATTCAAGTGTGATGAGTACCAGAAGACAAAGTTTGCCGCTCAACATCTCCACGGAGCCACCGGAAACTGGTGGGTGGATCATCTTGCCACCATTCCGGAGGACCATCAAGTAGCATGGAGTGAATTTTGTGAAGCCTTTCGTACCCGTTGCATACCACTAGGTATTGTCAAGGCGAAGCGGGAGGAATTTTTGGGCTTGAAGCAAGGGGACATGAGTGTCCTCGAGTATGTCAGGAGATTTAATCTTTTGGCCCAATATGCTCCCGAATATGTGGCGAAATAAGAGGCACGGTGTGACCTATTCTTCCACGGCCTGAGTGCCATATTACGGGAAAAGCTGGCCGTACACAATAACAGCAGTTACACCGACATGGTCAATGCAGCTTTCATTCAAGAGAAGCCAACACTTGAGTGGCAAGCTGAGAAGAGGAAGATGAGTGAGATCGAGCAGGCTAGCACAAGTTATGTGCCTCAGAAGTACCGTTAGGTGTATCAAACGCCACCCGGTGAAAGATGGAGGCCACCTGTACGATCAACTCCTCAGAGATTGATTGCTGGTCAAGTTCTACAACTTGCACCACCTCACACAGCCGCAGCATCAGACGGTGGTTTGTGCTCCATCGCTGCAGCCGTATGTACCTAGCAGTCCACCGCAAGTCAACGAAGAACCGAAGAGGCATCCGTGTTTGACTTGTGGGCGCATGGGCCATTATGCTAGGCAATGTACGGAGGGAATTCAAGGATGCGGGTCATCATATTTACAACAATACGATCCGTATCTTAATCTGCAGATAGGAGGGCAGATAAGGGGCAATATTCACTATACGGTGATTGATGATGTTCCGGAGGGAGAAGCCGCTTTAGCAGGGATGTTTTCTCTGAATCAGCTACCGGTTTTAGTTCTATTTGATTCCGGTGCCACACACAACTTCATTAGCCAATCTTTTGTGGCTCAACATCAGCTCCAAACAGTTTATACAAAGAGGCAATACCTCATATCTTCGCCCGGGGGCAGCAGTACCGCAAGCGAGGTTGTCTCCCGAGCACCTCTTTGTTTGGGGGGTAAAATATACCCTACGACCCTCATTATTCTGGAAGGTCTGAAGATCGACATCATTTTGGGGATGTCGTGGTTGAATTACCACAGAGCGGTTCTTAACATCAGCTCCAGGACCGTTGAGCTCAACTCCCCACAGCACGGTCTTCACATATTAATTCTGGGCACCAGACGGCAGCAGATTGCAACAGTGAACCACACGAAAGTTGTTAATATAGAGGATATTCCGGTGGTACGTGAGTATCCGGATGTGTTTCCCGGAGATTTACAGGGCATGCCGCCCGAACGAGACGTTGAGTTCAAGATTGAACTTCTACCGGGAACAACACCGATATCACGAAGGCCGTACAAGATGGCACCCAATGAACTGGCAGAATTGAAGACACAGCTGAATGACCTAATGAGCAAGTGCTTTATACGACCGAGTTCGTCACCTTGGGGTTGTTCAGCGTTGTTTGTCAAAAAGAAGGACGAAACACTACGGCTTTGTGTTGATTATCGTCCTTTGAACGCTGTTACCATCAAGAACAAGTATCCACTACCTCGCATTGATATGCTCTTCGATCAATTAGTGGGTGCGAAGGTATTTTCAAAGATGGATCTTCGGTCCGGATATCACCAGATTAAAATCCGGGCAGAAGATATTCCGAAGACGGCATTCTCAACGAGATACGGGCTGTATGAGTATCTCGTTATGTCTTTTGGTTTGACCAACGCCCCGGCACACTTTATGTACCTGATGAATTCAGTGTTCATGCCGGAGTTGGATAAATTCATCGTTGTCTTCATCGACGATATCTTGGTGTACTCCAAGCCAGAGGAAGAACATGTTGAACACCTGCATATTGTGCTACAAAGATTGCGAGATCATCAGCTCTATGCAAAATTCAGCAAGTGTGAATTCTGGATTAATCAAGTACCATTTCTCGGACACATTATTTCAGCGGAGGGCATCACTGTAGATCCGAGTAAGATTATCCAAGTACAGAAATGGGAGTCACCAAAGTCAGCACATGAAATCCGTAGCTTCCTCGGTTTAGCGGGTTATTACCGGAGGTTCATTCCGGGTTTCTCCAAGATTGCTAAACCGATGAAGGAATTATTAAAGAAGAATACCAGATTTATGTGGGGTGCTGCGTGTGAACAAGCTTTCAAGACTTTAGTGAAGCATCTCACAACAGCCCCAGTTCTTGCTCAGCCGGATACAACAAAGCCATTCGACGTTTATTGCGATGCATCTGGCATCGGTCTTGGCTGCGTGCTGATGCAAGAAAGACGAGTGGTCGCTTATGGATCTCGTCAACTCAGAAATCACGAGCAGCATTATCCAACTCATAATCTTGAGTTAGCTGCCGTGGTCCTCGCTTTGAAGATGTGGAGGCATTACTTGCTCGGAAATCTTGTACACCTCTACACAGACCACAACAGCTTAAAGTACATCTTCACTCAGAAAGAATTGAACATGAGGCAACGAAGATGGCTAGAGCTCATTAAAGATTATGAACTTCATTATCATCCAGGAAAGGCGAATGTGGTCGCCGATGCGCTCAGTCGTAAGGCGCATATCCAACACCTAACTATTGCTGAAATGGATGATGAAGAACCAAGCCTCCGTGTCATCCCGTATGGAGCTCTCTATAATCTCGCTCTCATTCCTACTATCCGAGAGGAGATCATGGAAGCTCAACGAAAAGACAAGGGTATGTTTCACATACGGCGAAGGATAGACAACGGAGAAATGAAGTGTTTCCGGAAGGACGATGAAGGTACTTTGTGGTTCAACGACTGGATTGTAGTACCCCGGGATATGGGAGTACGGAAGAAAATTTTGGATGAAGCCCATTTGTCCAAGTTTCACATTCACCCGGGCAGTAATAAAATATACCAAGATCTCCGGAAGAAATTTTGGTGGACACGTATGAAACATGAAGTTGCAAAGTATGTTTCAGATTGTGATACGTGTCGAAGAGTCAAGGCCGACCACATGAAGAAGTCAGGCCTGTTGCAGCCATTGCAGGTACTGGCATGGAAGTGGGAATACTTAAGCATGGACTACATCGTCGGGTTGCCGATGACCTCCCACAACCATGATTCGATTTGGGTAATCGTGGACCAGTTAACCAAATCAGCACATTTCATCCCTGTGCATACTAGGTATAACGCAAAGCAGTATGCGGAGCTGTACATAGCACGGATCTTGTGCTTACATGGAGTTCCCCGTACCATTGTGTCAGATAGAGGATCGCTGTTCGTAGCCCGTTTCTGGGAGCAGCTACGCGCATCCTTGGGGACCAAACTAATTAGAAGCTCTACATATCACCCTCAAACCGATGGGCAAACTGAGAGGGTAAATCAAATACTAGAGGATATGCTGAGAGCGTGTGCCATCCACCACAGTAAGAGCTGGGATGATCACTTACCGCTGGCGGAGTTCTCATACAACAACGGATATCAGGCGAGCATTAAGATGGCACCATATGAAGCTCTATACGGCCGGAAGTGCTGTACACCATTGAATTGGTGCGAATCCGGTGAACGAGTAACGTTCGGGGTTGATCTTGTCAATGAAGCCGAAGAGAGAGTTCGGATAATACAAGAGAACCTCAAAGCTGCCCAATCTCGTCAAAAGAGCTACGCGGATCAGAGACGTCGACCGCTGCATTTCAAAGTCAGAGAGCACGTGTATCTTCGTGTGTCTCCGATGAAGGGGATTCATCGGTTCGGTGTCAAGGGGAAACTTGCTCCCCGGTTCATCGGTCCGTTTACTATCACAGGGAAGTGCGGAACAGTAGCCTACCGGCTGGAACTACCGGCAAGCCTTGCCGGTATTCACGACATATTTCACGTGTCCAGCTGCGAAAATGTCTCAAGTTTACCGCTGCCATCCGCACCGCAGACATCGACAAGTTGAAGTCCGATCTCACCTACGTCGAGCAACCTATACAGATTATCGACGAAAAGACCCGGACCACCAGGAACCGGACTTTGAAATTTTACAAAGTCCTGTGGAGTAATCATACCCCGGAAGAGGCAACGTGGGAAACCGAAGATTACATCCACAAGAATTATCCGGAGCTTTTGTCATAAACCTTGAAATTACCTCCCACCTCGTTCTTCTTTTGAATCTCGGGACGAGATTCCTTTTAAGGGGGGAGGAATGTAAAGGTCCCAAAATTATGAATACAAAGAAACACTTGTTTGCAAAAGTTGGTTTCATGTGTATGAAATTTGGGACTTGTTAAAACTTTTCCCCACATGTCATAACACACATGAGGGTTTTCTTCACACAAGTTCAAATGATTATTTGGAAACATGGAACCCAAGAGGGGCAAAAAACTAAGATGGGAAGTTCCCATATGTGTGAGAAAACAAAAATCAGATTTGGAACAATTTGTTCAAACAAAAATTCAAATGAGAACAACACAATGGAATTCAAAACTGTTGTGCTAAAAATCTCATTTGCAGCAGCCAAAATAAAATTCAGATTTCATATTTGAATTCCTTGAGTCCAAATTAGGGGGTGTGCAATGTTTCATGATTTATGAAAATGATTTGCAACCCATTTTTCAAATGGACTTCAAATGACAAAGAATTCAAACACACATTTGAATTTTGATGAAACTTGCCCAATTATCCAAATGCATATCAGATTTGAATTCCCACAATTGAATTCCATCAACATTCAAATTTGGGAGATATTTTAGAAGAGATAAGGAGGACTGACATGTGGGACCCACATGTCATTGGGAGCACTGAAATTTGCAAAAGATCTTCAGTCCACAGTCTCTGTTTTGCTTACCTCCCACGAGAAGCGATCGGCAGAGCCGACAGCGGCGCTCACCGCCTCGGGCGACCGCCTCCCCATGGGAACCGCCTCACCCCAGGGCTTTATTACCCCCTGTTGTGCTCCCTTTCTCCTTCGACACCGAGGCCTCAGCGCTGTTCTTTCCTCCCTCACCCGAGAAGCAACCGAGCACTGCCGCCATGCGTCAATCGCTCGGCCACACCCTAGGTCACGTGAAAAACTTCGTCTGAGCAGCCAAACAACACCACAAACCTTTCCACGACCTCCTCGTGCCCTCACCAGGGGAGTTCTTGCTCTCCACACCGAAGTACCCCAGTTTCCGCGGCGGCCGTCACACAACAGCGACGACGTGCTTCCGTGGACAGCCTCCTCCTGAGCTTGTCATGACCAAGCAAGGCCACTCTGGGTCGCGCAGGAGCTCCATGCAGCTTCCACCCGAAGCACAGAGCCTGCCTCGGCCTCTCGACGGTGAATTTTGAAGATCCTCTCCGGCCGGTGAAAACCAACCTTCTGGTATGATTCTGTAAAATTCCCGATCGATTATTGTTTAGACACCATGAAACTTCGCACACACGAGCCAGACATGTAGGCGCACCAGTTCTCTTTTGAAACCTCACATGAAACACCCTGTGCACGGTGCAATTTCATGCTTTCCGAAGGCGGCTATGGCGGGAAGGTGCGGGTGCACGGTGAACCCTAGGGTAGAGCCGTCCCCGAGCCCCTATGCAGCCATGCCAAGCTTGGCCAACCTCCACCGGTGCTGTAGAACCTTTCTAGGAAGCTTTTGGCGGGCTAGCTCAACGGTGCAACGTCGCCGGACTTCATCCGAGCCGGTGCACCGTCGCGGGCTAGTTTGGGGGCCATGCCAGCTCGAGCAAACCCCATCAGCATGTTCCTCACGGGGAATTATGGGCTGGCGGCGAGTTTCAGCAGCAGGGGTGGTCGGACGACCGATTCCGGAGCTTCTCCGGTGAGCCTGACGGCGGAATCACACGGGAGCGAGAGGTGGAAGACGACCCCCAGGCCCGCGTGCCAGTTACTCGGGATAGAAGAGCTAGATCCTCTGTGGCGCCGGATCGGCTGTGACAGCGCGGGAAACAACCCTGTGACCCCGTGCGGCACGCTCCCGGCAGCAGACACGTGTCCCTGGTCCCACAGTCAGGTTTAAACTTTTTCCCGGATTTATTCAAATTCCTGATTTTTCCTCAAACTTTAGAAGAGCATAACCTTTGCTAGGAACCTCCAAAATTAGTGATTCAAATTGGGTTCGATTCAGATTGACAAACTCTATCCAATTATGCAACCCAATTTATATGAAAGTGTTTATTTAATTCTAGAAAATTCTTTAAAAATTTTAAGTAAAAAAATTTTAGAGGGAGTTTGGTTTAACTAAAAATACCTAAATTTTGCCAGAATATTCTTTAGGGTGTTCTTAGACTCCTGTAAAATATTCAGCTCATTTGGAGTTAATTTGGTCAGGAGAATTCAGATTGCAAGTTACTGTGTTCAAATGAATACAGAAACATTTTCAGAGAATTTCCAAAACTTGTAAATTCAGTTCTGAGAAATTCTTAGCTCTAAAAATCCTAGGAAAATTCATGTAGACTCTAGGAACTATAATTGAAATTGTGGTTCTCTGAGTTTGACATGAACATGGGTGTTAACTCAGAATTAATTCATCTTTTATTAAACACTTAGAGAATTGTTCTGAATAAACCACTCCATGAAAAGTGCTATATTTTGGTCCAGAGGACTTTCTTGTGACAAGGAACTCACATGAAAATTCCAAGCTGCATTGGAGCTCTGGATCACCACTGTCATAGGTAACCTCTTCAGGTGATCAACACTTAAGTGGAAAAAGCACTTAATATTTGATCTTAGTGTTTAAGCCCAACCCAAACCACTAGCACCAGTGTCATTTTAAATTCTTAAACAAAGTTCCATTTTTAATAATGCCATTAGATCTTATTATCAAAAGCATTTCAATTAAATACATATGCATGATCATACCGTGTAGCATATACGTGAAGAAGGTGAGAAGGACTTGAAGTGAAGATCAAGGAAGGAGGAAAACAAGTGATCAAGCTCCAAGTGATCATCACTAACTGATTGTAACCTTAGTCACCTGCAAAACAGGCAAGCCCCGGTTTGCATTTGAACCGTTTTATAAAGCATTTTCATTTGTAGAGATCATAGCTTTGCATCATTGATTGCAGTAAGTCTAGATGATATTGAAAACCTCACTTGCATGACCAGAAATACCTAAGAGAGAAAGGGTAGAATAGAACCTCCTCGAGTGGATTTGGCTACGCTAATGTTAGTAGGAAAGGTTCGGTAGAAGTCGAGTAGTTGGAAGCTACTCGCGAGTTTAGGGCTGGTTTACTCGGAACGGGTCCGAATTAGAAAAGATGAGGAAAGTTCACACATTAGAAATGGAGACCGGGCAGGGAGGTTGTAGATGCAGCAGGTTGCAGGCTGTGCGTGCATAGCCCTGCCTGTGTCGGTTAAGGCCCGTCCGTGCTTGGCCCTGTTGGACAAGTTTGAGTTGTGTACCGGGCACATACTGGCTATATGGGACCCAGGAAACGATGTACCTTGGGAGATCCATAGTGGAACTTTTCCAACTGCCTTAGGCTTTCGGCGTCAGGGTAGCAGGAGGTACCTCGCTCAAGAATATACCACTACGGGTATGTACCTTGAGGGAGCTTGCGTACTAGGGGCAGTTGGACAGCGTCCAATGTGGAAGATCTTGGGAAAGGTGGCCGCGTACAACGTCAGTCGAGGTTGCTGCCGGCAACTCGGAGTACGGGTGTACGTGCCGTGTAGTCCGGGCGTGTACTGATTCGAATCACCGTCGCTCGCGGTTATATGAGCATACTTGCCCACTGCGTCTTGACGTAGTAAGAACTGAACTGGTTATTCTTCTGAACTTGATAAGGCTATGCTATAACTTGTATTGCAACCATGATTGAATTAGAGATAGGCTCATTAAACTTTACTTTCACTTTGTGCAAGGAGCATCGCAACAAAGCGTTTCTTGTTTGAATGTGGAGTTACAATGCTTTTTGGCTGAAGGTCCGTACAATGAGGCTTAAAAATCTGAAAGTTAAGGATCAACTTTAGGCGAGTCCTTTATGCAAATCTAGCCGACCCATTTGAAACCGTCGTGCATGTAGAGTTTCTTGTTTAGGAGAGACGGGTCAGACTTGCTGAGCCTATGTGCTCACGCTTGCTATATAAGTGGTTTTCCAGGTTAACATCGATGCTGAAAAGAAGATTGTCCGGTGAGACTCGGAGACTTCCGAGTCGTTTAACACAGGGAGAACCCAGCCGCTGCTGTTGTCTTCGTGTTGCTAGCGAGAGGAGTCCGCGGGCTGGACTTGATCTCGAGTGCTCTTAGTTACTCGACGTGAGTTGTTATAGACTTCCGCTGTAGCTATTTGATGTAAATTATTTACAAAGAAAAATTTGTAAGCTTCCGCTGTTGTTTTATGTAATATATTGTTCCTCGTATGTGTGCTGTTGGGTGCCGCACAACACGGCACCACCCAATGCGATTCCCGGGCGAGTGGCCTGTCTCGGTTGACGGGGCCGTCTCAACACTTCACCTAATAATGAAATTTTCAGCTTCAATAAGATTTCCATAGCTTTTCAGCCTAAAACAAAATTTTTCTGGTTCTAAATAAAAATTTTCAGATTCTAACTAGCACCTAAACCCTTTGTGTTTAGGCCTAGAATTACATTTTCAGCATTAAAACTGGCAATTAAACATTTTTGCAGAATATATATTGTTTAAAATAACCAAAAACAGAATACTCAAGATTTTCCTAAAAGGTTAATTTATTTTGGAGTCATTTTTGGGATTAATTGCTGCTGTAGTAAATTTTATATGAATTTCAGATTTCAAAATCTACTATTTTGATTTGTCGTAAGGCCTAAAGTTCAATGATGACTTAATGCAGAATTAAAATACTTTTCTAACACTAAAATCAGGGCCTAATTTCTTAATTCAGTGCTAATCGCCACTTAAAAATGATTACAGGGGCTAATTTCACATTTTCGAATGAAATTCCATAATTCCAAAAGTTCCAGGGTCTAAAATAAGTAATTACACGTGTTTGCACAGTTTCTGGAAAACCCAGGAGATAGATCCGAAAATTCTCGGGCTAGACTAAACTTTCCTAAAGCACCAAGGGGTAGCTCATAAAATTCCCAGCTGTATTAAGGCAGGGTTGATGTGGGCCGTCGTATTTAAAATGGAGGCCTCATATTATAACGCAAAGGGGTATGGTGGAATCTATTCGTGGCTGCAAGATTTAAAATGAACGCGTCACAGCGAGCCAAGTCGCTCCGGCCGGCGGCAGCGAAGGTGCGTGGCGGCGCCTGGCGGTTTCCACCGGCGATCTCGCCGGAGCGGCTCAGAAATTCGTCTACACTACCTAAAACTCGAATTTATTTGCCTAGATCGACGGAGGAGGAGTAGGAGAACTCACCTAGGACGTTCTCTTGAACTCAAAGAGTCTGGAGGGTGCCCGGCGACGGTGATGCGCGATGGTCGTCGGTGAGCTTCATTGGGAGGGCATTCGGGTCCGGCTTCTTCCAAGATTTTGGGTCGTTGAGCTTCTCTACTGTTAGGTGAAAGGGATTCGAGGGTTAGGAAGAATCAGTGATCAGGTTTTAGAGGAGTTCAACGGCGATCGGCGGCTAGCTCTTACCGGTGCACGTCGGTGTCACGTTTCCCGGTGTGGATTCGTTCCGGAGTTGAGGCCTACGGCTTGCGTACGATCACTGCAGAAAACCTAACACATTACGACAGCCAGCTTACTTACTACGGCCATGGGCCCATGGCCGTCGTAAGTTAGAGGCCCGTCGTAAGTTACGTGTTACTTACGACGACATTAACTCTAAGCCTTCATATGTTAACATATAGTGGTAAACTACAGTTAACTTACGACGGCCCAACTGTTGGGCCGTTGTAAGTTAATAGGCCATCACAAAACTTCGGTTTTATCGGCTGCCCCGGCCCCGGGCTTGGGTATAATAGCCCGAGCCCGCGCCGCCGCCACCCGAGCCCCGCCGCCGCCCCGTGCTACCCCCGCACCACCACGCGCCGCCCCGCCGCCTGCGCCGCCCTAGCCCTGCCACCGCGCCGCGCCGCCCCCGAGCCTGCCCTGCTTCGCTGCCACATCGAGGTACATTTTGATAGTTAATTGTATAAATTAGTTGTTCAGTTAATTTAGTAATTAATTTAGTTATTTTATTAAGTAGTTTAGTTAATGATTTAATTTCTTACTTAATTTTGGTTTAGTTGATTATTAAGTTAGTTTAATATTTATTTTATAATTTTGTTACTTTATTAATCTTGTAAATTATTTAATTATTTTATTAGTTAGTTATATTCATAGTTATTAAGGCGGTAAGGCGACATACCCCTTTTTATCTTTTAAGCAGTAAGGCGTGTGAAACTTCCTTCTTTCCCCTTCCCCATTTCCTCCCACGAGCGCAACCACTTCTTTCTTTCCCCTTCCCTATCTCCTCCCACAAGTGCCGCCGCTGCCACATCCTCCCTGCCCGGGCGCTGCCGCCGCAGCTACATCCTCTTTGCCAGGCGCCACCGCCGTCGCCACATCCCCTATCCCCTGGCACAGCCGCTTCTTTCTTTCCCCTTCCCCATCTCCTTCCGCGAGTGCCGCCACCACCACATCATCTCTGCCCAGGGGCCATAGCTTCCACATATCATGTCCCCTGGCTTAACCGCTTCTTTCTTTCCCCTTCCCAATCTCCTCCCGCGAGCGCCACTGCAGCCACATCCTCTATGCCTAGGAGTCACCACCGCCACAACATCCCCTGTGCCCGGGCGCTGCCGCCGCCTCCATTGTGCGCGGGCACCGCCTCCAGTGCCACCCTGTGCTCGCCTTAGGCTGGGATCTAAGGTGACGGGACGCCTTAACCGCACATGGCGCCTTAGCGCTTAAGCGACGCCTTAACAACCATGGTTATATTACTTAGTTCATTAATTAGTTTTCCTATTTGATTATGTAGGTTTAGTGTGCTTATTTGTTAATTATTTGTTATATTTTATTAGTTAGTTGAAAATTGTTAGAAATTTGAGTTTAATTTGATTGCTTGAGTGTATAATATCGATATATAAATAAACAGGCTTCAGGCCGGCTCAGCCCGGCACAACCCATTTATGGCCTGACACGGCCCATTTAAAGGTCAATTTTCCCCATTGCCACGCTTAAACAGAGTAGAGCACTGTCGAGACCCCTATGGTTTCGATCAAGAAGCACCATCGGTGCCATGGCACCGACGGCGCTTCTTAGGTTTCTGCGAAGCTAACCAATCATGTCCCAAGGTTTTTTGTCCATGTGTGTCAGAGAACAAGCTCGTCGGAGTTCCTCCGCCGTCCGCTGCCGTTGCCGAGTACTCTCCGGCCATTTTTAGCCCTAACCGCCCTCGTTCTTTCCTCCTCTCTCTCGTTCTTATCTCTCTATCATAAATCACTCCAAAATGTAAGATTAACGTAACCTATACAATATGCGTCACCCGTTTCGGACTGGCGCGTCTCACATACGTTATGCATGTGAGGCGTGTAGGTTCAGAATAGTCCCCTTTTGGACAGCTTGGGAGTGACCGAGGGGGTGTGCTTATGACGAGATGCGGGGTCTGGATTCGGACGAGATTTCGACAGTGTAACCCTAATGCTCTCCGCTGCACCATTATGCTGCCAAAATTTTGTCTAGATCTGGACCCCGCGTCTCGTCATAAGCACACCTCTCGGTCACTCCTGGGTGGGTTTAGGACCTATCCTTTCCAATATATGTAAAGTGAACATAATTTCTATGGCTTTATACTGCAGAGTAAAACATGGGTGATGGCCGCAGTTGGATGTCTACTGGTTGGAAGAGCAGATCTGGTGGTCACTCAGATGAGTGGTTCGCCAAGACAGATGCTTTTATAGATCGAGCATTTTCGTTGTCAAATACCGATAAGGTGCGGTGCCCATGTACGAAATGCTGGAATACCAAGCTTTTGGACAAAGTGGAACTTTCGATACATTTGTGTCGAAACGGTTACACGACATGTTATGTGGTCTGGACCTTTCACAGCGAGACAACTTCTGAAGCTGTAAAAGAAGTGAAAGAGGACAATGATGATAACACGGGGGTGGTAGGATGGATGAGATGCTAGAAGCTATACAACCAGACCTTACGGATGATCCTCCTACAATGGAGGTTGAAGCGTTCTTCGAGCTTCTCAAAGCTTCAGAACAGCCGCTGCATGAACACACTGAAGTGACCCTCCTCACTTTCATGACTAGACTTATGACAATTAAATCTAAGTACTTCTTTTCTAATAACTGTTACAATGACCTCATCAAATTGATCGCCGATATGCTTCCACGGCCCCATAAAGTGCCTAAAGATATGTATCACGCGAAGAAATTGCTTTCGGGTCTCGGTATGAAATATGAGAAGATTGATGTGTGTCCAGACAACTGCATGCTTTTCTAGAAAGAACATACCAAAGAGAACAAATGTTTAAAATGTGGTGAATCGAGGTATGTAGAAGTTGTTAATGAAGATGGTGAAAATGTGACGACAGAAGTTGCACGTAAGCAGCTTTGACACTTACCCGTGACACCTCATTTGAAGCGGTTGTTTTGTTCCGAAAAAAATTGTCAGACACATGAGATGGCACAAAGAAGGTCTATGTCAGAACAAAGAAGTCATGACGCACCCATCCGACGGTGAGGCATGGAAGATGCTGGACCGATTAGATCCAGATTTAGGACGTGATACGAGAAATGTTCAGATTGGGTTGGCGATAGATGGATTCTCACCGTTCAGTACAAATGCTTCACCATACTCCTGTTTGTCTGTCTTTGTCATTCTGTACAATCTGCCACCGGCTCTTTGTATGAAATTTGAGTTCATGTTCCTTAGACTCATTGTACCTGGGCCGGATCATCCTGGGTCATGTCTCAACGTGATGTTGAAACCGCTGATCGAAGAATTGAAAATTTTGTGGACAGGAGTTGAAGTGTACGACTGTTACAGGAAGCAGAGATTCAACCTTCGAGCTGCTTATTTGTGGTCCATCCATGATTTTCCGGCATACAACATGTTTTCTGGATGTAGCACTCACGGTTGTTTGACGTGTCCGATATGTGCTTTTGACGCTGATTGTTTTCGACTTACTCATGGAGGCAAGATATATTACTTCGACTGTCACAGATGTTGGCTTCCTTCGAATCACATGTTTAGGCAATAGAAGAACATATTAAGAAAATACACCGCTGTCACTAAAGGACCACCGAAACGTCTTAACGGGTTAGAAATATCTGATATGTTGGACAAACTGTTGCCAGATAAAGATCGTCCTGGATATTTTCTCCGTTTCAGAGATGATCACAATTGGACTCATATATGTGGACTATGGGAGCTACCATATGTGAAGCCGTTGATACTAATGCACAAAATTGATGTCATGCATCAAGAGCGTAACATGGGGGAGTGTATTATAAGCACATGCATGAACATGACGGGCAAAACGAAAGACAATATAAGGGCTTGAAAGGATCTTGCTGAGCTTTGTAACCGTCCAACTCTTCAGCTCTCCGAAAGTGATGGTAAACCACTGTAGGATCGAAGATAACGTGAAAAGCTACCAGAGTGTGAGGGCCCCACGGCCTCGTCGAGCCAGGATCACGCTGAGGGGTGCTGCATTGCACAGCACCGGATAACGCACATCAAAGATACAAAGCGGAAGCAAAGTTTTATTACATAAACGAGTTTATGAACATTTTTACAACAAAATATGTTCAGTCTCCTCCTCAGGAGTCCCACTCGACGGGGTTTCCCTCTCGGGGTTCCGTCTCCTCCTCGGGAGTCCCTTCCTCATAACGCCCTGCAAAAGCTTCAAACACAAGCAGTGAGCATGATGGCTAAGCAAGTCTAACCCGTCTCACCTAAACATGTAACTCTACATGCTCGAATTGCAATGTGTAATAGGAAGGTAATTTGCAAATGACACGCCTATTTAGTTGGCTCTTACTTTCAAGTTTTAGCAACAATTTATAGAGAACCTCACTCTAAGGCACATGAGAGAGTCACAATCAAAGAAGAAACTCATTTCTCTCATGTACTTTGCCCAGGGTTGAAGAGAACTTTAATTAGCTCTAAACTATAGCAGTTCATTAACAATCAAAGTCCATTCTTCATATCAGCAAACTATTAGCATGTATCTAGCCTGTTCTTTCTACGTCACGGTACAGTGAACAAGTGGTACTCACTGACCGCGAGGGACGGTGATTATAATCGATTTACACCTGCAGGGTTACCCAAATAACCCTTCACGTACGCCCGTGCTCGATGTCGCCTACAGCAACCATCACAGACGTCGTACGCAACCACCTTTCATCCATCAGCCAAATGTTGAACCGGTTCTATCGTCCCGAGCAAGAGGTCTCTGCACGCGCATCCACAGTGCCGCCAGCCAATTTACACCTCAAGCACTTAACCTACCCTCTGGACGACAAGCAATGCCTCAACACCCAGCTATCTGAATTAGATCGCTTTCCCGGTTCCTATATGTCCGGTAGGTCTTCGGTACTGTTCTAGCTTGTTCAACAGGCCTGCACACGGCTTGGTCCTCAATCGACACAAGCGGAGCTATGGCAGCCAGGCCCCAACATCCTGCTGCCCTTACCCTCTGCTCAGTCTCATTTTTCTAGCCATGTGTTTCATTTGCTACCTTTACCCGAGTAGTGTGCCTCTAGCCTATTCTCGCGAGCAGTTCCAACTACTCGACTTGTACAGAATCCTACACTATCTTAGCATTGCAGTAGCTAATCACGGTTTACAAACCTTAGCCCAACTCAGGGTTTTCATGGCTATGCATTTGGGTTTTCAAACAAGACTCTAATGCAAAATTGAAGTGGGTGCTCAAATTAAGTTCTCAAAACAGTAAAATTTATAAAATGGCTAATTCAAACCGGAGCTTGCCTTGCTACTCTTGGTCGTAGACTAGCTGTTCCTCTGGAGTGATGAAGTCTAAGACTTCGGGCTCCTCCTCAACCTTAGCGACTACAGGAGATAAATACATATATGTATCAATTTGAATGCATTTGAATTGAAGTTGAATTTGTGAGGACTATAAGTCTTACTAGACAGGCCCAATGACTCTGAATTTTTTACTATAGTTTGGATACAACCTAAACAGATACTTGGCCAAGTTTCATTTGCAGCAAAGCCCATTTGAGCTCTCCACAAATAATTGTGTACTTGGCCTTAATTGGAGCTCTTAGGGTGTTCTAGGGGTTTTCATGGAGCAAGCCATGACTTTATGAAAACTAGATTTTGAGGGGGTTCTAATGGAGTTGGTTTCACTTAATTTTAAGGTTCCTAACTATAGATATGAGCTAAACAATTGTCAGAGAAAATCTGAAAATGTTTCTGGACATTTTCCATTTTCTCTGGAACAGTTTTGTTATTCACACCATTATGTGGATTAAATGAGATCAAATGGATCTGAAATTTCTATGGTAGCTACAGGATATTATGTTGAACATCCTGTCAAAATTTTAGAATTTTCCTCCAAAGGGTTCTCCAGTTAAAATTCTAAACACTTTAAACATGAAGAATTAATTCTGGAGAAATAAGGATTTTCATAAAGTGAAACTTGATTTTTTGGAAAGTACTCAGAGAGATGAATCCAAAAAAATTTGGTTCACTCGATTTGGAGTTTCACAGCCAAAGTTATGTGGGTTTGAAGTTGAACTAAATCTGAAAATTGGGGAAATGTTTAAAACACTGCACGTGGGTCCCACGGACAGGGCCTTCTTCAACCTCCCGCCAGCGCCCAAGCGCGCAAGGCATAGAGACGGTGGCGCGGCTCATTCTCGGCTTTTACTGCCTATTTATGGACACCGTTTCTTCCTACGTGACCCTTGGAGCACCGCACACACGCCGGGCAACTTCTCGCGCCTCGACATCGACGAGAACGTAGTCGGCGACGGTGGTGGTGGAATTAAGCTTGGGTCCGACGGTGCTAGCTCATCTCGGTGGTGAACAAGATCAACCAACGGATCGCAAAGCACCACTGGAGCACGGGGAAGCTAACCCTGCCCTCCTCTTGGCCGGAGATCGCCGGGAAAGTAGACTTCACCGGCGACCCGAGCCGTTTTCACCGGCGGTGGCCAAAATACGGTGCTCTGCTCAGTGGGTTGATCTTCATTGCTAGGATTTGGCTGAGGTAACCTTCAGGTGCTACTCTAGCTTCAGCTCGACCAGGATCTCCAGTCATCAAGTGATCGAGATGAATTTCGGGTTTTGGTTCTTGGTGTTCTATACGACGATCGTCAGGAAAAGTGAAATTCCGGCTAACCGGCGCTAAGATGGAGCTAGGGAGCTCGGGGAGAGCTACTAAACTTTGATGCTAACCTCAGAGGCCAGTTGGCTGCGCCAGAGAAGCTTGGAGCTACCCGGGCTACGGTGTCAAGTCTGAGGCATTTCGGAGTGAATCGGAAACTGGATGATCGGCTCGGAAAAGCTCGAGGGGAACTGATCACGAGCAACTGAGGGTTGGAGCACGTCGAGCAAAGGTCGGTGGTGCCGTTTGTGGCATTAGCTCATGGTGGGAGGGATGGCTTTTGCCGGTCGGCGGTGGGGTGGTGAGTTGGGGTGTGCGGCGTATCCCTCCGGTTTCTCAGTGAGGGAAAACGTCGAGGCAGTGTGAAAACCAGCTGCTGCCGTCAGTAGCTCGGAGATAAGAAGCTGAGGACGTCGGTCAGAAGCTGGAAGCCCGAGCAGGAGGTGGCGCCGACCGCTTCACGCCGTAGCGTCAGCTGCTGCAGCCCGATAAACAGAGCACGGCGCCTCAGTCGGTTGAATTTGCTGGTGAGGCTGACGGGTGGGCCCCACTTCCATTTTAACCTCTGAAATTAACTTTCTCCCACTGCTCTAAACAGTAGTTCCACTAATGCCCTTTGAAATTTGAATTATCTACCAAATGTTCATTTGAACTTGATAGAATTCAAATTGTGAAGTGTTCGAATATATTTTCAGCACATATGCAGTTTGAAATTCAAAATTGAATTTGAATTTGCTAAAATTAGCTCATGTCAAGATCAACTCCAAATGGAGTGAAAATTGGTTTGAGCTCACAAAAATGTGCTGAATGTGAATATGCATCCCACTTTTGAATTCATGGGATGAAAGCAGTTTGAAATTGAATTTGAGTTCAAACTAGCCTCTTTCTTATTATACCCAAAATACCTCAAAAATGTTTTAGATTTGGGTGAAACTTGGCATGAGCATTCCTAGAAAGGTGTAGGAGTTTTTCATATGCTCAGCCCTTATATGACGCATGTGGAAAATACCACTTTTGCATTTTGTGAGTTCATCCTCTAATGACCATGTTGATGGTGTTTACTTGCTCTTCAAATGTGTTCATAAATTTTCCTCAAATGAGGTGTGTGTGGTGTGATGAACACTTTGGATGTGTGCAAAAACTTAGGCCCGTACATTCCTCCCTCCTTAAAAGAATCTCGTCCCAAGATTATAAGGTAAAAATGAAAGAGAGGACGGTGGGAAATTACCGTATGTGCGACGTGAAAAAGTCGGGTAGTTAGTGCGAAGAAATCCTTCGCTCTCCCATGTCGCTTCATCTACAGAGTTATTACTCCATTGAATTTCGTAGAACCACAACATACGGTTGTGTGTGATTCGGGCCTTTTCATCAATTATCTTATCTGGTTCCTTCCTATACGTGAGATCCGGTTTCAGTTCTTCAATATCCCCCAGCTGAATTATAGTTGATAGCTTAAGACACCTCCTCAGCTGAGAAATGTGAAAGACGTCGTGCACACCGGAGAGTGTTTCTGTTAATTCTAGCTGGTATGCCACTGATCCACAACTTTCTACAATCTGGAATAGACCGATGAATCAGGGTGCCAATTTTCCTCTCACCCCGAATCTGTTCACGCCCTTCATTGGAGACACATGTAGATAGACGTGATCCCCAACTTCAAATTGTAAAGGACGTCTTCTCCTGTCCGCATACTGTTTTTGTCGGGATTGGGTGGCTTTTAGGTTCGCTTGAATCAGCCGAACCTTTTCTTCCGCGTTGTTGACAAGATCAATTCCGAAGGTGACCATTTTGCCAGAATCACACCAATTCAGTGGTGTGTGGCATTTTCTCCCGTATAGTGCATCATAGGGCGCCATCTTGATGCTGGCTTGGTACCCATTGTTGTACGAGAACTCGGCTAACGGTAAATGATCATCCCAACTCTTACCGTGGTTGATAGCACAAGCTCGTAGCATATCCTCTAGAATCTGATTTACCCGCTCAGTTTGCCCGTCCGTCTGCGGGTGGTATGCTGAACTACGGATCAGCTTCGTCCCCAATGCAGTATGTAGCTGCTCCCAAAAATGGGACGCAAATAAAGTGCCCCAATCTGATATGATGGTGCGGGGTACGCCGTACAAGCATAGGATCCGTGAGATGTACAATTCAGCATACTTCTTGGCGTTGTAGTTGGTGTTGACCGGGATAAAATGGGCAACTTTGGTTTGCCGGTCAACGATCACCCACAGGGAATCATGCTTCTGAAATGTGGTGGGTAAACCGACGATGAAGTCCATGATCACATCTTCCCACTTCCAGGCAGGAACGCCCAGTGGTTGTAGCAGTATCGATTTTCTCATGTGGTCTGCCTTCACCCTTCGACATGTATCACACTCGGACACGTACTTTGCGATCTCCCGCTTCATTCATGTCCACCAAAACTTGTTTCTGAGTTATTGATACATTTATTTGCTGCCGGGGTGAATAGAAAACTTTGACAAGTGAGCCTCATCAAAGATTTTCTTCTGTAACTCTGGGTTACGGGGTACGACGATCCGGCCCCTGAACCATAGGACGCCGTCTCCGTCTTTCCGGAAACATTTCAGCTACACATCATCGCAAATGCGACATGCCCTTGTCATGTTTCTGAGATGCCGCTATCTCTTCACGGATGGTGGGGATCAAAGCTAAGTTGTAGAGAGCTCCATGTGGAATCACATGCAAGGTGGCTCGCTCTCTTCCAACAGTGTGATGGTCTGATTGTTAACGTGTGACTTGCGACTCAGCGCGTCCGCCACTACGCTTGCCTTGCCGGGATGATAATGGATCTTGATTTCGTAATCCTTTAACAACTCTAACCATCTTCACTGCCTCATGTTCAGCTCTTTCTATGTGAATATGTACATAAGGCTCTTGTGGTCGGTATATAAATGCACGAGGTTACCGAGTAGGTAGTGCCTCCACATTTTGGGTGCAGGTACCACGGCAGCGAGCTCTAAGTCATGAGTTGGATAATTCTGCTCATGGTTTCTGAGCTGCCGTTATCCATACGCGACCACCCTCCGGTCTTGCATCAGCACACATCCGAGCCCGATGCCGGATGCATCGCAGTACACATCGAACGGTTATGTTGTGTCTGGCTGCGCCAAAACCGGTGCTGATGTTAGGTGGTTCACTAATGCCTTGAACGCTGCTTCACATGCTGGAATCCAAACATATTTTGTAGCCTTCTTCAGCAGCTCAGTCATAGGCTTTGCAATATTTGAGAAGTTCGGGATGAACCTCCGATAATATCCCGCGAGTCTGAGGAAACTCTATACCTCGTGAACAGTTCTCAGGGACTTCCAATTCAGCACTTGTGTGATTTTACTTGGGTCTACATCGATGCCCTCCGCTGAGAAAATATGCCCGTGAAAAGGCACCTGCGATATCCAGAATTCTCACTTTCTGAATTTCACGTATAGTTGGTGATCCCGCAGCCGTTGCAAGACTATACGCATATGCTTCGTGTGTTCTTCCTCTGACTTGGAATATACCAATATGTCATCGATGAAGACCACAACAAACTTGTCCAGCTCCGGCATGAATACCGAGTTTATCAAGTACATGAAGTGAGCTGGAGCATTGGTGAGGCCGAAGGACATGACCAGGTACTCATAGAGTCCGTACCTCATCGAGAAAACCGTCTTCGGAATATCCTCAGTCCGTATCTTAATCTGATGTTACCCGGATCTTAAGTCCATCTTGGAAGAGATCTTTGATTCGACCAACTGATCAAACAACATGTCGATCCGTGGCAACGGGTACTTGTTCTTGATTGTTACGGCGTTTAGTGGATGATAGTCCATGCAAAGCCGCAACGTCTCGTCTTTCTTCTTCACGAATATGTAAGGGCCTATGTTTTTGCACACATCCGAAGTTTTCATCACACCACACACACCTCATTTGAGGAAACTTTATGAACACATTTGAAGAGCAAGTAAACACCATCAACATGGTCATTAGGGAATAAACTCACAAAATGCAAAAGTGTCATTTCCCACATGCATCATATAGGGGCTGGGCATATGAAAAACTCCTACACCATGCTAGGAGTGCTCATGCCAAATTTCACTCAAATCCAAAACCTTTTTGAGGTCTTTTTGGGTATAACTAGAAAGAAGGTAGTTTGAACTCAAATTTAAATTCAAACTACTTCCATCCCATAAGTTCAAAAGTGGGAGGCATATTCTTACTCAGCACATTTTTGTGAGCTCACACACCAATTTTCACTCCATTTGGAGTTGGCCTTGACATGAGCTAAGTTTAACAAATTCAAACTCCATTTAAATTTCCAAACTGCATATGTGCTGAAAATTAATTCAAACACTTCACAATTTTAAATCTATCAACTCCAAATGGGCATGTGGTATAAAAATCAAATTCTAGAGGGTATTAGAGGGATTACTGTTTGGAGCAGTAGAGGAAAGTTAATTTCAGAGGTTAAAACTTGGGTGGGACCCACATGTCAATCTCAATAGCAAATTCAACCTACTGAAGCCCGACCTCGGTTTCTTGCGCCTGGTCCAGCAGCCGCCACGGCGAGAAAACGGCGAGGCCATCAGCTGCTTGCCGCCCCGGGCCGCTGAACCGCCTCTCTGGCCCCTTATCTACGTGCCTGAGCCGTCCCCATTGCTTCTCGCCGCTGTTCCGACGTGCTCTCACCCAGAAACCTCAAAACACCTCGCCACTCAACCAAGCTCTCGGTCCACCGTCGCCGGGCCAAACCTGTGGTTGTCACAGCGATCTGAGCCCGCAACCGAGTGCGCCAAGCCTTCCTTGACGTTCTCGCACCGGTTCCAGACCCTGATCAACCCTCCTCGAGCTCCACCGCAACGTTCTTCCATTCCTCGGTTCAACCCGAGCTGCCGTCACGGGAACGACCCATCCGGCCACCACAGCCCACCGTTCTCCGAGCCGCGAATAGCAAAAAGGTTCGCCTTCAATCCCTCTTTCATTACCGCAAGCCCCGGCAGCGTGACATAAGCTACCCGTGCCGGAATTTCACGATTTCACGACGGTGTACAAAAGAGACACCCGGACCAATTCGCAAAATTTGTGATACACACCGCACCACTCATCCTCTTACGAAGAGAAGCACTTCTAGGCGTCCGTGTGAGTCCATAGGATCCGAAACTTCGAAGAACTATTGTGTGTAGCCACTGTTCTTTGAGTTTTAGGAGAATTCCCTGTTTCCGACCTAGGTTGCACGGTGACAGCCCAGTACGGCCATTTCCGAGCTCTATGGAGCTCATGTCGATCTTTCCTAGGGTTCACTGATGCTCTACGGCCTTTGGCTCAATCGTTTGGGGTGCTAGGAAGGCCGGCCGACACGGCCGAAGTTCTTCTGAAGCCACAGCTCGTCGCCGGCCGTGTTCCGGTGATTGTCATGACGAGCCGAGCCCAGCATCGTGTTCCCAGGACGAATTTAGGCAGAGGCGGCGAAAATCATGGAGTTTGGCGCATGGCAGAAGCCCTCCGGAGAGCACTCCGGCGAGGGGGGCGGCGGCGGAGCACGGGAGGCCGGAGGTAGACGAAGCCCCCACTCCCACGTGTCAGCGGTCCATATTTTAAAACCCGGGATTAGCTGCGGCACTGGATCGGGTGTGGCTGCACGTGAAAGATTCCGTAGCCCCGTGTGTCGACCGCTGAGAAGTTGACATGTAGCCCCGGTCCCACGTGCAGTATTTTAAACATTTCCCCGATTTTCAGTTTTAGTTCAAACTTCAAACCCATATAACTTTGGCCAGGAAACTCCAAATCGAGTGAACCAAATTTTGTTGGATTCAGATCTCTGAGTACTTTCCAACAAATCAAGTTTCACTTCATGAAAATCCTTAGTTCTCCGGAATTAATTCTTCAAAATTTAAACTGTTTAGAATTTTAACTGGAGAACCCTATGGAGGAAAATTCTGAAATTTTCTAGGATTTTGACCAAAATATCCCTGAGCTATAATAAAAATTTCAGATCCATTTGAGCTCATTTGATCCACCTAATGGTGTGATTGATAAAACTGTTCCAGAGAAAATAGAAAATGTACAGAAACATTTTCAGAATTTCTCTGAAATTGTTTAGCTCATATCTTTAGCTAGGAGCCTTAAAATTAAGTGATACCAATACAATTAGAACCCTCTGAAAATCTAGTTTTCAGAAAGTCATGGCTTGCTCCATGAAAGTCCCTAGAACACCCTAGGAGCTCCAATTAAGGTCAAGTACATAATTATTTGTGGAGAGCTCAAATGAGCTTTACTGCAAATAAAAATTGGCCAAGTCTCTGTTTAGGTTGTATCCAAACCACAGTAAAAAATTTATAGTCATTGGTCCGTTTAGTAAAACTTATAGTCCTCACAAGCTTAATTTCAATTCAAATGCATCTAAATTGACACATGTTTATATTTATCAGATGTAGTCGCTAAGGTTGAGGAGGAACCTGAAGTCTTAGACTTCGTCACTCCGGAAGAGCAGCTAGCCTACGACCAAGAGCAGCAAGGCAAGCTCCGGTTTGCATTAACCCTTTTTACAAATTTTTACTGTTTTGAGAACATACTTTGAGCACCCACTTAATTCTTGCATTAGAGTCTTGTTTGAAACCCAAATGCATAGCAAAGAAAACCCTGGGTTGGGATTAGGTTTGAAAACCTCGTTAGTTACTGCAATGCTAAGATAGTGTAGGATTCGGTACAAGTCGAGTAGTTGGAACTGCTCGCGAGAATAGGCTAGAGGCACATCACTCGGGTAAAGATAACAAATGTAACACATGGCAAGAAAAATGAGACCGAGCGGAGAGTAAGGGCAGCAGGACTTTGGGGCCTGGGTGCCATAGCTCCGCTTGTGTCGATTGAGGACCGAGCCATGTGCGGGCCTGTTGAACAAGCTAGAACAGTACCGAAGACCTAACGGCTATATGGGAACCGAGAAATCAATGTAACTCGGGTAGCTGGGTATTGAGGCATTGCCTGTCGTTCAGAGGGTAGGTTGAGAGCTCGAGGTGTAAATTGGCTGGTGGCACTGCAGATGCGCGCGCAGAGACCTCTTGCTCGGGACGATAGGACCGGTTCAATATTTGGCTGGCGGGTGAAAGGTGGTTGCGTACGACGTCCGTGATGGTTGCTGTAGGCAACATTGAGTACAGGCGTACATGACGGGTTATTCGGGTAACCCTGTAGATGTAAATTGATAATAATCGCCGTCCCTCGCAGTCAGTGAGTACCACTTGTTCACTGTACCGAGACGTAGAAAGAACAGGCTAGATACATGTTAAAAGTTTGCTGATTTGAAAGATATACTTTGCTTGTTATTGTCTTGTTGTAGTTTAGAGCTAATTAAAGTTCTTTTCAACTTTGGGCAAAGTACATGAGAGAAATGTGTTTCTTGTTTGATTGCGGCTCTCTCATGTGCCTTAGCGTAAGGTTCTCCACAACTGGCTGCTAAAACTTGAAAAGTAAGGTTCAAATAATTAGGCGAGTCCTTTGAAACTTATTTTACCTCATGTACCCTCAAACCATTCATGTAGAAGTTTCATGTATAGGATAGACGGGTCAGTCTTGCTGAGCCATCGTGTTCACTGCTTGTGTTTGAAGCTTTTGAAGGGGTCTATGAGGAAGGGACTCCCGAGGAGGAGACGGAACCCCAGGAGGGGAACCCCGTCGAGTGGGAGTCGTGCACGTCGCCGTGTTAGTGTGTGTGCGTGCTAACGGGGACACGTTCACGGGCTGAATGTGAACTCGATGCTTAGTCTACGCCCGTGAGTGTAGACGGAACATATTTTGTTGTACAAGTGTTCATAAACCTGTTTATGTAATAAAACTTTACTTCCAATTTGTATCTTTAATGTCCGTTATCCGGTGCTGTGCAATGCAATACCCCTCAGCGTGATCCTGGCTCGACAAGGCCGATGGGGCCGTGTCAGAATAATGCCGAACAGCCCCATGACGAGAGGCTCAGCCTAATACAACCCTTCTCCAGCAGGTCCTTTAACTGTGTCTTCAGTTCAGCCAATTCCTTGGGCGCCATCTGGTACGGCCTTAGGGATATTGGCATAGTTCCCGGTGCAAGTTCAATCTTGAACTCCACCTCTCGGTCGGGCAGCATCCCCGGTAAATCATCGAGGAACACGTCAGGGAACTTTCGGACTACTGGAATATCTTCCAATCTGATGGTGGTGGATTGATATACATTTGGAAGTTTTATTTCTGGACTGTCCAGAAATAATGAATGTGACTCGTGCATTTCTGGGTGTAGACGCACGACTCAGAGGACAGTGTCTAAAACAGCGCTGTGGTGTGTTAACCACGACATCCCTAAGATGACATCGACCTTTTGTCCCTCTAAAGCTATGAGAGACATGGGGTATACTCTACCCGCTAAGCATAATGGTACTTTGGAAACTATCATGCTTGCTGAAATCTTCCCACCCGGTGAACAAATCAAATATGGACTTTCGGTGGGTAGTATTTGCAAGCTGTGTTTAGCAATAAAAGCCTGGCTAATAAAATTATGCGTGGCGCCTGAATCAAATAACAATGTGGCGGGATGTTGGTGGAGTTGGAACATGCCCGTAAGGATTGGCTCCCCCTCCGGCACGTCCTCTATAATGAGCTGGTGGACGGTGCCGGGCTTAGGATTTGCCCGCCGCGCATTAGTGGGGTTCCGGGGCTGATTTCTCCCCGGAAACTGTGGTTCCACTCTATCACCTTGCCTCTCAGGACAGTTGTTGGCAAAGTGTCCCGGGCGACCGCATTTGAAGCATGTGGCGGCTGTCTGGCCCGCACTTGGGCGACAAAAGCCCGGCATGTGCTGCTGAGGTGCAAACGCATGCGGCATCGCCCGCTGCTGCTGTTGTTGCTGCGGAGGTGGTGCTGGTAATGCCGGCCTGAATGCCGGTGGAGAATATGGCTGACCGCGTGTGACGCCCTCAATTCTGTGGAAAACCACGGAATCCGAGAACTGATGCATATATGTGCCCAGGATGTTCATCACACATATACACATCATCCACAAACTGAATTTCAGAATATATATATATATATATAACCATGAATAACAGAGTTTATTACAATGTCTCATGAGTCTTGGACTCATGCACACAGCAGAAGTCTAAATGTAACAGCGGAAGTCTTTATAATTGCAGCGGAAGTCTTCTAACTAATGCGGAAGCAATTCTAAGCAGCAGTGGCTTCATCTCTATTCCATCCCCACAGGCAAGGTTGAGAACAGATTACACGCCTAATGCTCCACTTGGTCTTCATAGTAATCTTCTCCTGTTGCTGATGATGAAACAATAATGCAAGTTTGAGTACAATGGTGTACTCAGCAAGTGCGGGAAAATATAATATGTAGCTCATAACAAGGTAAGTATAAAAAGGCTCATTGAAGAAAGCAAAGTTATTTATCAAAAACCACGATAAAACAGCAACTTATCTTTAAGTGAATGTAATCCCAACATGTATCAAAATACCAATCATACCTCCATTATGTTTTTTACCTTCCATGTCCTATCCAGACATCAATCACCCTCATTCTTGCTCACAAATACCTCCTCGTATCCGCTACCATCTCACGAATACCATCTCGTATTCGCTACCATTTCATCTCATAAACAACTTCGTCGCCCACCGAGACCAACCTCGTTGTCATGACTCAACAGTCATGCAACCCATCTTATCACCCGGACTCAACAGTCCCGAAAACAAAACCAAAACCAAACCAACCAAAACAATAACCAATAACCATAGCCAATAACCATCCCAACTTATCATGGAAGTTGGCCAGGCGCTCGTGACCGTAAGCTAGGCTATCATGATAGTTTTAAGACTCTGCAGAGTTTGCACCTCTTTACCCACAAGTTTGTGATTTCGTCACCCGTCGGCGACTGCAGAACCTCCATTATACCAGTACACAACCGTCGGTGTATGGCCAAGAGATCACAAAATAGCCTTTACAAAGGGGCTACTAGATGTATGGACTCACTAAGGTTTCACCGGCAGGCTAGAATCTCCAATTCTCCCACCCACGGGTCCCCTCTTGTGCCATGCAGTTCCCAGGGCAGTCTTCACTCGACTCCCATTCCCTGCGCCTTCCACAGTACATCACAATCTAGCAACTTACCTAATTAGTCAGCTAAGCCGCACCCATACTTGGCCTTGTGGTGGCACTGTTATCCTGGCATGTGCTCGCATGAACCGGTCGTTAGATCTACAACAAGTAAACCACCATCTCATGCTACCTCATTCACAAACCCAGTCTTGCCTAGATCTCCCTCCGGCCCATGTTCATTAACAACATCAGTTTCTTATTATCGTTATGAGTTCAGTTAGCTAGACACACCTATCTCGTTTCCCAATCCCATGAACTCAGCGAAGCATAAAAGTAAAAACCATACCCGACTCATAAACTTCCCTGGCGACAAGGGTGGTTTAACCAAAGCTAGTAAACTCCTATAAAAGGGTTCCCATTATGTTTGACTCAGCACACACACACACACACCTTTTCGCAAAACAAAATAGTTTCCCAAAAACATGGGATCAATATGGTCAAGGAGCACTTGCCTTGTTCTGGTTGTTTCGGTTGCTCAAAATCTTGTTGTTGCAGTCCGTCATAAACGGCTCCCTGAGCTTGTCCTTCAATACATGATCACGCACATACAAGATTTACAACAATCAATATCATGCACAAACTTTAACTAGATGCGATGATGCTTATGCTGTTAATCCTATGATGCAGTTTAGTTTGTACGGGTTCCTGCATGGCTTGCATGGATTTTACGATGAACAGAGGTGTTCAGATCAAATGTGGACGTGGCGATGACCTTGTCTTTAGGTCTAGGTCAAACCGATCAGCAAGTGATCTGTCCACGAAAAAGCTTCTGTTCGAAAGGAATCAAATAACGAATGTAAAGAAAATGCGATGATGTCGTAAGGTAGTATTGGCGACCTACCTTACGTTCTTCTTAGTCTCGGGGTCCTTCTCTTAGCAAGACAGATCGTTGGGACTCTCTTCCGGCGATCTTCCTCGACTGAACTTCAATGATGGGTTTACTTCGGCGAGTTGGGGGCTAGGGCTCTAAGTCGTCGGCTCAGGAGGTGGAAAAGAAGTTTGTGGTTTCAGCCAAGGGTTCTGGGTTCTATTTATAATCGGGAGAAGAAGAGTTCCAATATGATTGTATTTCGAATAAGAGTCCTATGCAAATTGTCGTTGAATCTTAACAACTTATCTCTAGTTGATTTGGTGCGGTAACATTGTGGAATTCATATCGGTTTCCTCTCCATACCAGTATTTCCATGCGTACAGAAATCAAAAATCGCTTCAGAACTCATTACTTCTGCGGTGATGAGCTCCA
Source organism: Neostapfia colusana (assembly GCA_030760725.1). Classification (NCBI taxonomy): domain Eukaryota; kingdom Viridiplantae; phylum Streptophyta; class Magnoliopsida; order Poales; family Poaceae; genus Neostapfia; species Neostapfia colusana. Next base: position 39,668,982 of record JASWHV010000006.1, on the reverse strand, counting down.
GAAGCTCCACGTGTCTACTGGGGCCTGGTCTCCCCATTTCCGCAGAGACGAGCTCCGGTTGTGCCATTTGTCAAGCGAGCGAGACCTCCCTCTCCTTCGGAGGTGAGCTCCTCGTGCGCCACGTATCCTGGCGGTCGTGACCTCCTCTCTATTCGGAGGTGGCTCCCCGCAAACCACGTGTCAGTGTCGGACCTTCCCTCTCTCCGGAGGTGGCTCCGGGTGTGTCACGTATCCTAACAGCGCCAGACTCCCTTTTCGCTCATAGACGAGCTCCGAGGTTGACACGTGTCCAACAGTGTCGGACCTCCCGGAGATAAGCTCCGGTGGCAACACGTGTCCAATAGAACCGGACCTCTCGGAGGTGAGCTCCGAGATTGACACGTATCCCGCGCCACTGGTCCTCTAATTTCTGCGGTGACTAGCTCTGAAGGTGACACGTGTCCTGCGGGACTGCCTTCGCTTCTCTGCAGAGGCTAGCTCCGGGGTCAACACGTGTCCCACAGGGTCGGACCTCTCCCCCTTTGCGGAGATGAGCCCCGAGCCTGCCACGTAGCCAGTTGAGTGGTGGACCTCTTCCCACTTTCGCAGGGATGAGCTCTGAACATGCCACGTGGTCAGCGAGCCGCGGAAGTTGTCTTCGGTGCTCTCTGTACACTGGAAATTTGCTTCTTTTGGCTAACTTCTTTGATTCTTTCTCTGTTCCCACTTCTTTTAAAATGTTTTCTCTACATGAATACATGCAGAAACCAAAATGAGGGTGTCACAAATCTACCCCCCTTAAATTGAATCTCGCCCTCGAGATTCGTTAGTAGGGAATAGATGAGGGAATTCCGCCTTGATGTCTTCTTCACGCTCCCATGTGGCTTCAGCTTCGGTGTGATGGCTCCATTGTACCATGCACCATCGGATCACTTTGTTCCTTGTGACCCTTTCCTTTGCGTCCAAATTCGGACAGGGTGCTCCGCATAAGTCAGGTCCTCTTGATGTTCAAGCTCTTCCATTGGTACTTGCTCCTCTGGTACTCTCAAGCACTTCTTGAGCTGGGATACATGAAACATGTCATGTACGTCGGAGAGATATGTTGGGAGCTCTAGTTGATAGGCTACTTCTCCTCGCTTGTCCAAAATCTTAAATGGTCCGATGTAACGAGGTGCTAGCTTGCCTTTGACAAATTCTCCTACTTTGAAAGTCAACTTCCTTCGCCTAGTGTCGGCGTAGCCTTTTTGTCGTGACTGAGCAGCCTTTAAGTTCTCCCGTATCGTTTGGACTTGCTTTTTAGCTTCTTGTAGCACTTCGGGTCCAAACACCTGGTTCTCTCCGGTCTCGTTCCAAAACAGCGGCGTTCTACACCGTCTACCATACAATGCTTCGAAAGGCGACATCTTCAAGCTAGCTTGATAGCTGTTGTTATAGGAGAATTCGGCGTACGGTAAACTCCTATCCCAACTACGCCCATGTTTCAAGGCGCAAGCTCTCAACATGTCCTCCAAAATTTGGTTTGTCCTTTCGGTTTGTCCATCGGTTTGTGGGTGATAGGGAGCTAAAATCTAGTCGTGTACCCATAGCTTTCTGCAGCTTTTTCTAAAATCTAGAGGTAAACTGAGAACCTCGATCTGAGACTATCCTCCTCGGGATTCCATGACGGCACACGATCTGATCCATGTACAACTCGGCTAATTGTGCAACATTGTACTTGGCCCTTACAGGGAGAAAATGGGCTATTTTCGTCAATCAGTCCATGATAACCCAGATGGAGTCATAACCCGACTGAGCACGTGGCAATCCGACGATGAAATCCATGCTGATGTCTTCCCACTTCCACTCGGCTACCTTCAAGGGTTGCAACAATCCAGCGGGTCTTTGATGTTCGGCCTTCACCCGTTGGCATGTGTCGCATAGGGCAACATATTCGGCTATATCCCTTTTCATACCATCCCACCAATAACAAGTCTTCAAGTCCTTGTACATTTTGGTACTTCCGGGATGCATGGAATAGGATGAATCATGTGCCTCTTTTAATATCATGTCGCGGAGGTTCTTCACATTAGGCATGCAAATCCTTTTTCCTAGCCAAAGCGTACCCTTCTCATCTTCTTTGAAATCCTTCTCTATTCCTTGTCGGATCCTTTCTTTGATCTCCTTGATCTTCTCATCCGTTGCTTGGCCATCTCTTATCTCTTGCTCCAATGAAGAGTGGATCTCCATCACTTCCATGTTGTTTAAGAATCCGAGGTGTAACCGTTCGAACTCCTTACGTAGTTCGGGTGGTAGATCACGAACCTTGAGTTGGTGACATGCTCCCTTCCGGCTCAATGCATCAGCTACTACATTGGCCCTTCTAGGGTGGTAGGTGATTCCAACATTGTAATCCTTGATGAGTTCCAACCATCGATGTTGCCTCAAATTCAGGTCCGTTTGTGTAAATATGTACTTGAGGCTTTTATGATTAGTATAGATCTCCCATCGATGGCCAATGATATAATGTATCCAAATCTTAAATGCATGCACTACTGCTGCTAGCTCCAAGTCATGTGTAGGATAATTAAGCTCGTGCTTCTTTAATTGTCATGAGGCATAGCTACCACTTGTCCTTCTTGCATGAGCACACATCCGAGCCCCTGTCTGGATGCATCACAATATATGTCAAAGCTCTTGCTCACGTCCGGCAATACCAAAACCGGCGCTGTGGTTAGCCTTTTCTTGAGTTCCTCAAAACTTTCTTGGCATGCTGGTGTCCATTGGAAGGCTTTTCCCTTCATTAGCAACTCCGTCATAGGCTTTGCTATCTTAGAGATGTCCTTGATGAACCTTCGGTAGTATCCATCCATCCCAAGAAAACTCCGAATATCCCTCACGTTTTGCGGTTGGCTCCAGTTCAGAACATCTCCCACTTTTCCGGGATCAACCGATACTCCTTCCTTGGAGATAATGTGGCCTAGGAACGATATCTCCTTTAGCCAAAATTGACACTTGTTAAGCTTGGCATACAATTGATGCTCACGCATTTTCTGCAAGGTCAATTTCAAATGTTCTTCATACTCCTCCTCACTTTTTGAATACACCATAATGTCGTCGATGAAAACCACAATGAACTTATCCAAGTACTCCATGAAAACCTTGTTCATAAGGTACATGAAGTATGCGGTTGCATTTGTTAACCCAAAAGACATGACAGTATATTCATATGAACCATACCGTGTTCGAAAGGCAGTCTTGGGTATATCGGAGGGCTTAATCTTCAGCTGGAAGTATCCCGACCGAAGATCAATCTTGGAGAACACTTGGGCTCCTTTCATTTGGTCGAATAGGTCTTCTATACGGGGCAGAGGGTATTTGTTCTTGATTGTCATCTCGTTGAGAGACCTATAGTCCACACACATCCTTTGGGTCCCATCCTTCTTGTCCACGAAGAGCACAGGGGCTCCCCATGGTGACGAGCTTGGACGTATAAAACCTTTCTCCAACTGCTCCTGAATTTGCTTCTTGAGTTCCACAAGTTCATTGACGGGCATCCTATAGGGTCTCTTTGCTATGGGTGCAGTTCCGGGTACCAAATCAATGGCAAACTCAATGTCCCGGTCAGGTGGCATACCAGGAATCTCCTCTGGAAACACGTCGGTGAATTCCTGAAACTCTGGAATGCTGTCCAATGTTGCTCCTTCGACATGGTTCAAAATTGCCCTTTCGGTTGTTTGTTGGGCTGACTCAAACTCGACACGGATACCGTGCTTTGTCAACTGCACGCTCCTTTCAGCACATTGGATTACCCCGTTGTGCTTGCTTAACCAATCCATCCCGAGTATTATGTCAATCCCTTGGGAATCCAGGACGATGAGGTTGGCAAGGAAGTCTACCCCCCTTATTTTAAGGCTTACTTTCGGACATACTATATTAGTCCTCATCTCTTCACCGGGAGAATTAACTAACATAGCACATTTTAAGTGGGATATGGGTAGATCATGCTTGGCAACATACTTGGATGATATGAAAGAATGTGATGCTCCAGAATCAAATAAGATGGTGGCTGGGTTGGAGTTGGCAAAGAACATACCAATTACGACGTCCTCAGTTTGTTGTGCTTCCTCAGCAGAGACATGGTTCACGTTGCCGCGAGCATAGTTCTGCTGTCAACGGTTTCCTTGATTGTCCCCTCCATTCGGTCGCGGGTTCTGCTTGGGCACATTGCCTTGCTGTCCAGTGCCTCTCCTCGGGCACTGACTTGCGAAGTGTCCTGTTTCCCCGCATGCAAAGCATGCCCTGTTGCCTACGGCAGCAGGTACGTTGGGGCGGGGGTTGTAAAAGCCCAAGAAATGGGACTTGCAAAAACTTTTCATCATCTCACAACACCACAGTTTTGTGGTGAATATCTTGTGAAGACTTGTGAAGAGCAAGTAACCTCCATCAAGAGGGTATTAGTTCAAACTTTCTACACGTATGATAACACATGAGAGGGTGATTCAAAACTGTTGCATACAAATTCATGGTTGCAGCAGCTAACACCAGGATCAAAGTGCATATTTGGGTTCCTTAGGTTCAAATTATGGGGGAGGCAAATTTTGAGAAGATTTGGAGGTCCTTTGATAGGGATATCAAAGAGAGTTGTGAATTTTCATTGAAATTTGAATTCAAATTTGAAACTGTGGCACAAATTGTCAAATGGCCAAATGGTTTTCGTATTTGGATCCCTCGTAGATGAATTTACATTAGGTCAAAAATTTGGAGATCTTTTTGGGCAGAGGGGAGCTGTGGGCCCCAATTGTCAGTGAGAAGGGAGGGAAGAAACTTACTGCTTAAGTCAACCGGTTCCACAGTTCACACCCGAGCGCGCTGCTCTCTCCCACGGGCTGCCACAGCACGGACAACCGAAGACCGGAAGCACCTCCCGAGCTGCTTAGGGGATCGATGTTTCTCTGCTTTAATCGTCTCCACCGAGAGCACAGCATTCCACACCGCCTCACAGACGACGCTGAACGGTCCCCGTGTGTCCTCGGCGATAAACGCGACCGCACAGAGGCGCGCCGTCGGTTCACCGCCGCCAGGCTGCTCCACCCCGTGGCACGACGCGCTAAGCTTCCCCACAGCACCGCCGGACTTCCTTTAGCGTGGCAGAAGCAAGAACCGGGCGCTAGCTCCGTCGGGACGTCGGCGTCGAGCTGATCTTCCTCCACAGTGCCGAAGAGAGCCGCCGCGACAAGATCACGTCGCCCGGCCACCACCGAGCCTCTCCCAGCGAGTTGCAAAAGCAAAAAGGTGCGCCAGTAACCCTTCTTGCTTCACAACAACGCCGGCAGCGTGTCATGGACCGTGCTCGCCAGAATTTCAGTTTTGCCGACGACATCCGATAACGGCCAAAGGTAGAAATTCGGCAAATTCTTCTCACACGTCGAACCACCCCCACACGACGTAGCATACACCTTATATACCCCCGTGCGCGTTCATAGGATCAAGAACCACCGAGAATCATCGAGCGAAGCCGCCGTTCATCGAGTTTTTCGACTTTCGCCGGATTTTGACCTAGCCCGACGGTGAGGTCATACTTCCGGCGAGTTCCCGCGAGATCGGCGGTAGGGTCCGTGTTCTCCTCGGTGCAGTGATGCTGTACGAGCAAATGGCGACATGTTTTCCACGATAAAACGCTCTAGCGACATCGCCGGAGTTGCCACAGACGTTGTCGCCGTCGCACCTAGGTTTCCGGCCATTGCCAATCGGAGATACGCTCGGCAACGTGTTCCTCGCACGAAAATACGTGGGGGCGACGAGAATCAGCAAGTTCCAGGCACCGGAAGCCCCTCCCGGCGAGAACTCCGGCGAGCTCGGCGGCGGGATCGCGCGGGCGTCGGGAGGAGGAAGACGACTGGGGGCCCCGCATGTCAGTGGTGATATTTTAAATCGTCGGATCCGCTGCGGCCCGGGATGCAGTGTGGTGACGCTGGAAGGGTCCTGTGGCCCCGTGTGGCGCGATTCCAGCAGCCGACACGTGTAGGAGGGACCCGCAGACAGAGTTTGAATGTTTCCCGAATTAATTTGAATTTCCAGATTTAGTTCAAACTTTAGAACCCCATAACTTTTGCTAGGAAGCTCCAAATTTAGTGATTCAAATCGGGTTAGATTCATCTTGCATAGCTCTATCCAAATATGCAACCCAATTTGTATGAAACCTATTATTTAATTCTGAAAAATTCTTTAAAGCTTTTCAGCAAAAGAATTTTAGAGGGAGTTTGGTTCATCCAAAAATCCCCAGCTTTTGCCAGAATGTTCCTTAGGATGTTAATGAATACCTGTAAAAGTTTCAGACCATTTCGAGTTGATTTGGTCAGAGCAATTCAAATTTGAATGTGCTGTGTTCATTTGAATACAGAGACATCTTCAGAGAAATTCCAAAACTTGGAAATTCAGTTCTGGACAAACCTTAGTTCCAAAAATGCTAGGAAAATTCATGCAAAATCTATGAGCTATAATTGAAATTATAGTTCACTAAGTTGGGCATGAACAGGAGGTTACCTATGAATTAATTCTTCTTTGCTTAATTGCTAAGAAAATTATTTTGAACAAACCACTCAATGAAAAGTGCTAAATTTTGGTCCAGAGGGTTTTCTTGTGACAAGGAACTCACACAAAAAATCTCAGCTCCATTGGAGCTCTGGATCACCCCTTTCCTGTTTAACCACTTGAGAGATTCATATGGAAAAGGGGGAAAACCACTTAGCACTTAACCATGTACTTAGGTTCAAACCCAAACCCCTAAACCCCAGTTCCATTTTAAATTCTTGAACAGAGTTCCAGTTGTTAGAAAGAACTAATAGCAAAAGCATTACAATAAACTCATATGCATATTCATTAACATGTAGTATTTCAATAACGTGTAGTCGCTGAAGGCGAGGAAGCTCCGGAGGTTCTCGACTTCCTGCTTCCAGATGAAGAACTGACTCCTGACCAGCAGCAACAAGGCAAGCCCCGGTTTGCATTAACTCTTTTATCAAGTTTTGCTTTGTTCACATAATTAGGGTGAAGTGTGAATGTGCATTAGGTATAGGATGGATTGAACCCCACATGCATAACCAGAATTTTTCCATAAGAGTGAGGGTAGTGTCTAAGACCTCGAGTAGACAGGCTATGCTTAATGTTTCATAGGACTTCGGTACAAGTTGAGTAGTTGGAATCTACTCGCGAGATAGGCTTGGGACACACGGGTTGGGTTGAGTGATGTGAGATCACTTTAGTAATCAAAATGAGACTAGGCAGGGGTTTGGGCGCAACAAGAGGAAGTCTTGTGTGCGCGGCCCTGTTCGTGTCGATTGAGGACCGATCCGTTTGCGGCCCATACTGATCAAGTTTGAACGTACCAAAGGCATATCGGATATATGGGACCGATAAACCGATGTAGCCTAAACCTCCGGGCGTTGAGGCATAACGCACTGATTTATAGGTGTAGGCTGAGGGCAGCAAGGTGGAAATCTGCCAACGGGCATAGAGAGATGCTCCGTGTGGGGAACCTCCTGCTTGTTTCGGTGCGAACGGTTCGATGTTTGGGCTGTTGGGTGAAAGGTTGTCCCGTACGACATCGAGTGAGCGTGTTTTGCAGCTCCAAGGGTGGGCGTACGTGACGTGCTCTTTGGGTTTCCCTGCAGGTGTATATCAAGTCGATTCGCCGTCCCTCGCGGTGAAGAGTACCACTTGGTCACTGAGTCGTGACGTAGAATAATGTATGAAATATGTTGATTAAATCTTGCTGATATGATATAATATTGTATTGCTACATGTTTGCCACCAAATATTGCTTACTAAATTTCAGCTTCCTGAACCGTTAACTTGTTGCTAAAAGCTGAACTAAGGATGAACCGGTAGGTGTGTCCATTTGCTGCAACATTACTATCCTATGTCCTTGTACACCTCATGTAGAGTTTCATGTTTAGGTGAGTCGGTTAAGCCTTGCTGAGCCTTCGTGCTCACGGTTGCTGCTTAAGTGTTTTTAAGGTGAGGAGCCACCCACGGACTCGGAGTACGAGTTTACCGGCAAGGGTTACCCTCCATCGGGGACCACGGCTGAATGGGAGCCGTACACGCCACGCTGAGCTGAGACGTGCAGCTAGTGTGGGTTGCCCTAGGGCTGGGCAACCGACTTTTGCTAGATAGGCGGGCGTGAGTGTAGAAAAGTAGACTTCCGCTGTGTAATAAAGACAATAGCTTGTAACGTAGTATTGTACCGTTTGTACAGTTCAGTTGTTTTTCCCATGTAATATATTGTATTCTTATGACGTGTGCTGTCAGGTGTCGCATCGTGCGGCACCACCCTCTGCGATCCTGGATGAGCGGATTCTGGTCCGCCACAGGGGTTTTGAACAGGAACGCCCATGTTGGGTCAGGGCACAGGAGGCAAAGGCACACGAGGTGCTGGTGCAACGGGTCGTTGCTGTGGTGGCTGACTAGGGCGGTATGCAGGAGTGGTCGATCCATACTTGGTGCAGCTGGGGGCATGTACCGAGGTCGTACGCTGCTCCCTTGAGGCTGGTATGGCATCTTTCTCTTGCACTCTCGCTCGATCTCTCAGATCTTGCTCTCGACTACTATATCCTTGTCAACCAGCTTCTGGAAGCTCGCGTAGTCATTGTCGAGGAGCTGAACCTGAATCTCATTGTTCAATCCTCTCATGAACAGGTATTGCTTCCTCTGGTCTGAGTTGACATCTTCGGGGGCATACCGAGACAGTCGTATGAACTTGTTGAGATACTCATTCACGCTTCTCTGTCCTTGGCGGAGACCTTCAAACTCCTGTCTCTTGAGCATCATTACACCAGCAGGAATGTAATGAGAGCGGAAACTTTCCTTGAACTCAGTCCAAGTGATCGCCTCCGGGTCGACATGAGCGTTGCATAGGGCATCCCACCAATCAGCGGCAGCTCCCATAAGTTGGTGCGACGCGAAAAGAACCTTCTCTCGGTCATTGCACTGCACTATGGCAAGCTTCTTCTCCATGGATTTCAACCAGTCGTTGGCCTCCATGGGGTCGTTAGCTTGAGCAAAGGTGGGTGGTTGAGTCCTCATGAACTCACCCAGTCTGTTATGAGCCGGCGGTGATGGTGGCGGTGGTGCCGGAACGGGGTTGTTGTTGTTGGCCTGCAACTGACCCAAAGTTTGGATCATGGTTTGCATAAGTTGATTCTGCATGGCCATCAACCGTTCCATGTTGTTCCCACCAGCTCCGGGGTTAACAGGAACTTCATCGTGGCCATCCTCTTGGTTGTCACGGACGTTCCTTCGGCCGGCGTTTCCTCTCACCATCTATGAGAGAGAACGAAATAGAATAGAAGGTTAGGTATATCCCTTTAACTATATGCATCAAGGTGGGTTGGACTATATATAGTAGCCCATATGAGGATGTGAACAAGTGCCGAGGCATCTCACACCTTTTTCTACTTATGTGTGGATATGGACAACGCTTTGAGACGTCCCACAACTCACACTAAGTACACAATCACAAACAATCATCACAAGGGCTCACACAACTCCTATTCAAGACTTGTTCAATGGGGGTCATATATGGCTTAGGGTGTTGCCAATCCGTGTTCCAACTATGGCCTTCCTAGGCTTTTATCCTATGTGAAGGCGGTTTCAAGGCCAATCTATGCATACTAGGCTTGCATCCTATGGTCAGCGTGGCTTAGCTACCAATCTGTGATCTATATAAGCGTGTAACCTACCGTCAACCCATGGCTCTGATACCAATCTGTGACGCCCTCAATTCTGTGGAAAACCACGGAATCCGAGAACGGATGCATATGTGTGCCCAGGATGTTCATCACACATATACACATCATCCACAAAATGAATTTCAGAATATATATAACCACGAATAACAGAGTTTATTACAATGTCTCATGAGTCCTGGACTCATGCTCACAGCGGAAGTCTAAATCTAATAGCGGAAGTCTTTATTCTGGCAGCGGAAGTCTTCTAATTAATGCAGAAGCAATTCTAAGCAGCAGTGGCTTCATCTCTATTCCATCCTCACAGGCAAGGTTGAGAACAGATTACTCGCCTAATGCTCCACTTGGTCTTCATAGTAATCTTCTCCTGTTACTGATGATGAAATAATAATGCAAGTTCGAGTACAATGGTGTACTCAGCAAGTGTGGGAAAATATAATATGTAGCTCATAACAAGGTAAGTATAAAAAGGCTCATTGCAGAAAGCAAATTTATTTATCAAAAACCACGATAAAACAGCAACTTATCTTTAAGTGAATGTAATCCCAACATGTATCAAAATACCAATCATACCTCCATTATGTTTTTACCTTCCATGTCCTATCCAGACATCAATCACCCTCATTCTTGCTCACGAATACCTCCTCGTATCCGCTACCATCTCACGAATACCATCTCGTATTCGCTACCATTTCATCTCATAAACAACTTCGTCTCCCACCGAGACCAACCTCGTTGTCATGACTCAACAGTCATGCAACCCATCTTATCACCCGGACTCAACAGTCCCGAAAACAAAACCAATATCAAACCATCCAAAACCATAACCAATAATCATAGCCAATAACCATCCCAAAACAATAACCATCCCAACTTATCATGGAAGTTGGCCAGGCGCTCGTGACCGTAAGCTCGGCTATCATGATAGTTTTAAGACTCTGCAGAGTTGCACCTCTTTACCCACAAGTTTGTGATTTCGTCACCTGTCGGTGACTGCAGAACCTCCATTATACCAGTACACAACTGTCGGTGTATGGCCAAGAGATCACAAAATAGCCTTTACAAAGGGGCTACTAGATGTATGGACTCACTAAGGTTTCACCAGCAGGCTAAAATCTCCAATTCTCCCACCCACGGGCCCCCTCTTGTGTCATGCAGTTCCCAGGGCAGTCCTCACTCGACTCCCATTCCACGCGCCTTCCACAGTCCATAACAATCTAGCAACTTACCTAATTAGTAAGCTAAGCCGCACCCATACTTGGCCTTGTGGGGGCACTGTTATCCTGGCATGTGCTCACATGAACCGGTCCTTAGATCTATGGCAAGCAAACCACCATCTCATGCTACCTCATTCACAAACCCAGTCTTGCCTAGATCTCCCTCCGACCCATGTTCATTAACAACATCAGTTTTTTATTATCGTTACGAGTGCAGTTAGCTAGACACACCTATCTCGTTTCCCAATCCCATGGACTCAGCGAAGCATAAAAGTAAAAAGCATACCCGACTCATAAACTTCCCTGGCGACAAGGGTGGTTTAACCAAAGCTAGTAAACTCCTATAAAATTTTTTTCCCATCATGTTTGACTCAGCACAGACACACACACCTTTTCGCAAAACAAAATAGTTTCCCAAAAACATAGGATCAATATGGTCAAGGGCACTTGCCTTGTTCTGGTTGTTCCAGTTGCTCAAAATCTTATTGTTGCAGTCCGTCGTAAACGGCTCCCTGAGTTTGTCCTTCTATACATCATCACGCACATACAAGATTTACGACAATCAATATCATGCACAAATTTTAACTAGATGTGATGATGCTTATGCATGTTAATCCTATGATGCAGTTTAGTTTGTACGGGTTCTTGCATGGCTTGCATGGATTTTATGATGAACAGAGGTGTTTGGATCAAATGTGGACGTGGCGACGACCTTGTCTTTAGATCTAGATCAAACCGATGAGCAAGTGATCTGTCCATGAAAAAGCTTCTGTTCGAAAGGAATCAAAGAACAGATGCAAAGAAAACGCGATGACGTCGTAAGGTAGTATTGGAGACCTACCTTACGTTCTTCTTGGTCTCGGGGTCCTTCTCTTAGCAAGACAGATCATTGGGACTCTCTTCCGGCGATCTTTCTCGACTGAACTTCGGCGATGGATTTACTTCGGCGAGTTGGGGGCTAGAGCTCTAAGTCGTCGGCTCAGGAGGTGGAAAAGAAGTTCGTGGTTTCGGCCAAGGCTTCTGGGTTCTATTTATAATCGGGAGAAGAAGAGTCCTAATATGATTGTATTTCAAATAAGAGTCCTATTCAAATTGTCGTTGAATCTTAACAACTTATCTCTAGTTGATTTGGTGCGGTAACATTGTGGAATTCATATCGGTTTCCTCTCCATACCAGTATTTCCATGCGTACGGAATCCAAAAACCGCTCCAGAACTCGTTACTTCTGCGGTGATGAGCTCCGGAAGCTCCACGTGTCTACTGGGGCCTGGTCTCCCCCTTTCCCCAGAGACGAGCTCCGGTTGTGCCCCGTGTCAAGCGAGCAAGACCTCCCTCTCCTTCAGAGGTGAGCTCCTCGTGCACCACGTATCGTGGCGGTTGGGACCTACTCTCTATTTGGAGGTGGCTCCACGCACGCCACGTGTCAGTGCCGGACCTTCCCTCTCTCCGGAGGTGGCTCCGGGTGTGCCACGTATCGTAACAGCGCCGGACTCCCTTTTCGCTCATAGATGAGCTCCGAGGTTGACACGTGTCCAACAGTGTCGGACCTCCCGGAGATAAGCTCTGGTGGCGACACGTGTCCAATAGAACCGGACCTCTCGGAGGTGAGCTCCGAGATCGACACGTATCCCACGTGACTGGTCCTCAGATTTCCGCGATGACTAGCTTCGAAGGTGAGACGTGTCCTGAGGGACTGCCTTCGCCCATGGTCAACACGTGTCCCACAGGGTCGGACCTCTCCCCCTTTGCGGAGATGAGCCCCGAGCCTGCCACGTAGCCAGTTGAGCGGCGGACCTCTCCCCACTTTCGCAGGGATGAGCTCCGAACACGCCACGTGGTCAGCGAGCCGCGGGAGTTGTCTTCGGTGCTCTCTGTACACTAGAAATTTGCTTCTTTTGGCTAACTTCTTTGATTCTTTCTCTGTTCCCACTTCTTTTAAAATGTTTTCTCTACATGAATACATGCAGAAACCAAAAATGAGGGTGTAACACTGCGGAATGGCATCGGCCTCTGTGCTGGCTGCCAGCGCTGACCCGATAGTGATCGATACACCATCCGGTATTTTTGAGAAGGACCACCTCCCTCTCCGCTGCTCTGCGGTGCGCTTCACTTCTTCTCCGACACCGCTAACTCCTTGCTGGAGTCCTCCTGAACAATCGCAGCATCAATAGTATCATTGAGGCTGCCGCGATTGAACATCGCCAGCTTGTCTTTCAGGAGCGGGTTAAGCCCCTGGTAGAAATGATCCCGCCGCTTCTCGTCGGTATCAGCGTGATAAGAAGCGTAGAGTGCAAGATCATTGAACGCCCTGGAGTATTCCAGCGTGTCCCTGCTTCCTTGTTGCAGGCGAAGGAACTCCTGCGTCTCCTCTTCATAAGACTCGGCGGTATGTGATAGGCCCTGAAGGCCGTACAGAATTCCGCCCAGGTCATGACTCGCTCGGTAGGTTGTGAGGCATAGTAGTTTGCCCACCAAGCGCTCGCGGATCCTTGAAGCTGTTGGACTGCGCACTGAGTCTTGCACTGCTCATTCACTTGGAGCAGCCCAAACTTCATCTCCATCATGCGGAACCAGTTGTCCGCATCGAGGAGTTCATCCGCCCTTTAGAATACCGGGGGATGAGTAGCTAGAAAGTCTGAGTAGGAGCTTTGTTGGCACTCGTCACGATCTTGACGCCTCTCTGGTCGAGACGTATTCACAATAAGGGTCTGCAGCAACTCCATGTGCTGCTGATGAGAACCTGCCATACCCGCAATGATGTTGGACAATGTAACCGTTGGTGGTGGCGGTGGCGGTTGTTGCTGTTGCTGTTTCTGCTGTTGCTGTCTCGAGGAATCCTCTAGAGTCTGTTGGGAGGCCTCTCCCCCCTGACTAGAACCCCCAACGTCTGGGTTAGCACGAGTGCTGTGGCGGACCGGAATCCGCTCATCCAGGATCGCAGAGAGGGGTGCCGCACGATGCGACACCCGACAGCACACGTCATAAGAACACAATATATTACATGGGAAAACAACTGAACTGTACAAACAGGTACAATACTCAGTCACAAACTATTGTCTTTATTATACAGTGGATGTCTACTTTTCTACACTCACGCCCGCCTATCTAGCAAAAGTCGGTTGCCCAGCCCTAGGGCAACCCACACTAGCTGCATGTCTCAGCTCAGCGCGGCGTGTACGGCTCCCACTCAGCCGTGGTCCCAGACGGAGGGTAACCCTCGCCGGTGGACTCGTACTCCGAGTCCGTGGGTGGCTCCACACCTGAAAACACTTAAGCAGCAACCATGAGCACGATAGCTCAACAAGACTTAACCGACTTACCTAAGCATGGAACTCTACATGAGGGATACAATGAACATAGGAGAGTAACAATGCATCAATGGACACGCCTACAAGTTCATACTTAGTTCATCTTTTAGCCACAAGTTAACAGTTCAGAAATCTGAAATTTAGTAAGCAATATTTGTTGGCACACATGTAGCAATGAAATTATATCATAACAGCAGTATTGAATCATAACATTCCATAATTTATCTACGTTACGACGCAGTGAACAAGCGGTACTCGTCACCGCGAGGGACGGAGAATCGACTCGATATACACCTGCAGGGAAACCCAAAGAGCACGTCACGTACGCCCACCCGTGGAGCTGCACAACACGCTCACTCGATGTCGTACGGGACAACCTTTCACCAAACAGCCCAAACGTCGAACCGATCGCACCGAAACGAGCAGGAGGTTCCCCACAGGGAGCATCTCTCTATGCCCGTTGGCAGATTTCCACCTTGCTGCCCTCAACCTACACCTATAAATTGGTGTGCTATGCCTCGGCGCCCGGAGGTTTAGGCTACATCGGTTTATCGGGGCCCATATATCCGATATGCCTTCGGTACGTTCAATACATGTTCAGCAGGGCCGCACACAGATCGGTCCTCAATCGACACGGACAGGGCTGCGCACACAAGACTTCCTCTTGCTGCGCCCTAGCCCCTGCCTAGTCTCATTTTCATTACTAAAGTGATCTCACATCACTCAACCGAACCCGTATGTCCCAAGCCTAAACTCGCGAGTAGATTCCAACTACTCGACTTGTACCGAAGTCCTATGAACCATTAAGCATAGCCTGTCTACTCGAGGTCTTAGACATTACCCTCACTCTTATGGAAAAGTTCTGGTCATGCAAGTGGGGTTCCATCCATCCTACACCTAATGCACATTTATACTTCATACTAGACATGTGAACAAAGTAAAACTTTATAAAAGAGCTTAATGCAAACCGGGGCTTGTCTTGTTGCTGCTGGTCAGGGGTTAGTTCTTCTTCCGGAAGTAGGAAGTCGAGTACCTCCGGATCTTCCTCGCCTTCAGCGACTACACGTTAATGAGATACTACATGTCAATTTAAATGCAATGCATGAACTTGAACACTTAATTACTAATAACTCTAGCTAGCCCTCCCTTTTGGTTCTGAAATTTTTATGGTGGCTTGGTAGGGTCCTAACCAGAGTCTCGACCAAGTTTCATTTGAAACAAAGTTCCTTTAAACCTTGTACAAATAAAATCTCATTTGGTCAATATTTGAGCCTCTAAGTAATTCCAGGGGTTTTCATGGCTCCAACCATTACTTTCTGGAATCTAGAAGTCAAGATGGTTCTTATGGCACTGGTTTCATGTCATTTGAAGAATTCTACTGAAAGTTATGCCATAATTAAGATTTGAGAAAATCTGAAAAATATTTCTGTACATTTTTCTATTTTCTCAGGGCAGTTCTCTTAATCACCCAATTAGGGGGACTAAATGAACTTGGATGAGTCTGAAAATTTTACTGTGACTCCAGGATTTTCCAATGAACCTCTCAGCCAAAATCCAGCATTTTTCATAAAGTAATTCTCCAGATAAAGTTCCCCACAGTTTAAATTTAGGGATTTAATTCTGGAAACCTATTAAGTTTCATGAGCTGAAATTGGTATTGCTGGAAAGTACTCAGAATCCTGAGTTCAGCAAAATTTGGTTCACTGAATTTGGAGCTTCCTACACAAAGTTATGAATTTCTAAAGTTTGAGCTGATCCCTGAATTATTTTCCCACAGAGAATCACCTCCCGCGCTAAACCAGAGGCTGACAGCAGGGCCCGCCCGTTTAAATTGAACTAACCGCGCGCTCGCGCGCGATTAGCACAGGGGCTGACAGGTGGGGCCGCGCTCTTCGTCTACCTCCCGACGCCGCCGCTCCGAGCCGCCGGAGCTCCGGTGAGGTCGGCGTTCCCGGCGATCTAGCTCGCCGGCGCCGACAAGACTCGCCGCCCCCACGTAACATCGGGTGCTGAACATGCTGGACACCTTGTCGCCGCTGGCTAACCACCGTAGCTTGCCGGCGACGAGCCCTATGCCTCTGTGCTACCTCGGCAACGTGTTCCCGCCCTTCTGACCATCCCCTTCACGCGCTAATCGCGTCGCCACACTCAGGGGAACCTCGGGAAGCTCGACATGATCTCCATCGGACCTTAAACGGCCGGCAACCCAGACCTCACCGGCGACCCCCTCCTCCGCCACACTGTTCTATGGTGAACCTAGGGTTCCGGCGGTGATTTCCTTCCGGTTTTCGATCGAGAGGCGTCGCCACAACCTATAGATGCACTCTCACAGCTCCGTTCGACCTCCCACCCTCCAAGCTTCCCGAATTTCTCCTAAACCTAATCGGGTCCCAAAATGAGCTCCCCGCCCTAAACTGGAAAATTCTCCGCGCACAAAGGTCAAACCTTGGAGCGATTTGCGCTGCGGTCTTGAGGACGACCTAGCGCTTCACTTTCCTATGGAGGTCAAGGCCGGAAGATGATCACAGCTTGGGTGGCACACGATCAGAGGTCGGGCGACTAGGCTGCTGGTTGCGGGACTCGCCAAAAACAGCAACTCGCCGGCGGTCTCGGGCCTTTTATAGGACCCTGAGGCCAGTGGAGAGTGCGACACCTGCTGTGCCACCTCCTACGCCAAAGCAGGAGCTGGCCGGCCGAGGTGGTCGGGCGCCGACGCTGGCCGCAGCTGGCGAGCGCGCTCGGTAGAGGAAGTCGGCTGAGGAGACTTCTGTGCTAAGTCTACTGACCAGTGGGCCTCCCCTCTAGTTCCATTTTTAATTTTCTGAATTCTGTTGTGCCAAAATATCCTCAGCTACTCACAATTTAATGTGAGACTTAGTCACCAAGTCTTAGTTTGAATTTGAATTCTCAAATTTGAACTGTGTTTGGCTAAATTTGCTGCATGTTTAAACTGAAATTCAAATTCAGTTTTGAATTCTTGCAAATTTAGCTCTTGACAATATGAACTCCAATGAGGATGAAAATTGGTGGGCCTACTCAGAAAAATGTGCTGAGTTTGAATATGAAGCTAACTTTTGAATTTGAGTGATGAAAGTTGCTGCAATTTGAATTTACTTTCAAATAGGCCTCTTTTTCAAATACCTCCAAAAGTGCCTCAAAAAGTGTTGGATTTGCATGAAACTTGGCTTGAACCTTCCCAAGACTTTTCAAGTCCTAGGTGTGAGCTCAACCTCTCATGTTCATGTGTAGAATTCCTACTTGGTGAAAGTGAAGGCTTTCCCCTCTAATCACTCTTTTGATGGAGGTTACATGCTCTTCAAAATTTTTCCTAAGATATCCACAATAAAAACTGTGGTGTTGTGAGGTGATGAAAAGTTTTTGCAAGTCCCTTTTCTTGGGCTTTTATACCCCCCCCCTTAAAAGAATCTCGTCCCGAGATTACAAAAGACGAGACAGCGATGTAATAGGGACTTACCCGTGCTGAGACGCCATGAACTCCAGGTAATTGGAGCGAAGAAACTCCTCGCTCTCCCACGTCGCTTCTTCGGCGGTGTGGTTGCTCCAGAGTATTTTGTAGAACCACAACGTTCTGCTACGCGTGGCTCGGGCTTTCTCATCCAGAATTGCCACCGCATATTCAGCATATGTCAAATCCGGTTTCAGCTCGCCGATGTCTTCGGTAGGAACAGCAGCTGTATGCTATAAACATTTTCACAGTTGCGAAACATGGAAAACGTCATGGACACCAGCAAGGTATGCCGGTAGCTCCAATCTATACGCCGCTGGTCCACACTTCTCGGGGATAACATAGGGTCCAATGAAACGGGGAGCGAGCTTCCCATTGACGCCGAACCGGTGCACGCCCTTCATCGGAGACACGCGGAGGTACACGTGTTCACCGACGTCAAAGTGCAACGGTCTACGCCTCTTATCAGCGTAGCTCCTCTGCCGGGATTGAGCGGCCTTCAGGTTGGCTTGAATCGTCCGAACGCAATCTTTGGCGTCGTTCACCACATCAACCCCGAATGTGACCCTTTCACCGGACGCGCACCAGTTTAATGGGGTGTGGCATTTTCGACCGTAGAGAGCTTCATAGGGTGCCATCTTGATACTCGCCTGATAGCCGTTGTTGTACGAGAATTCCGCCAATGGTAGGTGATCATCCCAGTTTCTACTGTGGTGGATGGCACATGCTCTCAACATGTCTTCTAATACTTGGTTCACCCTCTCTGTTTGCCCATCTGTTTGAGGGTGATAGGCGGAGCTCCTGATCAGCTTAGTACCCAATGCAGCGTGTAGCTGCTCCCAAAAGCGAGATACAAATAATGCACCTCGATCCGAGACGATGGTCTTGGGTACCCCGTATAAGCACAAAATCTTTGCTATGTACAGCTCCGCATATTTGCCGGCATTGTAACGTGTATTTACCGGGATGAAGTGAGCCGTCTTGGTTAACCGATCAACGATTACCCAAATGGAGTCATGTTTGTTGGAAGTTAGGGGCAATCCCACAATGAAATCCATGCTCACATCTTCCCATTTCCATGCCGGGATCCTCAGGGGTTGCAACAGCCCTGATTTCTTCATGTGATCCTCTTTCACTCGTCGGCACGTATCGCACTCGGATATGTACTTCGCTACCTCCCGCTTCATCCGTGTCCACCAAAATTTCTTTTTCAAATCTTGGTACATTTTGTTGCTGCCCGGATGAATGGAGTACTTGGACAAGTGAGCTTCATTGAGGATTTTCTTCCTCAGCTCCATATCCCGGGGTACGACTATGCAGTCATTGAACCACAGCGTCCCCTCATCATCTTTCCGAAAACATTTGATCTCTCCATTGTCTATCCGTCTCCGGAGATGTGCCATGCCTTTATCCGTCTTCTGAGCTGCAATGATATCCTCCCTAATAGTAGGGATGAGGGCAAGGTTGTACAGCGATCCATAAGGAACCAAGTATAAACTCGGCTCTTCCTCCTCCACCGGTGTAATGGTGAGGTGATGGACATGTGATTTCCGACTCAGCGCGTCGGCAACCACATTCGCCTTGCCGGGGTGGTAATGAATCTCAATTTCATAATCTTTAATTAGTTATAACCACCTCCGCTGCCTCATATTCAGCTCCTTCTGGGTGAAAATATATTTCAAGCTCTTGTGGTCGGTGTAGAGATGCACCAGATTCCCCAGGATATAGTGCCTCCACATTTTCAGCGCCAAGACCACTGCAGCAAGCTCAAGATCATGAGTGGGATAATGCTGCTCATGGTTCCGAAGTTGGCGTGAGCCATATGCGACCACACGTCCTTCCTGCATCAACAGCAGCCGAGCCCAATACTGGACACGTCGCAATACACATCAAAGGGCTTTGTTGTATCCGGCTGAGCTAAGACCGGGGCTGTGGTGAGATGCTTCACCAATGCTCGGAATGCTCCTTCACACGCCGTGTTCCAAGCATATTTCGTCCCCTTCTTCAGCAACTCTGTCATTGGCTTAGCGAGCTTGGAGAAACTTGGAATAAATCTCCGATAGTATCCCGCTAACCCAAGGAAGCTTCTGACTTCATGAACTGAAGTGGGAGCTTTCCATTTCAGCACTTGCTCTATTTTGCTTGGGTCAACCGCAATGCCTTCTGCTGAGATGATATGTCCCAAGAATGGCACTTGGCTGATCCAAAACTCACATTTACTGAACTTGGCGTAGAGCTTGTGGTCTCGCAATCGTTGAAGGACGATCCGCAAGTGTTCGGCATGTTCGGCCTCTGTCTTGGAGTAAACCAAGATATCGTCGATGAACACTACCACGGACCTGTCCAGCTCCAGCATGAACACCGAGTTCATGAGATACATGAAATGGGCTGGAACATTTGTGAGACCTATACTCAGATCTTTCACTAGTTGAAGATAACCTCTCATGAGCATGTTCTACCCCATTGGGAGTACTCAAACCCCCTCCAGGGTACAACAACCTCTCACATGAGTTCAACTGTCATTCCTCTGTTAGAATGACTAGTTTCTACATATCCAAGATATTGATCTGGTTCTGGGCATTTTTATGACTCAAGCTGAATACCGAAGTTAAAGTTAACTTCAGTATCTTTCCAACGACTATTTACTTGCCCTCAGATCAGCTCTGGTTAAAACGTTATGGTCATTCAAATCAGCAGAATTTCTGGAAGAATTTTAACAGCACCTCCTTTGGGAAGTTGCTGTTTTCAACTCTGATTTCCACTGAAATCTGTGCTGAAATTTCAGAAACTTTGAATTGCAAAGATGTAACACATCTTCTACCCTTTCCAAAAACGTATCATATGAAAATTTTAGATTTTTATACTGGGAGTTATGTTTGAAAAACACAACAGTCCAGAGAGTGTTTAACTCTGTCCTGATTCTGGACAGTTTACATTCCTCTGGGGTTTAAGCCATCTCAAGGTGTGTTTCAGCTCTGGAAGTCTACAACAAAATTGTAGAGTACTAGAATACCTTTCCAGAACTACATACCACACCTCCCTGGGCTAAATACCTTGGAGTTGTGCTCTGTTGAAGTTCAGCAAACTTGCTGCCCAAAACAGAGCACTCTGTTTTTCAGTCTTTTGGAACTACACTCATCCCTTTCCAATTTGTCTACCCAACCAGGGTCCTAAATGTTGAACCTAGTGATTTTAATTCCTTGTTATCATTATTTTTCATGCCTATGCCTATGATACCTCGGTACTATGTTCCTCAGAAAAGAAAATCCTAACCGGATTATACCGGCATATATGTCTCAAGTGTGGCACTAAACGTTCTCTCGCACATGTTTGCTACACGGATACATACGTGGTTAGTACCTGCAGAAGACCACCCAATAATGATGCACTCAATGGTTGTTTTCATTTCAGGAAGGATCATATTTAAAATTAAATACAAACGCCCGTATCATTACCATACGGCCGTCCTTGAGTTAGGTCACGTCTCATGGTACGTGATCGTGTTTCAACACCACACGACGGGGAACCCGAGTAGGTCATGAACGGGTCATCACGGTTGGGAATGTTATCAACCAAACAGATACCACCTACTGCCCTGCAGGGCACGCCGATGGCAAGCGCTGCGTATGTCCCCCTAGGCTACTTCCAGACAAACACACTCTCGCGTTACTGACCACGCGATGGGGTCTCCACTTACTTGCCTAATGCACGCTAGGGATCAGCGTTTCATATGAACTCAGGAACATGAAGAGTCCAAGAGTTTCATATTGACGTCTCACACCAAGCTGTGAGACCTATCCCTGAACCACGTTCCTCGTCAGGGGAGCTAACCAAAATTGAACCGCTTTCGGTGACATTCCTTACCATTCTTACCAGAGCATAGGTGCATCGTTACATAATTAAAATTCAGAATTATAACACATAAGTTAGTCTTTACCACTTTAAGTAACTATGCTAATATAGTCCTCACTTGGGCAAACCACCGATTCCTCACCGTAAACCTAAGTTTTCCCATAATACAGTCCTTAAGTACTGTGCTATCCCCAATGCAGCTCTGATACCAGGCTGTGGCGGACCGGAATCCGCTCATCCAGGATCGTAGAGGGTGGTGCCGCACGATGCGACACCCGACAGCACACGTTATAAGAACACAATATATTACATGGGAAAACAACTGAACTGTACAAACAGGTACAATACTCATTTACAAACTATTGTCTTTATTACACAGCGGAAGTCTACTTTTTTACACTCACGCCCGCCTATCTAGCAAAAGTCGGTAGCCCAGCCCTAGGGCAACCCACACTAGCTGCACGTCTCAGCTCAGCGCGGCGTGTACGGCTCCCACTCAGCCGTGGTCCCCGATGGAGGGTAACCCTCGCCGGTGGACTCGTACTCCGAGTCCGTGGGTGGCTCCTCACCTGAAAAACACTTAAGCAGCAACCGTGAGCACGATGGCTCAACAAGACTTAACCGACTCACCTAAGCATGGAACTCTACATGAGGGATACAATGAACATAGGAGAGTAACAATGCATCAATGGACACGCCTACAAGTTCATCCTTAGTTCATCTTTTAGCCACAAGTTATAAGTTCGGAAATCTGAAATTTAGTAAGCAATATTTGTTGGCACACATGTAGCAATGCAATTATATCATAACAGCAGTATTGAATCATAACATTCCATAATTTATCTACGTTACGACAGAGTGAACAAGCGGTACTCGTCACCGTGAGGGACGGCGAATCGACTCGATATACACCTGCAGGGAAACCCAAAGAGCACGTCACGTAGGCCCACCCGTGGAGCTGCACATCACGCTCACTCGATGTCGTACGGGACAATCTTTCACCCAACAACCCAAACGTCGAACCGGTCGCACCGAAACGAGCAGGAGGTTCCCCACACACAGCATCTCTCTATGCCCGTAGGCAGATTTCCACCTTGCTGCCCTCAACCTACACCTATAAATCGGTGTGCTATGCCTTGACGCCCGGAGGTTTAGGCTACATTGGTTTATCGGGGCCCATATATCCGATATGCCTTCGGTACATTCAATACTTGTTCAGCAGGGCCGCACACGGATCGGTCCTCAATCGACACGGACAGGGCTGCACACACAAGACTTCCTCTTGCTGCGCCCTAGCCCCTTCCTAGTCTCATTTTCATTACTAATGTGATCTCACATCACTCAACCGAACCCGTGTGTCCCAAGCCTAAACTCGCGAGTAGATTCCAACTACTCGACTTGTACCGAAGTCCTATGAATCATTAAGCATAGCCTGTCTACTCGAGGTCTTATACATTACCCTCACTCTTATGGAAAAGTTCTGGTCATGCAAGTGGGGTTCCATCCATCCAACACCTAATGCACATTTATACTTCATACTAGACATGTGAACAAAGTAAAACTTTATAAAAGAGCTTAATGCAAACTGGAGCTTGCCTTGTTGCTGCAGGTCAGGGGTTAGTTCTTCTTCTGGAAGTAGGAAGTCGAGTACCTCCGGATCTTCCTCGCCTTCAGCGACTACACGTTAATGAGATACTACATGTCAATTTAAATGCAATGCATGAACTTGAACACTTAATTACTAATAACTCTAGCTAGCCCTCCCCTTTGGTTCTGAAATTTTTATGGTGGCTTGGTAGGGTCCTAACCAGAGTCTCGACCAAGTTTCATTTGAAACAAAGTTCCTTTGAACCTTGTACAAATAAAAGCCCATTTGGTCAATATTTGAGCCTCTAAGTATCTCCAGGGGTTTTCATGGCTCCAACCATTACTTTCTGAAATCTAGAAGTCAAGATGGTTCTTATGGCATTGGTTTCATGTCATTTGAAGAATTCTACTGAAAGTTATGCCCTAATTAAGATTTGAGAAAATCTGAAAAATGTTTATGTACATTTTTCTATTTTCTCAGGGCAGTTCTCTTAATCACCCAATTAGGGGGACTAAATTAACTTGGATGAGTCTGAAAATTTTAATGTGACTCCAGGATTTTCAAATTAACCTCTCAGCCAAAATCCAGCATTTTTCATGAAGTAATTCTCCAGATAAAATTCCCCACAGTTTAAATTTTAGGGATTTAATTCTGGAAAACTATTAAGTTTCATGAGCTGAAATTGGTATTGCTGGAAAGTACTCAGAATCCTGAGTTCAGCAAAATTTGGTTCACTGAATTTGGAGCTTCCTACGCAAAGTTATGAATTTCTAAAGTTTGAGCTGATCCCTGAATTATTTTCCCACAGAGAATCACCTCCATCGCTAAACCAGAGGCTGACAGCGGGACCCGCCCGTTTAAATTGAACTAACCGCGCGCTCGCGCGCGATTAGCACAGGGGCTGACAGGTGGGGCCGTGCCCTTCGTCTACCTCCCGACGCCGCCGCCCCGAGCCGCCGAAGCTCCGGCGAGGTCAGCGTTCCCGGCGATCTAGCTTGCCGGCGCCGACAAGACTCGCCGCCCCCACGTAACTCCGGGTGCTGAACATGCTGGACACCATGTCGCCGCCGGCTAACCACCGTAGCTCGCCGGCGACGAGCCCTATGCCTCTGCGCTACCTCGGCAACGTGTTCCCGCCCTTCTGACCATCTCCTTCGCGCGCTATCGCGTCGCCACACTCAGGGGAACCTCGGGAAGCTCGACATGATCTCCATCGGGCCTTAAACGGCCTGCAACCAAGACCTCACCGGCGACCTCCTCCTCCGCCACACTGTCATATGGTGAACTTAGGGTTCCGGCGGTGATTTCCTTCCGGTTTTCAATGGAGAGGGGTCGCCAGAACCTCTAGATGCTCTCTCACAGCTCCGTTCGACCTCCCACACACCAAGCTTCCCGAATTTCTCCTAAACCTAATCGGGTCCCGAAATAAGCTCCCCGCCCTAAACTGGAAAATTCTCCGCGCACAAAGGTCGAACCTTGGAGCGGTTTGCGCGGTGGTCTTGAGGACGAGCTAGCGCTTCACTTTCCTATGGAGGTCATTGCCGGAAGATGATCACAGCTTGGGTGGCACACGATCGGAGCTCGGGCGACTAGGCTGCTGGTTGCGGGACTCGCAAAAATCAGCAACACGCCGGCGGTCTCGGGCGTTTTATAGGCCCCTGAGGCCAGTGGAGAGTGCGACACCTGCTGTGCCACCTCCTACGCCGAAGCAGGAGCTGGCCGGCCGAGGTGGTCGGGCGCCGACGCTGGCCGCAGCTGGCGAGCGCGCTCGGTAGAGGAAGTCGGCTGAGGAGACTTCTGTGCTAAGTATACTGACCAGTGGGCCTCCCCTCTAATTCCATTTTTAATTTTCTCAATTCTGTTGTGCCAAAATATCCTCAGCTATTCACAATTTAATGTGAGACTTAGTCACCAAGTCTTAGTTTGAATTTGAATTCTCAAATTTGAACTGTGTTTGGCTAAATTTGCTGCATGTTTAAACTGAACTTCAAATCAGTTTTGAATTCTTGCAAATTTAGCTCTTGACAAGATGAACTCCAATGAGGATGAAAATTGGTGGGCCTACTCAGAAAAATGTGTTGAGTTTGAATATGAAGCTAACTTTTGAATTTGAGTGATGAAAGTTGCTGCAATTTGAATTTACATTCAAATAGGCCTCTTTTTCAAATACCTCCAAAAGTGCCTCAAAAAGTGTTGGATTTGCATGAAACTTGGCTTGAACCTTCCCAAGACTTTTCAAGTCCTAGGGGTGAGCTCAACCTCTCATGTTCATGTGTAGAAATCCTACTTGGTGAAAGTGAAGGCTTTCCCCTCTAATCACTCTTTTGATGGAGGTTACTTGCTCTTCGAAATTTTTCCTAAGATATCCACAATAAGAACTGTGGTGTTGTGAGGTGATGAAAAGTTTTTGCAAGTCCCTTTTCTTGGACTTTTACAAGTGCGAGTCATTCTGAAATTCAAAACAGCAACGATCACCACATGTCATACTTAAAATTCCATATTCTCACACCTGGTTTGTCCCAAAGACAACCGAGTGAATATCACATGTATGCCAGGATCATTCTCTCATACATGTGATGACAAATAGTGAAGCATCATTTATTACAAGCCAGGTATCGAATATAAATATGTCTTACAAAGCATACATCTCGATGGACGATAATAAGTTCATAATATGTAAATATAACAGCAGCGGAAAATAAATCTTGTGGGCTCAGTCACAGGCGTTGCCCAAGGGACTCCGTGAACCTAGAATCCTTCGTCGGGTCCGAAGTCTTGGTCATTGAACACCACATCATCCCCTTGACTTGAGCAGCAATTTAAACCAACAAATATGCAAGTTTGAGTACCGTTGGTACTCAGCAAGTGTGGGAAAGTTATGTCATGCATGGCCAGAGCAAGGAGAGGTTGAACTCATGGTTAAAGCACTACGCAATTAATACCTATCACCTTAGCTTATTAAGAACCTACATTACTACACAGGTGAAATGGTCCCAATCTCCCAACCCATCATCAGAATCAAATAACCATAACATCAATCCCAATGTTAATCTCCCCGCTTAACATCCTTAACTTCCAAAGCCATCATCCTCTAATCATGAATAAGTCCAAGCCGCTCTTGACCGTGAGCACGGCTGTCATGAAAGTTTTGACTCTGTAGAGTTTGCACTACTGTACCCACATGTAGTGATTTCATCCCCCGTTGCAGGTTGGACTAAAAGAACCTCCATTATGCCAGTGGCCGCGAACCACGTTCACACTTCCCAGGTGTGTAGCCAGGAGATCACTACGAAGCCTTTACAAAGGGATTCCCGATGAGCGTGGGCCCACTGAGGTTTCACCCCTAATAGCATACAAGAGGCTCCAACCCTGCTGCAGTGGCCCCCTCTTGAGCCTTGCTGTTCATATGGTAGTCCAGCTGACACCTATTCCCCGCACCATCCAACACACCCATACTACACCGGGGATACACCTAATTAATTGGCCAAGCTGCCCCACCTCAGCATGTGGTCAGCACGGTAAAGCCAGGTTACATGCTCCATGAACCGGTCATTAGGATCCAGGCAAGTACTAAACACAAACCCGAGTCTCGTGCACCCAGCACCAACCAAATCATCCAACTTGCCTCGATCCCTACTTCTACATAACTCATAATATCTCATTCAAGAGTAAGGTAAATAAGTTGATGATATCATATCCCACTTGTCCCATTCTAAGCATGGCTAAGCATAAGCATATAAATAAATGACATGATAAAATAAATCCCAACCCAAGCTACAAGGAAACAAGGTAATGCAATTCTAAGGAAACTTCCTAGCATGGGTTTCATATTTCAATTGACAATGCAAATAATTCTATCTACACATCCTAGTATAGGATCAAAGTGGTCAAGGACACTTGCCTTCTTCCTGCTGCTCTGGGAATGGAAAGTCTTGGTCTTGGAAGGGGAGAACTTGCTCTGGGGCAGGTTCTATCCATGCCAATACACATAGCAAAAGAAAACAACAATCCATAAGACATAGTTCACACTTTCACTTCATACAAACCACACATACATACCTATGAAAGTCATTCACATTTCTAAGTGTTGTGGTTACTCTACATGTGTTGATTTTCGGCCTACATTCACCTTTAAACATATGTATATTATTTCTAACTTCTATTGTCAGATTTCTATTTGCACAATATATATGAAGTTCCAATTTGAACAAATTCTTTATATTTAATTACTACACTTCTTAGCCACAAAGTTTGTATAAAAGGTATTTTCCTACTCCAAATAGGTTTTCAGATCTTCTACCAAATCCTAAACTGAAGTTTTTGGATTTGGAGACTTCATTTATCATTTTCTAATTATGCATACCTATTTTGCTATATTTTTCAGATTTATTTTCTATGCCTAAAAGTGAGTTTTAATATTAAATAGTAGAACATATCATCTAAACAGAATATGTTCTGATCTAAAATATTAAATAATATATTTTTGAACTTCTCCTCTAATGTGAACTAATTTAAATTTATTTTATCAGTTTTCAGAATTATTTCCTAGCCTAAAAATGTGTTTCTATAACTAATAAATATGAACAACAATTAGACAGATTCATTTAAGCCTAGAAATCTATTTTTAACTCATTCTAAAGTTTTCCAAGTGCTAGGAGAGTTTAAATTTTGAATTTGTACATGTGTTTGCCTTACCTTTTAAATTTAAATCCTAGTCACATATTCAAATTTCTGAATTTAATATCATATAGGGTCAAAAAGGTAAATCCACACTACTGCAGGGTATAATTTATTATATCATAAATTTCCAGGGGTCTAACTACACATAACAGAGGGGTTTTCCTAATTTTTATTAAGTCCAGGGGCTAAAACTGATTTTTAAATGAATTTACACGAATTTCTGAAGTTCCAGGGGCTAGATCAGAAGTTTCCGGGGCTAGCTCGTGTTTTCCGAGACCCCAGGGGGTAGCGCGTAAGAATCCCGACTTTTATAACGCGGGGCCGACGTGGACCGTCCGATTTAAAATAGACGGCTCAGATTAGATCGCCAAACCGGTACGCGTGGGTTTTATCTCTACCATGCGATTTAAAATAGACGGCGCACAAGAGGCCACGTAGCTCCTGGCCGAAGTTCGGCCACGCGCGCGGCGGCGCACGGCGGCAGAGGCGCGATCTCGCTGGCGAGGTCGCGGATCTTCATCTACAGACGCTAACACCTGCCCTTTTTGGTAGCAAACGACAGAGGGGAGGTAGGGGAGCTCACCTAGGCTAATTTCTTAGGCCTAAAAGACTCGGAACCCGGTCGGCGACGAGGACAGGCGGCGGCGGCTTGCGGTGCTCGTCGAAGTGGCCGTTGGGGCGGTGATCCCTTTTAGTTCAAGGGTCGTGACGCTTCACTGGGGTCTAGAGACCGCACACCAATGATTAGGATGGATCGGAACCGTATAATTCGGAAGTTTCACCGGCGAGAGGCGGCGGTACTCACCGGCGAGCGTCGGGATGGTCGTTTCCGGCGGCGTTTCCCTCCGGGGTCGGCGTCTACAGCTTGTGCGCGGTGCTGCGGGGTCACGAGATCGGTTTGACTGAGGGAGACGGCGACGCTCTTGGGGAATTCCGAGCTCAACGGCGGCGGCGCTCACCGGGAGAAAACTGCTCGTGCGAGGGGAGGGCGGCGGGTTCATCTGTTTTTATCAGGGCCAGGGGTGCGGGGGTTTGTTGCGATCGAGCTGGCCGGCGCGAGGAATTTGGGGTTGGGTCGAGCGCGAAGAATCCGGGAGCGTCGGGTGTGATCGGCGCGAGGGAAAAGTCCGGGCTGTTGGGGCGCGCGGGGAAGAAGATGACATGCGGGCCCCGCGTGTCAGTGAGAGTGAGAGAGAGGGGCGCGGGTTCGGGGCTGGCGCGGCGAGATTGGGCCGGCTGGTGGGTTTCGGCCCACTGGCCGGTGGGGTTTTTCTTTTCTTTTTCTTTTTCTTTTTCTTTTTCTTTTCTGTTTTTTTTTTGAATTTGAATTCCAATTTAAATTTGAATTTCTGCACCCCATGCAATACGTCCAAAAATTTTTAAATTCCCCTCTTTACAGGTTTTGGGGTGTTACACATATGAAACAGTAGGTATTGAAGTGACACATGAATAATTTGCACAACATTCACATATATTGATAAAGCATAAACTTTATACAAGATACATTATTCTCGGGTCTCTAAGAAGTCGTGCTCATGTCGTCACTACCTATACACATGCTACTGTTTACACGACATGTCACCGATTACAAAAGTTTCATACACTACCCTCCCTGCCCTTCTTGGCAACGGTAACTCACTACTCGGAGTAGAACTCGACCTCCTGTGGGTCGTCCTCCTCCACTACCACTGCTGGTGGTTCCGGGTCCACGACTTCCTCTTCCAGTTCCGGTTCCCCCATCGCTGAGATACCCAAAACCACGGGTACGGCACCTACCATCGGTAGGCGCATTACCCGAGGCACGAGGTCCTGCAATACATGCACCTCGTCCATGGCTTGGTTGTAGTCCTCTTCCCAGCCCTGCCCCCCCCTCAATAGCGTCATCACGCTCTTGAGTGAGGACCTCATTTTGCTGGGTCAAGGCTTGCACTTGCTGTTGCAAAGCCGTGATGTCGACGCGGCTTTTCTTCTTTGCCTTCTTCAGACAATGCAACTGATTGTGTTGCTCATTCAGTCGCTTTATCGTCAGAAGGAGAACATTGTGTTGTGTGCTATGAGCACTCTCGAAATGGTCTCCACGGCTGATGCTCTCCTTGAGCTTAACAGCAAGACAATCCATATGAACAGCTTGGCTGTCCATCACAGCTTTTCCTGCCCTTAATTGGAGGCTGAGGTTCGCCTCCGCGGGGTTGTACCTTGGGCAACCCGGGTCTGTTGCCTCCAAGTACCTTTCCCTCCACACGTGATTAGCTTGTCCCTCCACCGGAAAGAGTGCGTATGGAGTGCCCTCCATAGATCTCACGTGTAGTTGGCAGAAACACGACATGGTGTCGCGGGCTGCCACTTGCAACATTTCCTCCAGCTGTCTACCTTTCACCGTAACAGTGAATGGTGCCCAACCGGCTGGCGTAGGTCCTGCAGGAACTTCGACATGGATGCTCCACTTCTTGTTCCCCTCCTAGCCTCCTTCCTTGGCGAGGTACTGTGGCATCTCGACGTACCCGAAATATTGAAGCATTTTCCTCAACACTTCCGGATAACCGCTGCGGTGAGAACAGTGGGATACCACCCACCCGTTCTCCAATTGTGTATCCGCTGTCATCTGTAGAAACATATTTGAAAAATGTCAAATATTCATATCGACAGTAAATCATTGAGTTATAACATTTAAAACATGTCATTGAACTCATAAATCCGGGAAACACGATTCAAACTTAGACAAATTTCACTGCTGGTCTACTGCCCAAAATGACAGCCCTGACCAAATTCCATTTCAACCTGATTTATACCATGCTAAAGGAAAAACAATTCTGGAGATCAATATATGAGTTAAAGTTAACTTCAGTAGATTTCCAGAAAGTATTTACTTGATCCCAGATCTGTCCTGGTTCAAAAGATATGAGATGTCAAAGTTGACAGAATTTCTGGAGAAAATTGGACAGCACCTCATTGCTTGAGGTACTGATTTGATCCAAGAATTCCAGTTAATTCTACACCAAATTTGACAAAACTATCTGTTACAAAGTTGTAACCAATCTCATGAACTTTTAAAATCTACCTCATTTTCTATTTTTAGATTTTGGTGCAGGAAGTTATGCTCAATTACAGAGAGTTACAGAGAGTATTTGCTCTGCCCTGTTTTCTGGACAGTTTCAACTCTACTGCATTTCTCGACTGGTTAAGGGATGAAACACCTCTGGACATCAATAGAAAAGTTGTAAAGCTCTTCAAAATATTTCCAGAAATGTATCGTATGACCCCAACCTCGAAAGAACGCAACCTTTTAACTCTGATTAACTTCAGCCTTATTTTAGCTGAAAACATGGGACTCTTTCCTTAGTTTCCTATAAGTTGAAAACTTGTTAACTTTGAACATCCTGATTAAGGAAAGAAGTTATACCAAAGTTTTAGTGCTCTGGATCAAAACTTTCAAGTTTTATAATATGATTACTCATTTAGTGGGGTGTGACGTCAAAGCGTCACCAGTTCATGTCGGTACTACGTTCCTCACAAAGAAAAATCTATACCAGACATAGACGCCTTCGTTAGTTCAGTGGCACTAAACGTCTCTCGCACACGGATGCTACTCGTCTACCAATTCATGGTCATAATACCTGCAAATAAACCACTCAATCGTCAGGTCCGGCTGCACACCGAACCCGGTCCCAATACAGTTCATACACCCGTCCGTCATCACTCGCACGGGTGTTCTCAAGCCAAACACGCCTTGAGCTACGTATTCACGTTACTGACCATGTGACGGGTTCTCCCAAACTTGCCCATAGCACGCCAGGGAAGGGCGTTGCTCGAATACCCCAAACGACATGAAGAGTCGTAGAGGATACCAAAGCGGCTCGGGTTACCTGCCACCTGTGAGGCTCCACCCTTCAGCTTGTGCGCACTGGTGGACAGCGCTTACATGCACCCCCAAGACATATGACGTCCCGAGATGCATGATTTTCCAACATAAGCACATAGGTTAGATTTGCCACTTTCTATACACTAATAACATCCTTATATGGGATACTAACTCGTTCCTCACTGAGTTTTTTTAAAATAGGACCTTTTTAGTGTGTTAAACCTCAAGCCAGCTCTGATACCACGCTGCGAGGGCCCCACAGCCTCGTTGAGCAAGGATCACGCTGAGGGGTGCTGCGTTGCACAGCACCGGATAACACACATCAAAGATACAAAGCGGAATCAAAGTTTTATTACATAAACGAGTTTGTGAACATTTTTACAACAAAATATGTTCAGTCTACACTCACGGGCGTAGACTACGCATCGAGTCCACATTCAGCCCATGAACGTGTCCCCGCTAGCACCCACGCACACTAACACGGCGGCGTGCACGACTCCCACTCGACGGGGTTTCCCTCTCGGGGTTCCGTCTCCTCCTCGGGAGTCCCTTCCTCATAACACCTTGCAAAAGCTTCAATCACAAGCAGTGAGCACGATGCCTAAGC
Source organism: Neostapfia colusana (assembly GCA_030760725.1). Lineage (NCBI taxonomy): Eukaryota > Viridiplantae > Streptophyta > Magnoliopsida > Poales > Poaceae > Neostapfia > Neostapfia colusana. The sequence continues at coordinate 39,636,701 of JASWHV010000006.1, read as the reverse complement.
AAGTCTAACCCGTCTCACCTAAACATGTAACTCTACATGCTCGAATTGCAGTGTGTAATAGGAAGGTAATTTGCAAATGACACGCCTATTTAGTTGGCTCTTACTTTCAAGTTTTAGCAGCAATTTGTAGAGAACTTCACGCTAAGGCAAATGAGAGAGCCGCAATCAAACAAGAAACTCATTTCTCTCATGTACTTTGCCCAAGGTTGAAGAGAACTTTAATTAGCTCTAAACTATATCACTTCATTAACAATCAAAGTCCATTCTTCATATCAGCAAACTATTAGCATGTATATAGCCTGTTCTTTCTACGTCACGGTACAGTGAATAAGTGGTACTCACTGACCGCGAGGGACGGTGATTATAATCGATTTACACCTGCAGGGTTACCCGAATAACCCTTCACGTACGCCCGTGCTCGATGTTGCCTACAGCAACCATCATGGACGTCGGACGCAACCACCTTTCATCCGTCAGTCAAATGTTGAACCTGTTCTATCGTCCCGAGCAAGAGGTCTCTGCACGCGCATCCACAGTGCCGCCAGCCGATTTACACCTCAAGCTCTTAACCTACCCTCTGGACGACAAGCAATGCGTCAACACCCAGCTATCCGAATTACATCGCTTTCCCGGTTCCCATATATCCGGTAGGTCTTCGGCTTGTTCAACAGGCCCGCACACGGCTTGGTCCTCAATCGACACAAGCGGAGCTATGGCAGCCAGGCCCCAACGTCCTGCTGCCCTTACCCTCCGCTCGGTCTCATTTTTCTTGCCATGTGTTTCATTTGCTACCTTTACCCGAGTAGTGTGCCTCTAGCCTATTCTCGCGAGCAGTTCCAACTACTCGACTTGTACAGAATCCTACACTATCTTAGCCTTGCAGTAGCTAATCAAGGTTTACAAACCTAAGCCCAACCCAGGGTTTTCTTGGCTATGCATTTGGTTTTTCAAACAAGACTCTAATGCAAAATTGAAGTGGGTGCTCAAAGTAAGTTCTCAAAACAGTAAAATTTATAAAAAGGCTAATGAAAACCGGAGCTTGCCTTTCTGCTCTTGGTCGTAGGCTAGCTGTTCCTCTGGAGTGATAAAGTCTAAGAATTTGGGCTCCTCCTCAACCTTAGCGACTACAGAAGATAAATACATATATGTATCAATTTGAATGCATTTGAATTGAAGTTGAATTTGTGAGGACTATAAGTCTTACTAGACAGGCCCAATGACTCTGAAATTTTTACTGTGGTTTGGATACAAACTAAACAGAGACTTGGCCAAGTTTCATTTCAAGCAAAGCTCATTTGAGCTCTCCACAAATAATTGTGTACTTGGCCTTAATTGGAGCTCTTAGGGAGTTCTAGGGGTTTTCATGGAGCAAGCCATGACTTTATGAAAACTAGATTTTCAGAGGGTTCTAATGTAGTTGGTTTCACTTAATTTTAAGGTTACTAACTATAGATATAAGCTACACAATTTTCAGAGAAAATCTGAAAATATTTCTGGAGATTTTCCATTTTCTCTGGAACAGTTTTATTACTCACACTATTATGTGGATCAAATGAGCTCAAATGGATCTGAAATTTCTATGGTAGCTCCAGGATATTATGTTGAACATCCTGTACAAATTTCATAATTTTCCTCCAAAGAGTTCTCCAGTTAAAATTCTAAACAGTTTAAATTTGAAGAATTAATTCTGGAGAAATAAGGATTTTCATAAAGTGAAACTTGATTTGTTGGAAAGTACTCATAGAGATGAATCCAACAAAATTTGGTTCACTCGATTTGGAGTTTCATAGCCAAAGTTATGTGGGTTTGAAGTTGAACTAAATCTGAAAATCGGGGAAATGTTTAAAACACTGCACGTGGGCCCCACGGACAGTGCCTTCTTCAACCTCCCGCCAGCGCCCGAGCGCGCAACACACAGCGACGGTGGCGCAGCTCATTGTTGGCTGTTACTGCCTAATTCTCGACACGGTATCTTCCATTGTGACCCTTGGAGCACGGCGCACACGCCGGGCAACTTCTCGCGCCTCAACATCGCTGGGAACATAGTTGGCGACAGTGGCGGCGGAATTAAGCTCGGGTCCGATGGTGCTAGCTCGTCTCGGCGGTGAACACGATCAACCAATGGGTCTCAAAGCACCACTGGGGCACGGGGAAGCTAACTCTGCCCTCCTATTGGCCGGAGATCGACCGGAAAGTAGACTTCACCGGTGACCCGAGACATTTTCAACGGCGGTGGCCAAAATACGGTGCTCTGCTCACTGGGTTGATCTTCATCTGTAGGATTTGGCTGAGGTAACCTTGAGGTGCTATTCTATCTACAGCTAGACCAGGATCTCCAGTCATCAAGTGATCGAGATGAATTTCAGGTTTTGGTTCTCGGTGTTCTATACAACGATCGTCGGGAAAAGTGAAATTCCGGATAACCAGTGCTAAGATGGAGCTACGGAGCTCGGGGAGAGCTACTAGACTTCGATGCTAACCTCAGAGACCAGTTGGCTGCGCCAGAGAAGCTTGGAGCTACCCGGGCGACGGTGTCAAGTCTGAGGCGTTTCGGAGGGAATTGGGAAGTGGATGATCGGCTCGGAAAAGCTCGAGGGGAACTGATCACGAGCAACTGAGGGTTGGAGCACGTCGAGCAAAGGTCGGCGGTGCTGTTTGTGGCATTAGCTCGTGGTGGGAGGGATGGCTTTTGCCGGTCGGCGGTGGGGTGGTGAGTTGGGGTGTGCGGCGTATCCCTCCGGTTTCTCAGTGAGGGAAAACGTCGAGGCAGTGTGAAAACCAGCTGCTGCCGTCGGTATCTTGGAGATAAGAAGCTGAGGACGTCGGTCAGGAGCTGGAATCCCGAGCAGGAGGTGGCGCCGACCGCTTCATGCTGTGGCGCGAGCTGCTGCAGCCCGATAAACAGAGCACGGTGCCTCAGTCGGTTGAATTTGCTGGTGAGGCTGACAGGTGGGCCCCATTTCCATTTTAACCTCTGAAATTAACTTTCTCCCACTGCTCTAAACAGTAGTTCCACTAATGCCCTTTGAAATTTGAATTATCTACCAAATGTCCATTTGAACTTGATAGAATTCAAATTGTGAAGTGTTTGAATATATTTTCAGCACATATGCAGTTTGAAATTCAAAAATGAATATGAATTTGCTAAAATTAGCTCATGTCAATATCAACTCCAAATGAATTTAAAATTGGTGTGTGAGCTCACAAAAATGTGATGAGTGTGAATATGCATCCCACTTTTAAATTCATGGGATGAAAGGAGTTTGAATTTGAATTTGAGTTCAAACTAGCCTCTTTCTTATTATACCCAAAATACCTCAAAAAGGTTTTAGATTTGGGTGAAACTTGGCATGAGCATTCCTAGCAAGGTGTAGGAGTTTTTCATATGCTCAGCCCTTATATGATGCATGTGGGAAATACCACTTTTGCATTTTGTGAGTTCATCCTCTAATGACCATGTTGGTGGTGTTTACTTGCTCTTCAAATGTGTTCATAAATTTTCCTCAAATGAGGTTTGTGTGGTGTGATGAATACTTTGGATGTGTGCAAAAACTTAGGCCCATACACAGAGGGGGTGAATGGTAGATTTAAACTTTTTAGCGGAAGCAACAAAAACCCCCTTGGCAGAAAATCGATCTGTTAAAGAAACCGTGTATGTGACTGATCTAAACATGTTCAACCATGACAAAAGTTTGTTTTCTTAAAGCTGTGGTACCAGTTAGAGGACTCGAGCGAGAGCATGATGGATCACACGAATGCCGTTTTCCACAGAATGCTCGGAAGCTCGTGGTGCAGGCGTTGTCGTACGCCCGCATCAAGGCGATCAACGAGTACAACAAGCAGCATCAGCAGCAACAGGGAGGGTGTCCGTTTAGGAAGGACTCCAACACGTACTTGACCGAGGGTCAGTACGCAGAGGTAAGTATTATTGTTAACTATTTCCAATAATTGCTTATGTTAACAGTGTTGATGAAATACTAAATATGTGCAGGTTAGTATTAGCTAGTTAGGGAGCCAGCCCGACGCGTACCGATCTCTTTGTAGGTACTGGGCTAGTTAGGACTTCATCAGTAAATCCACGAGGGCTCGAGCCTGCAGAGGGACGGATGACCATCACAACTACGTCGGTGATGGCTACGTGCGTTTGGCTAAACGCATGGTAAGTATATTTTAAGTTCGTTAATGTGTTCATAATATATTTGTTCTACTAACACGTATCAACATGAGCGAGGGACCGGTCAGGAGCCGACACAGACCGAGGTTTGGAAGAGAGGTCACAAGGAAACTGACCCTTTCTAGACTGGGCAGTGCAGTCATGTCACGACTGATCGACTGGTATGTTTTCAAAATTTATCATTTTAATTATAAGTAATATTATTACTATCATGCTTACACCATTTCTTTGTTTTTAGGAAAAGTACGCGCATGAGGTCAAGAAGATACACGGCGAAGGCTATGATTGGGAAAACGCGCCAATCTAGCCTAGAGCCGTGTACGGAAGTGGTGGCCGGAATGCCCATGGACGGTGAGTTGGTCAACTGTTTAAGTTTTTTTAATCTTCCTTCTTCTACTTATTATTTTTCTCTCTTTTGTAGGTTTGCCAATTTCGATGGAGTTGTCGACTTGAGGGCAGTGCGATCTTCGAGAGGCACTCCATCACGGAGGCTTCGTCCGTTGGGTCGTCGCATGGTCATCTCTCGCAGAGGAACTCGGAGTTCCGTGCCATGGAGGATAATCTTGCGCGGACCTAGGAGGAGCTCGACAGGACGAGGGTCGCCTAGGAGCACGTGGCCAACCTCATGACCCAGATGCAGGCAGCGCTGGAGGTAAGTAATTTAAATTACTGTACTTGAAATTTGTAGCATTTAAGTAATATATGTGTTCTAATATGTTGCAATGACAAGCCTTAGCTCAACAGAGTAGCCAGGAGCTCACGTTTCACGCGTGGCCGCAGCCACCACAGGTGCCCTGGTCACAGCCACCCCCAGCACAGATACCCATGGCACTATGTAACTCTTTAATACTCTTTAATACTGGGAGGGAGATAAAGATTATTAGGAAACAATCGAGTTAGAGCTGTAGCTATGAGTGCCACAGACTGGTTGATGAGAGGAATGGAAGTGATTGACACAGGAGCTCCTCTTAGTGTTCCGGTCGGTGGAGCTACTCTCGGATGATTTTTTAACTAGACGGGAAAGTAGAAGAGGCAAAGATCCTTGACAAAAGGAAAAATTTTAATGAAAAAAAAGATTGATTGAACTTTCCACCATTGAGAGGGGGAGAGATAGTGAAAGAAAGAGAGGGATGGGGAGAGGGAGATAGATAGCGGGGGGAGAGAGAGAGAGGGGAGAGAGAGAGAAAGAGAGAGAGTGAGAGAGGGGAGAGAGAGGGGGAGAGATAATGAAAGAGAGAGGGGGTGGGGAGAGGGAGAGAGAGTGAAAGAGGAGTAGAGAGAGTGAAACAGAGAGAGAGGGAATGATGGAGAGAGAGAGAGAAGGGAGAGGGGTATGGGTAGACTAACAACGAGATCGAGAGAGAGGGGGATGGTAAGAGGGAGAGAGAGGGAAAGAGAGGAATAGGAAGGGAGAGAGGCATGACTAACTTTTATTTACTTTGCAAGGTTCACCGATGGAGGCGCAGACTCCATCTCCGCAGCTACCGACACAGGGAGGGACGCATGAAGACGACGTTCACAGCTCCGGAGGTAGTCGTGACGGGAGTGTTTAGCTGTTAGGAGTTTTTAGAATTCTTTGGACTTTGTGAATAAACCATCGATTATTGAATTATTTGTGTTATGCATGTGTTGTTTGTCTCGACTGGCAATTATGCCAGGGCAGCTAGTTTCTATTTTTTTGTAAAAAAATTAAAACTATAACTTACGACGGTTGTTGTAGCCGTTGAAAGTTAGCCTAAATAACTTACGATGGCCAGTATACAGGTAGTTGTAAGTGAGCTTGTTACTTACGACGGCCAGGTCCTAGCCATCGTAAGTTGTATGGCCCAGCCCACCACGTGGCCCAGGGGCTCACATACGACGGCTACAGGTCGCCGTTGTATGTAGCGTAACTTACGACGGTGGCCGTCGTTAGTTACGCAACTTACGACCAAACCCTGACGATGGCCAATAACCATGATAATTAAGTGTATACCGTCATAATTAAGCAATTTACAATGGAGCCATCGTAAGTGTATCGTATTCCTGTAGTGGATGCTGTGAAGGAGTGAGGCTTGTTAGACAGAAGCAAACGACGACGGTCGAGAGAATTTCTAGGATTGGCGGCGATACTCACCGAGTTCAAAGAACGGTCGAGTGGGGGGAATGGGTGAGGCTCTCGGGATTTAAATCGCTGCTGGGGTGAAGGGAAGTTGCATGCATGCGGGATGGGCGTGGGGAGGCCGAGATCGTGGGCTGATCGCGCGAATTTCGAAAGCGGCTGCAAGCGATCGGCGCAGGAAGAAAGGGAGCGGTTGAATGGGAAGAAACTGACGCGTGGGTCTGGGCTGGCAGTGATTTGAAGAGAGGAGAGGGCTGGCAGGCTGCTAGGCTGCTCTGGATTTCGGCCCAAAAGTCCTCTTATACTTTTATTTTTCTTTTCTTTTTTCTGTTTTACTCTTTGAAATTCAAATTATGGTTCAAACCTTCAAATTTTGGCACATGCATGATGTCCACTCATTTAGAATTTGGATTTCTGGAATTGTGGATGTTACAACTCTACCCACCTTAAAATGAATCTCGTCCTCGAGATTCAGTAACATCTAGTGGAATAGGTTCAGAAACTGTGCCTTGAGTTCATCTTCTCTTTCCCACGTGGCTTCTTCCTCTGAATGATGTTTCCACTGCACTTTGCTCATGCGAACTCTCTTGTTCCTTGTGATGCATTCCATCGTCTCAAGAATTTTAACCGGGTGCTCTGTATATGAAAGATCTTGTTGGACGTCCAACTCATTCATTGGCCACCTCTCCTCTTGTGTTCTCAAACATTTCTTGAGTTGTGATACATGGAACACATCATGTACATCTGATAATCGAGAAGGTAACTCCAACCGATATGCAACTTCTCCCGTTCGCTCTAGTATCTGGAAAGTCCGATATACCGAGGTGCTAATTTTCGTTTCACTTTAAATCGATGAAGTCATCTGATAGGAGACACCTTGAGATATACATAGTCCCCTACTTCAAAGGTTAATTCTCTTCGTCTTGTATCCGCATAGCTCTTTTGTTGGGCCTAGCTATTTTCATGTTGTTGCGGATTTCTTTTACTTTTCTCTCGGCATCTCGCAACACTTCTGGCCCAAATACCTGACTCTCTCCTGTTTCATCCTAGAACAGAGGAGTCCTGCATTTTCTCCGATATAAAGCCTCAAACGGAGACATCTTCATGCTGGCCTGGTAACTATTGTTATAGAAGAATTCTGCATATGGTAAGTTTTTGTCCCAGCTTCTGCTATTCTTTAGTGCACAAGCTCTTAGCATGTCCTCGAAGATCTGATTTGTTCTTTCCGTCTGTCCGTCAGTCTGCGGGTGATAGGCTGAACTGAAATTAAGACGGGTCCCCATGGATTCGTGCAATTTCTACCAGAACCTTGAGGTAAATTGTGTTCCTCGATCTGACACCATCTTCTTGTGCACCCCGTGTAAACACAAGATTCTTGACATGTACAATTCAGCCAATTTAGAGCCGTTGTACTGTTATTTTACAGGGATAAAGTGAGTTAACTTGGTTAGTCGATCGACTGTTACCCATATAGAATCTGTAACACCCTGAATTTCATATTCATGCATTGCATATAGAAAAACATTATAAAAGAAATAGAAATGGGAAGAATCATAAAAATGGAGAAAGATAACTGAAAAAAGCAAATTCAAATTTGCTAAGGATCGCCGTCGACACTTCCCGCGGCCGCTGGCCACGTGGCACCTTCGGAGCTCATCCCTGCGGAGGGGCTGAGGTCCGGCACTGCTGGCCACGTGGTAGGCTCGGAGCTTGCCTCCGAGAGGTCCGACGCTGCTGGACACGTGTTGTGTTCGGAGCTAGACTCTGAGGAAGAAGCGAGGCTCAGCCCCGCGGGACACGTGTTGACTACGGAGCTAAACCCTGCTGAAGGGATGAGGTCCGCCCCACGGGACACGTGTCACCCTTGGAGCTCGCCTCCGGCAGGTCTGACACTACGGGACACATGTCACCCTCGGAGCTTGCCTCCGAGTGGTCCGGCCCACTGGACACATGTCACCTTCGGAGCTCGCCTCCGAGAGGTCCGACACTGCTGGACACGTGTCGTCCTCGGAGCTCACCTCTGAGGAGAAAGGAGGTCCGGCGCTGCTGGACACGTGGCACTCTTGGAGCCCACCTCCGACGAGAGGGGAGGTCCGGCACTGACATGTAGCGCCCCTAGAGATTGCCTCTGAGGGAGAGGGAGGTCTCGCCCGCCAGACACGTGGCGCACGCGGAGCTCGTCTCTGAGAAATAGGGAGGTCCCGCCCCTCTAGACACGTGGTGCACCCGGAGCTCGCCTCTGAAGAAAAGGGAGGCCTGGCCCCCGCTGGACACGTGGCGCCTCCAGAGCTCACCCTGTGGAGGTGACGAGATCCTTAAGCGGTTTTTCTCCTGCGCGCGCGATAATATCCGGTACTGAGGAAACTGACATGATTTCCACGTTGCTACCGCACCAAATCAATTGAGGATAGGTTGTTAGGATCCAAAACAAATTGAATAGGACTCTTATTCGAAATTCAATCGGAGTAGGACTCTTCTTTCACCCCTTATAAATAGAACCCAAAACCCCTGGCCGCAACCACGTACCTATTTTCCACCTCCCGCATCGACGACTTGGAGGCCCTAGCTTCCAACTCGCCGAGTTCCACCCCTTGCCGGAGTTCAGTCGCCGGTGAGCACTGCCAACGAGCCCTGTCACGCTCGCCGTCGCCTGAAAAGAGCTGACGAACTATCCTGCTGCCATTGCTAGGAGGAAGGCCGAGGTAGGTCTTCGTTACCACCTTACGACAGCATCACGGTTTTCTTCACATCTGTTTTTCTTCGAACAGAAGCTTTTTCGTGTGGACAGATCACTTGTTGATCGGTTTATGACGGTGGAATTGATCTAGATCTTGAGTCAAGATCATCACCACGTACACACTTGATCCTTACACCTTTGTTCACCATAAAAGCCCATGCAAGCCCAGTAAAACATGCAAGAACACGTACAAAGTGATCTAAATAAGACAGCATCATAGGATTTGCACCATTGCATCTTGAGTAAAGTTTGTGCATGATGTTTGAATGCTATAATTTTGTATGTGCGTGGCCGTGAGCAGAAGGACAATCTCAGGAAGCTATCTACGAAGGACTACAGCACCAAGACTTCGAGACACGTGAGCAACAAAAGCCACAGGAACAAGGCAAGTGCCCCTTGACCATATTGATCCCATATTTTGGAAACTATTTTGTTTGCGAAAACGAGTTTGCTTGAATCAACTTGATGGGACATCCTTTTATAGGAGTTTACTAGTTTTGTTAACCACCCTTGTCGCCAGGAAAGTTGATGAGTCGGGTATGGTCATTTTTCCTTTTTGCTTCGCTAATCTACGGGATATGGGAAGCGAGATAGAACATGTCTAGCTACTGCACTCATATGAATAATGATAATGAGAACTTGATAATGAGCATAGAACCGGGGGAGATCTCGGCAAGCTTGGTTCGCGGATGTGGTAGAATGATATGGTGGTTTACTTGCCGTAGATCTAAGGACCGGTTCATGCCAGCACATGCCAGGAAAACAGTGCCACCACAAGACCAAATATAGGTGCAGTTTAGCTGACAAATTAGGTAAGTTGCTAGATTGTTATGGACCGTAGAAGGCGCGGGGAATGGGAGTCGAGAAAGGACTGCCCTGGGAACTGCATGGCATAAGAGGAGGCCCGTAGGGGGGGGAATGGTGATTCGAGCCTGCTGGTGAAAGCTTAGTGAGTCCATACATCTAGTAGCCCCTTTGTAAAGGCTATTTTGTGATCTCTTGGCCATACACCGAAGGCTGTGTACTGGTATAATGGAGGTTCTGCAGTCGCCGACGGGTGACGAAATCACAAACTTGTGGGTAAAGTGGTGCCACCTCTTAAGAGTGTAAAACTATAATGATAGCCGTGCTTATGGTCACAAGCGCCTGGCCAACTCACATGATTAGATGGGATAGTTATTTGGGATGGTCATTGGTTTTGTTATGGTATGGTCATTGGAAATCGGTTTTGGGACTGTTGAGTCATGATAATAAGTTTTGGTTTCGGTTATGAGATGGTTATTATGAGCATGAGATGATGTTGAGAAAGATTAATGGCTGGATGAGACGTGATAAGTGGTAAAATATGATGGAGGTATGTTACTGTTTTAATGGATATATGTTGGGATCAAATTCACTTTAAGATAGTTGCTGTTTTTATCATGTTTGTGAAACAAAATTTGCTTTCTGCAGTGAGCCTTTTTATTCCCTACCTTGCTGTAAACTACATGTCATACTTTTCCGCACTTGCTCAGTACGACAAGTACTCACCCTTGCATTATCATACAAACATCAGCAACAGGAGAGGAGTACTTCGAAGATCATGTGGAGTACTAGGCGTGCGAACTACCGTTAACTTGCCTGTGGAGTTGGAGATGGAGCCGCTGCTGTTTAGTTGCTTCCGCTATCGTTTAGAGACTTCCGCTGCTAGAATAAGTTAGAGACTTCCGCTGCAAGAATGAGTTAGAGATTGATGTAATAAAGTACTTAAACCCTATTATTCATGGTTATATTGTGAATTCAGTTTTTGGATTACATGTATATGTGTGATGAACATCCTGTGCACACATATGCATTATCTGGGTTCCGTGTTCTACGGGACCGGGCATCACAGATTGGTATCAGAGCCACGTTGACCGTAGGATGCAAGCCTAGGTAGAATGCATAGATTGGCATTAGAACCACATTGACCGTAGGACACAAGCCTAGGTAGAATGCACAGATTGGCATCAGAACCACATTAACCGTAGGATGCAAGCCTAGGTGGAATGGACACCCTAAAACACATAGAAACACCCCTCAAAACTGCTATTTTCGAAAATTGCTTGCTGCTGCACTTTCTTTGTCAATGCAGCCACCGCAAGGTTCTATTTTCAAGCCCCTCCTCGTCTCTTCTTTTGGACAGCAACACCTTTGCTTCCTACTCCATAGCTTCTGAAGTTTTGGAGTTGTTTTCTCCTTCTCAAAAAAATTTTCATGTCCTATAGATGCCGGTGATACGGAGCACGAGTACTCGTTCACCACCACGTGGGAGTGCACTTAACCTTATTGAGGTGTCCGATGGACCACCCCCGTCACATGGCGGGAACAGCACCAGTTCACATGATTAAGTTTAAGACTCCCATTGAATAAGCAGTGGTGTGTTGAACTTTTGTGATGATTATCTGTGTTTGTGTGCTTAGTGTGAGTTGTGGGACGCTTCAGCGGTGTCCATATCCACACATAGTAGAGAGATGTGAGATGCTTAGGCATGTGTTCACATCCTCATATAAAAGTAAATATATTTAGTCCATCCACCTTGATGCATATAGTTCGGGGGGGGGGGATCCATCTAAACTTCTAACTTCTACTCCACCCAACTCTCTCTCACAGATGGTGAGGGAAAGCGCCAGCCGACAAAGGAGGAACGTTCGTGGCAACCATGAACCACAAGAGGATGGCCACGTTGAAGTTCCTGAGAATGTTAACCCCGGGGCTGGTGCAAACAATCTTGAACGGTTGATGGCTATGCAGAACCAGCTTATGCAAACGATGATCCAAACTTTGGGTCAGCTGCAAGCCAACAACAACAACAATCCTAACCCCGTTCCTGCACCACCACCACCACCGCCGGCTCACAACCGATTGGGAGAGTTCATGAGGACTCGACCGCCTACTTTTGCACAAGCTAATGATCCCATGGAGGCCGACGATTGGTTGAAGTCCATGGAGAAGAAGCTTGCTATTGTCCAGTGCAATGATTGGGAGAAAGTTCTCTTCGCATCACACCAACTTATGGGAGCAGCCGCTGACCGGTGGGACGCTCTTTGCAATGCTCATGTCGACCAGGAGACTATCACTTGGTCTGAGTTCAAGGAGAGTTTCCGCTCTCATTACGTCCCTGTTGGAGTCATGATGCTAAAAAGGCAAGAGTTCGAAGGTCTCCGCCAAGGCAGGAAGAGCGTGATGAGTACCTCAACAAGTTCACGCAACTGTCAAGGTATGCCCCCGAGGATGTCAACTCAAATCAAAGGAAGCAATACTTGTTCATGAGAGGGTTGAACAATGAGATCCAAGTTCAACTGCTCAACAATGACTATGCAAACTTCCAGAAGCTAGTTGACAAAGCTATAGTGGTTGAGAGCAAGATCCGTGAGATCGAGCAAGAGGGCAAGAGGAAGATGCCATACCAGCCACAAGGGAGCAATGTAAGTCCCCATTTAATGCCCCCATCTGCACCGCAGTATGGCTCGTCCGCTTCTACTTTTCGCCCTAATCAACCACCACAGCAACGTCCTGTTATGCAAACACCCCGTATGCCTTTTCCTCCTGCACCCCACCCTAACATGGGTGCTTATGCTCAAAACCACCCCCATCCTAACGTCCCTGCTGTCTTGGGCAACAAGGCATGCTTTGCATGTGGAGAGATGGGACACTTTGCAAGTCAGTGCCCGAGGAAAGGCCTTGGACAGCCGACCAACGCGCCCAAGCAGAACCCACGGCCGAACAGAGGAGCTAATCAAGGTAACCGTGGACAGCAGAACTACGCTCGTGGCAACGTGAATCATGTCTCTGCTGAGGAGGCGCAACAGGCTGAGGACGTCATGATTGGTATGTTCCGTGCCAACTCCAACCCAGCCACTGTTTTATTTGATTCCGGAGCATCGCATTCATTCATATCATCCAATTATGTTGCCAAGTATAATTTGTCCATATCACACATGAAAATATACTATGTTGGTTAATTCTCCCGGTGGAGAGATGAGGACTAATATAGTATGTCCAAAAGTAAACCATAAAATAAGGGGGTAGACTTCCTTGCCAACCTTATTGTCTTGGATTCTCAAGGGATTGATATAATACTTGGAATGGATTGGTTAAGCAAGCACGACGGAGTGATCCAATGTGCTGAGAGGAGTGTGCAGTTGACAAATGAGCACGATACTCGTATTAAGTTTGAGTCAGCCCAACCGGCAACCGAGAAGGCAACATTGAACCACGTCGAAGAAGCAACATTGGAAAGCATTCCGGTGGTTCAAGAATATTCGGACGTGTTACCGGAAGAACTCCCAGGTATGCCAGCTGACCGGGACATTGAGTTTGCCATTGATTTAGTACCTGGAACTGCACCTATAGCAAAGAGGCCATATAGGATGCCCGTTAATGAACTAGTGGAACTTAAGAAGCAAATCCAGGAGCAGCTAGAAAAGGGTTTTATTCACCCAAGCTCGTCACCATGGGGAGCCCGCGTGCTCTTCGTAGACAAGAAGGATGGGACCCAAAGGATGTGTGTGGATTATAGGTCTCTTAATGAGGTGACGATCAAGAATAAATACCCGCTGCACCGTTTAGAGGACCTATTCGACCAAATGAAAGATGCCCGAATTTTCTCCAAGATTGATCTTCGGTCGGGATACTTCCAGCTGAAGATTAAGCCCTCTGACATACCCAAGACTGCTTTTCGAACGCGGTATGGTTCGTATGAATATACCGTTATGTCTTTTGGGTTAACGAATGCACCCGCATATTTCATGTACCTCATGAATAAGGTCTTCATGGAGTACTTGGACAAGTTAATCGTGGTTTTCATCGACAATATCATGGTGTATTCGAAAAGCGAGGAAGAACATGAAGAACATTTGAGATTGACATTGCAGAAACTGTGAGAGCATCAATTGTATGCCAAGTTCAGCAAGTGTCAATTTTGGCTAAAGGAGATATCATTACTAGGCCACATCATCTCCGAGGAAGGAGTATCGTGTAAGGGCCTAAGTTTTTGGCACATATTCAAAGTGTTCATCACCACACACAACCTTCATTTGAAGAAACTTGATGAACACATTTGAAGAGCAAGTAACCACCATCAACATACTCATTAGAGGATAAACTCACAAAATGCAAAAGTGGCATTCTCCACATGCATCATATATGGGCTGGGCATATGTAAAACTCCTACACCTTGTTAGGAATGTCCATGCCAAGTTTCACCCAAATTGAAAACCTTTTTGAAGTCCTTTTGGGTATAGCTAGAAAGAGGGTGGTTTGAACTCAAATTCAAATTCAAACTGTTTTCACCCCATGAATTCAAAAGTGGGAGGCATATTTTCACTCAGCACATTTTTGTGAGCTCACACACCAATTTTCACTCCATTTGGAGTTGATCTTGACATGAGCTAAGTTTAGCAAATCAAACCTTATTTGAATTTCAAACTGCTTATGTGCTGAAATTTAGTCAAACACAAACCATTTTGAATTCTATCCCATTCAAATGGCTCAGGGGTAGATAATTCAAATCACCATGGGTATAAGGGGGATCACTGTTTATAACAGTGAGAGGGAGTTAATTTCAGAGGTTAAAAAGGAGGTGGGACCCAGATGTCAGCCACTGAAACAAATTCAACCGTCTGAAACTTCAGCACTCGGGTTATCGGGCTTCCTCCGAGGGCGCCACCGAGGGAAGCCGGGCGCCACCAGCTGCTTGCTCCCATGCGTGAGTGCCAGGGTCGGTTGGGATCTCCTTTTTAAGGCGCTCCACGCCCTCTGCCGAAGAAAACTTCGCTTGCTTTCTTCTCCTCGCGTGAACACTGCGCCGAATCTCTCTTCCCTCCGCTACCTCGTCTCGATCAGGAATCCGGCCGAATCGACCACGCCATCCCTCCCCAAGCTGCTAAACTGCACCCTGAGCTCCACACACACCTCCCCGACCCGGAAACAAGCGAGTTCCGGCCTTCCTTTCCCGAGAACGACCGCCACAGCGGCGAACAAGCTTCAGCCGATGATCGGGTGATCGTGGACAGCCCTCCACGGGGGTTCTCACGGTCAAGCGATCAAGGCCACGGGAGCGCGCTGTGTTGGTGCTGCTCTCAACCAAGTCTCAAGCCACGCCGTGAAGCATCGGCGGTGAATTTCAAGTTTTTCACTCCGGCGAGTTCTACCGAGCGGCCTGTACGGTTTCTTAAAATTCTTTCTCTCTGATCCTACGTAGGTCATCAAACTCTGCACATAGGCGCTGGACTAGCCGGCGATCATCTTTGCTTTAGGATCTGTCGCATGAAAACACCTCAGAGCAACGTATTCCGAGCTTTACCGAGCGTGTTCTTCGCGGAACCAATCGGGCGCACAATGCCGAGCTAGTTGCCGTAGTTTCCGAGCTAATCCATGGCCTTGTCGAGCTTTGCGATCACCCACTGGTGCTGTAGAGCTAGTAGATCAAGGTTTTGGCAGGCTAGGGACCCCGGCCAACGCTGCCGAACTTCAACCGAGGCCGCCACACGTCGCCGGCCATCTTCCAATCATCGGCAGCCCCAGAACACCTCACCATCGTGTTCCTCGATGTCGCATACGCCCTGGCGGCGAGTTTTAGCCCATACGGTGGCCGAAACCGGTGAACCGGCGAGCAACAGTCCGCTCCGGCGAGCTGTGGGCGCAGGCGCGCGAAAAACAACCGGAGGAAGAAGAAGCCGGTGGGTCCCAGCTGTCAGCAGCAGAAAGATTTAAAACTGGGAACTGCTGTGGCCCGGATCAGGTGTGGCTGCGCGCAAAGGACTCTGTAGCCGCGGGTGTCAACCGATAAGGAGCTGACACGTAGCCCCAGGTCCCACGTGCAGTGATTTGAACTTTTCTCGATTTTTCAGATTTCATTCAAACTTCAAACCCTCATAACTTATGCTAGGAAACTCCAAATCGAGTGAACCAAATTTTGTTGGATTCAGCTCTCTGAGTACTTTCTAGCAAATCAAGTTTCACTTCATGAAAACCCTTATTTCTCCAGAATTAATTCTTCAAAGTTTAGCTCATATCTTTAGTTAGGAACCTTCAAATTAAGTGAAACCAACTCCATTAGAACCCTCTGAAAATCTAGTTTTTAGAAAGTGATGGGTTGCTCCATAAAAATCCCTAGAACACCATAAGAGCTCCAATTAAGGTCAAGTACATAATTATTTGTGGAGAGATCAAATGAGCTTTGCTGCAACTAAAACTTGGCCAAGTCTCTGTTTAGGTTGTATCCAAACCATAGTAAAAGTTTCAAAGTCATTGGGTCTGTCTAGTGAGACTTATAAACTTCACAAGTTTAAATTCAATTCAAATGCATTTAAATTAATACATATACTTGTTATCTCATGTAGTCGCTAAGGTTAAGGAGGAACAAGAAGTCTTAGACTTCGCTACTCCAGAAGAGCAGCTAGCCTACGACCAAGAGCAGCAAGGCAAGCTCCGGTTTGCATTAACTCTTTTACAAATTTTTACTGTTTTGAGAACTTACTTTGAGTACCCTTACTGCTTGCATTAGAGTCTTTTTTGAAAACCCAAATGCATATCCAAGAAAACCATGGGATGGGATTAGGATTGAAAACCTCGTTAGCCACTGCAATGCTAAGATAGAGTAGGTTTCGGTATAAGTCAGGTAGTTGGAACTACTCGCGAGAATAGGCTAGAGGCACATCGCTCGGGTAAGAATAGCAAATGAAACACAGGGCAAGAAAATGAGACTCAGCGGAGGGTAAGGGCAGCAGGACTTTGGGGCCTGGGTGCTATAGCTCCGCTTGTGTTGATTGAGGACCAGGCCGTGTGCGGGCCTGTTGAACAAGCTAGAACAGTACCGAAGACCTACCGGCTATATGGGAACCGGGAAACCTATGTAACTCCGGTAGCTGGGTGTTGAGGCATAGCTGGTCGTTCAGAGGGTAGGTTGAGAGCTCGAGGTGTAAATCGGCTGGCGGCACTGTGGATGCGCGCGCAGAGACCTCTTGCTCGGGACGACTGGACCGGTTCAACATTTGGCTGATGGGTGAAAGGTGGTTGCGTACGACATCCGTGATGGTTGCTGTAGGAAACATTGAGTACCGGCGTACGTGACGGGTTATTCGGGTAACCTTGCAGGTGTAAATCGATTATAATCGCCGTCCCTCGCGGTCAGTGAGTACCACTTGCTCACTCTATCGTGACGTAGAAAGAACAGGCTAGTTACATGTTAAAATGTTGCTGATTGAAAGATGGACTTTGATTGTTAATGATTTGCTTTAGTTTAGAGCTAATTAAAGTTCCTTAAAACTTTGGGCAAAGTACATGAGAGAAATGCGTTTCTTGTTTGATTGCGGCTCTCTCATGTGCCTTAGCGTAAGGTTCTCCACAACCTGCTGCTAAAACTTGAAAGTAAGGTTCCACTAAATAGGCGAGTCCTTTGGAACTTATTTTACCTCATGCACCTATCACCCTCATGTAGAAGTTTCATGTTTAGGAGAGACAGGTCAGTCTTGCTGAGCCTTCGTGCTCACTTCTTGTGTTTGAAGCTTTTGCAAGGTTCCATGAGGAAGGGACTCCCGAGGAGGAGACGTAACCCCAGGAGGGGAACCCCATCGAGTGGGAGTCGTGCACGCCGCCGTGTTAGTGTGTGTGCGTGTTAGGTCACGGGCTGAACGTGAACTCGATGCGTAGTCTATGCCCGTGAGTGTAGACTGACCATATTTTGTTGTAAAAGTGTTCATAAACCTGTTTATGTAAAAAAAACTTTGCTTCCGCTTTGTACCTTTGATGTGTGTTATCCGGTGCTGTGCAACGCAGCACCCCTCAGCGTGATCCTTGCTCGGCAAGACCGTGGGGTCGTGTCAGCGTGGTATCAGAGCTTGCTTGAGATTTAATGCACTACAAAGGTCATCTTTTTCAAAATCCAGTGAGGAACGAGTTAGTAGCCCATATAAGGATGTTATTAGTGTATAGAGAGTGGCATACTAACCTAATTGCTTATGTCGGGACGCTTTATGTCTTGGGGGGTGCACGTAAGCGCTGTCCACCAGTGCGCACAAGCTGAAGGGTGGAGCCCCACGGGTGGCAGGTAACCCGACCCACTTTAATATCCTCTACGACTCTTCATGTCGTTTGGGATATTCGAGCAACGTCTGTCCCTGGCATTCTTTGGGCAAGTTGGGAGACCCTGTCACGTGGTCAGTAACGTGAACATGTAGCTCAAGGCGTGTTTGGCTTGAGAACATCCGGGCGAGTGATGACGGCCTGGTGTACGAACTGTATGGATACCGGGCTCGGTCTGCAGCCGAGTCTGACGATTGTGTGAGTTATCTGCAGGTAGTCTAACCACGAAACGGTATACGTGTAGCATCCGTGTGCGAGTGACTCTTAGTGCCACTGGATTAACGAAGCCGGCTAAGTCCGGTATAGGCTTTTCTTTGTGAGGACGTAGTACCGACATGATCTGGTGACGCATCGACATCATACCCCATTAAATGAGCAACTGCATTGTAAAACTTGAAAGTTTTAACCCAGAGCACTAAAACTTGATGTAACTCCTTCCCTTAATCAGGATAATCAAAGTTAATAAGTTTTCAACTTATAGGATACTAAGGACAGAGTTCCCTGTTTTCAGCTGAATTACGGCTGAAGTTAATCAGAGGTTAGAGGTTGAGTTATTTCGAGGTTGGGGTCATATGATACATTTCTGGAAAGATTGGGAAGAGCTTTACAACTTTTATGTGAAGGTCCAGAGGTGTTTCATCCTCTAACCAATCGAAAAATGCAGTAGAGTTGAAACTGTCCAGAAAACAGGGCAGAGCAAACACTCTCTGTAACTCTCTGTAAATTGAGCATAACATCCTGCATAAAAATCCAAAAATAGAAAATTAGGTAGTTCTGGAAATCTTATGAGATGGGTTACAACTTTGTAACAGAAAGTTTTGTCAGATTGGGAGTAGAATTAACTGGAATTCTTGGATCAAATCAGTACCTCAAGCAGGGAGGTGCTGTCCAATTTTCTCCAGAAATTCTGTTAACTTTGATATCTCATAACTTTTGAACCAGGACTGATCTGAGGCCAAGCAAACACTTTATGGAAATCTATTGAGGTTATATTTAACTTTGATGTTGAGCTCTAGAATTGGTTTTGCCTTTAGCATGTCCTAAATCAGGTTGAAATGGAAACTGGTCAGGGCTGTCATGTTGGACAGCAGATCAGTGGTCAAATTTGTTTAAATTTGAACTATATTTCCAAGTTTTATGAGTTCAATGACATATCTTATGTTATAACTCAATGGTTTAATGTTCAAATAAATATTTGACATTTCTAAAATATGTTTTACATATGACAGCGGATAGACAGTTGGAGAACGGGTGGGTGGTGTCCCACTGTTCTCACCGCAGCGGCTATCCGGAAACGTTGAGGCAAATGCTTCAATATTTCGGGTATGACAAGATGCCGCAGTACATCGCCAAGGAAGAAGGCGAGGAGGGTAACAAGACATGGACGATCCATGTCGAAGTTCCTGCCAGACATACGCCACCCGGTTGGGCGCTGTTCACCGTTACGGTGAGAGGCAGACAGCCGGAGGGGATGT
Organism: Neostapfia colusana; assembly: GCA_030760725.1. NCBI lineage: Eukaryota > Viridiplantae > Streptophyta > Magnoliopsida > Poales > Poaceae > Neostapfia > Neostapfia colusana. The sequence goes on along the minus strand of JASWHV010000006.1, from coordinate 39,617,109 downwards.
GGCAAGTGGCAGCCCGTGACGCCATGTCGCGTTTCTGCCAACTACACGTGAGAGCTATGGGGGGCACTCCATACGCGCTTGTTCCGGTGGAGGGACGGGCTAATCATGTGTGGGAAGGGCGGTATAGGGAGGCAACCGATCTGGGTCGCCCAAGGTACAACCCCGCAGAGGTGAACCTCAGTCTCCAATTGAGGGCAGGAAAAGCCGTGATGGGCAGCCAAACTGTTCATACGGATTGTCTTGCTGCAAATCTCAAGGAGAGCACAAGCCGTGGAGACCATTTCGAGAGTGCTCACAGCGCACTCCGCAATGTGCTCCTTCCGACAATTAAGCGACTGAACGAGCAACATAATCAGTTGCATCGTTTGAAGAAGGCGAAGAGGAAAAGCCGTGTCGACATCACGGCTTTGCAATAGCAGGTGGAGGCTCTGACCCAGCAGAACAAGGTCCTTACTCAAGAGCGGGACGACGCTATTGAGGAGGGGCAAGGCTGGGAAGAGGACTACAACCAGGCCATGGACGAGGTGCACGCGTTGCAGGACCTCGCACCTCCGGTAATGGGCATCCCGGTGGTAGGTTTCGTACCCGTGGTCTTGGGTCTTCCGGCAATGGGAGAACCCGAGATGGGAGAGGAGGCTGTAGATCCAGAGCCACCAGCAGAGGTACCGGAGTTGGACGACCCACAGGAGGTCGAGTTCTACTCCGAGTAGGAGGTTACCGTTGCCAAGTAGGGCAACCAGAGTGGTGTAACCCCAAACTTTTGTAACCAGTGACATGTCGTGTAGGCAGTAGCGTATGTATAGGTAGTGACGACATGAGCACGACTTCTTGGAGACCCGAGAATAATGTATCTTGTATAAATTTTATGCTTTATCAATATATGTGAATGTTGTGCAAATTATTCATGCGTCACTTCAAATACCTACTGTTTCATATGGAATTTTTAAGTATGACATGTGCTGATCGCTGCTGTTTTGAATTTCAGAATGACTCGTACTCGTGCCAACCCGGATGTTGGGAGTTCAAGTCAAGGGGTAGAAACCTCTCAACAGCCTCCCGAGGACTCCTCGGGACAGCAACAGCAACAACAAACACCGCCACCGCCACCGCCAACGGTTACATTGGCCGACATCGTTGCGGCAATGGTGGGTTCTCATCAGCAGCACACGGAGTTGTTGCAGACCCTTATTGCAAATACGTCTCGACCAGAGAGGCGTCATGATCGTGAGGAGCGTCAACAGAGCTCCTACTCCGACTTTCTAGCAACTCATATCCCGGTATTCTCAAGGGCGGATGAACCCCTCGATGCGGACAACTGGCTTCACACGATGGAGATGAAGTTCGGGCTGCTGCAAGTGAGTGAGCAGCGCAAGACTCAGTTCATGGTCCAACAGCTTCAGGGATCCCAAGCACGTGGTAAGCGAACTACTGTGCTTCACAGCTCACCGACCGATTTATGACCTGGGCGGAGTTCCGAACGGCCTTCAGGGCCTATCACATACCGCCAGGTCTCATGAAGAGGAAGACGCAGGAGTTCTTACGCCTGCAGCAAGGGAGCCGGAACGCGCTGGAATACTCCAGGGCGTTCAATGATCTTGCACTCTATGCGTCATATCACACCGATACTGACGAGAAGCGGCGGGATCACTTCTACCAGGGGCTTAACCCGCTCCTGAAGGACAAACTGGCGATGTTCAATCGCGGCAGCCTCAACGATATAATTGATGCTGCAATTGTTCAGGAGGACTCCGGCAAGGAGTTAGCTGCGGGGGAGAGGAAGCGAAGCGCGCCGCAAAGCAGCGGAGAAGGAGGTGGTCCTTCTCAGAAATATCGTATGGTGAATCGCCCACCATCGGGTCCACGCTGGCAGCCACCACAGAGGCCGATGCAATTCCACAGTCGGCCATATTCTTCACCGGCATTCAGGCCGGCACTGCCAACACCACCTCCGCAACAACAACAGCAGAAGTGGGCGATGCCGTGTGCGTATGCACCTCAGCAGCGCATGCCGGCCTTTCGTCCCCCGAGCACCGGTCAAGCAGCAGCCACGTGCTACAAATGTGGTTGTCCCGGACACTTCACCAGCAGTTGTCTGGAGAGGCAAGGCAGCAGAGTTGCACCGCAAATTTCGGGGAGGAATCAGCCCCGGAACCCCACTAATGCGTGGCGGGCAAACCCTAGGCCCGGCACCGTCCACCAACTTTCCATAGAGGATGTGCCGGAGGGTGAACCAATCCTTGCGGGTATGTTCCAACTCCACCAGCATCCTGCCATAGTATTATTTGATTCAGGCGCCACACATAGATTTATTAGCCAAGCTTTCATTGCTAAATACAGCATGCAAATACTACCCACCGATAGTCCATATTTGATTTGTTCACCGGGGGGGAAGATTTCAGCAAGCATGATGTTCCCAAAAGCGCCATTATGCTTAGAGGGTAGAGTATACCCTACGTCTCTCATAATTTTAGAGGGACAAAAGGTCGATGTCATCTTATGGATGTCGTGGTTAACCTGCCACGGCGCTGTTTTAGATACCGTCCTCCGAGTTGTACACTTGAACTCAGAAGTGCATGAATCACATTCTTATTTCTGTACAGTCCAGAAATAAAACTTCCAAGTGTGTATCAATCCACAACCATCAGATTGGAAGACATTACAGTGGTCCGAGAGTTCCCTGACGTGTTCCCGGATGATTTACCGGGGATGCCGCCCGACAGAGAGGTGGAGTTCAAAATTGAACTTGCACCGGGAACCATGCCAATCTCCTGAAGGCCGTACAAGATGGCGCCTAAGGAGTTGGCTGAACTGAAGACTCAGCTAACGGACTTGCTGGAGATGGGTTTTATTAGGCTCCTCGCTATGGGGCTGTTCGGCATTATTCGTGAAGAAGAAGGATGAGACATTGCGGCTTTGCATGGACTATCGTCCACTAAACGCCGTAACCATCAAGAACAAGTACCCGTTGCCACGGATCGACATGTTGTTTGATCAGTTGGTCGAAGCAAAGATCTTTTCCAAAATGGATTTAAGGTCCGGGTACCACCAGATTAAAATACGGGCTGAGGATATTCCGAAGACGGCTTTCTCGACGAGGTACGGACTTTATGAGTACCTGGTCATGTCCTTCGGCCTCACCAACGCTCCAGATCACTTCATGTATTTGATGAACTCGGTATTCATGCCGGAGCTGGACAAGTTTGTCGTGGTCTTCATTGATGACATACTGGTATATTCCAAGTCGGAGGAAGATCACAAAAAGCATCTGCGTATAGTCTTGCAACGGCTGCGGGATCACAAACTATACGCGAAATTCAGCAAGTGCGAATTCTGGATATTGCAAGTGCCTTTTCTCGGGCATATCATCTCAGTGGAGGGTATTGCTGTAGACCCGAGTAAAATCACACAAGTGCTGAATTAGAAATCCCCGAGAACTGTTCACGAGGTACGGAGTTTCCTCGGACTCGCGGGATATTATCGGAGGTTCATTCCGAACATCTCGAAGATTGCCAAGCCTATGACGGAGCTGCTGAAGAAGGCTACCAAATATGTTTTGAGTCCAGCACGTGAAGCATCATTCAAGGCTTTAGTCAAGCACATAACATCAGCAGCGGTTTTGGCGCAGCCAGACACAACAAAGCCGTTCGACGTGTACTGCGATGCATCCGGCATTGGGCTCGGATGTGTGCTGATGCAAGACCGAAGAGTGGTCACATATGGATCACGGCAGCTCAGAAACCATGAGCAGAATTATCCAACTCACAACTTGGAGCTTGCTGCCGTGGTATTCGCACTTAAAATGTGGAGGCACTACCTACTCGGTAACCTCGTACATTTGTATACCGACCACAAAAGCCTCAAGTACATATTCACTCAGAAGGAGCTGAACATGAGGCAGCGAAGATTGTTAGAGTTGATAAAGGATTACGAAATAGGGATCCAATATCACCCCGGCAAGGCAAACGTAGTGGCAGATGCGCTGAGTCGCAAGTCACACGTCAACAATCTGACCATCACACCGTTGGAAGAGAGCGAACCACCACTGCATGTGATCCCACATGGAGCTCTCTACAACTGACCTTTGATCCCCACCATCCGTGAAGAGATAGCAACAGCCCAGAAAAATGACAAGGGCATGTCACATTTATGGAGACGCATAGACAGTGGGGAGTTGAAATGTTTCCGGAAAGACGGAGACGTCATCCTATGGTTCAAGGACCGGATCGTCGTACCCCGTAACCCGGAATTACGGAAGAAAATCTTTGATGAGGCTCAGTTGTCAAAGTTTTCTATTCACCGCGGCAGCAACAAAATGTATCAAGAACTCAGAAGCAAGTTTTGGTGGACACGAATGAAGCGGGAGATCGCAAAGTACGTGTCCGAGTGTGATACATGTCGAAGGGTGAAGGCAGATCATATGCGGAAACCGGGACTGCTACAACCACTGGGCGTTCCTGCCTGGAAATGGGAGGATGTGAGCATGGACTTCATCGTCGGTTTACCCACCACCTTTCAGAAGTATGATTCTGTGTGGGTGATCGTCGACCGGCTCACCAAAGTTGCCCATTTCATCCCGCTCAACAACAACTATAACGCCAAGAAGTATGCTGAACTGTATATCTCACGGATCCTATGCTTGTACGGCGTACCCCGTACCATCATATCGGATCGGGGCACTTTATTTGTGTCCCGTTTTTTGGGAGCAGCTACACGCTGCGTTGGGGACGAAGCTAATCGGTAGTTCAGCATACCACCCGCAGACGGATGGGCAAACCGAGTGGGTAAATCAGATTCTAGGAGATATGCTACGAGCTTGCGCTTTCAACCACGGCAAGAATTGGGATGATCACTTGCCATTAGCCGAGTTTTCGTACAACAATGGGTACCAAGCCAGCATCAAGATGGCACCTTACGAGGCGCTATACGGGAGAAAAATGCCGCACACCATTGAATTAGTGTGAGTCTGGCGAAAGGGTCACCTTCGGGATTGATCTGGTCACTAACGCGGAAGAAAAGGTTCGGCTAATTCAAGCAAACCTAAAAGCCGCACAATCCTGACAGAAACATTATGCAGACCGGAGAAGGCACCCATTACAATTCGAGGTCGGGGATCACGTATACCTACGCGTGTCTCCAATGAAGGGCGTGAACAGATTCGGGGTGAGAGGAAAGTTGGCACCCCGATTCGTCGGTCCATTTCAGATTACCGAAAGATGTGGATCAGTAGCATACCGGCTGAGATTACCAGAAGCACTTTCCGGTGTCCACGACGTCTTTCACATTTCCCAGCTGAGGAAGTGTCTTAAGCTATCAACTACCATTCAGCTGGAGGACATAGAAGAACTGAAACCGGATCTCATGTATCGGGAGGAACCGGTTCAGATTATTGATGAAAAGGCCCGAACCACACGCAACCGTACATTGTGGTTCTACAAGGTTCTATGGAATAATCACTCCATGGACGAAGCTGTAAAAGTCCCAAAAATGTGTATGAATAAAAACTAAGGTTTGAATTCATATGTGTGGCAAAGACATGAAAAATGGGGCTTGCTAAAACTTTTCTTCATGCAAGGTAATACATGGATGAACATCCAACATGAGGTTCACCTTTTTATTTAAAAGTGTTGAACCAATAAGGAGTTAAATACCTCTTTGCTTGTAAGTTTAAAATTCAGATTTGAAATTCAAAGTTCACACATGGGGTGACCAAAAGCTTTGAATAAACATGCAGCCATATAGTTGGAATTTGTAGGAAAAAGTTTTATCACCAACTTTGCATTTGTTGGGTGGGCTCAAAAAGGAGTTAAAGAGGAGCATTTGCAAATTCTAACCAAATTCAGATTTAGTCTTGCAAATTCAAACTGAATTTGAGGAATTCAAATTCTAGCCCACCTTTTTGAACTTAGAATTCTGGGAATTAAAGAGATCAGCTTGAGAAGATATTTGGGGAGGAAATGTGGAGTGGGACCCACATGTCATAGAGCTAAAGGAGGAGCCTTGCACCCTAAGTCTTAGCCTCAGTGGGAGATTTCCCCGAACAGCTTACGGGAGCCACCGAGGTGCTTACCGGCGCCACCTCCTGCTGCCTTCCCCCATGCGCTGACCACCGAGGCGGTGCCCTCGTGCTGATCCCTGTGCTCACGTCCCCTCAGCCGAGCAAAAGACTCAGTTGTGCTCCCCCCCTCGCGAGCGCACGAACGGCAGCCGTTCTTCCCCTCCGCTCTCGGTCCGATCGGAAGATCGGCAAAACCACCGCCCCTCCTCCTCCCCCGAGCTGCTAAACACTCCCACGAGCTCAACCTCCACCTCCCTGACCCACGAGCAAGTGAGCTGCGGCCTCCAGTGCCGGAGAACGACCGCCGCCGCGGCGACCTAATCCGAGAAAGTGATCGGGCGCTCGTGGACAGTCCTCCACAGCGGGTTTCACGGCCGAGCGATGACACCTACGGACGCGCACGGGTGCGGTGCTGCTCTCATCCCAAGCTCAGGCCGTGCCACAAGCTATCGGCGGCGAATTTTGAGGTTTTGCTCCGGCAACCTCATTCCGAGCTTCCGGTATGATCCTTTCAAATTCTTGCCCTCTGATCCTCCTTAAGTCATCAAGTTTGGCACCTAGACGCTGGATTAGCCGGCGGTCATTTCTCCTTTAGGATCCCGCGCATGAAAACGCCTCAGCACGACGGAATTCGACCTCGACTAGAGGTGTTCATGGCGACCCATTCGGTCGCATGGCGACAACTTATTTACAGCCACTCCCGAGCCATTTTGAGGTCGTGCCAATCTTCCTAGAGCTGCGCTGGTGCTAAAGGACGCGTCGGCGCAGGTTTTGGCAGGCTGGAGACCCTAGGTAACGCTACCGAACCTCCACAGTGGCTGCCGCACGTCGCCGGCCAGTTTCTGGCCGCCGGCAGCCCTAGCAAACCCCACAGCCGTGTTCCTCGGTGTCACAAACTCCCTGGCAGCGAGTTTCAGCTCAGGCGGTGGCCGGAAACGGCGAGCCGGCGAGCTCCGGCGTCGGGCCGGCGAGGGGCAGCGCGGGCGCGAGAGAGGAAGCCGGAGGAAGAAGAAGACGCGTGGGCCCCGGCTGTCAGCAGCTCAAATTTTAAACCCGGGATCGGGTGTGGCCGCGATCCCGTGTGTTGGTGCGCAGAGGTGCTGTGGCCTGGTGTGGCTTCGCTTCTATTGGCTGGAATTCAAAACAGTGGGTCTAGCCGGATTTTCAATAGGAAAAAAATTCCAGACTTAGCTCAATCTTTAGAAATTCATATCTCCCTGTAGAAAACCCCAATTTGATTGATTCTAATTGGGTTGGATTCGTATCTCTGAGTTCTATCCAAATATGAACTCAGATTTGTATGAAAGTCAATATTATATTCTGGAAAATTCTTTGAAAGTTTTCTGAAAAAGAATTATTGAGAGAGTTTGGGTTATCCAAAAATCCCCAAATTTTGCCAGAATATTCTTTAGAATATTGTTGACCTACTAGCAAATTTTCAGCTCATTTGAAGATCATTTGAGTAGGAATTTGCTAAATGCAAACTACTGTGTTCAAAAAAGTCATTAAACATTTTCAGAAAATGTTTCCCACTTCTAAAATCTGTTCTGAGCAATCCATAGCTCCAAAAATCATAGGACAATTTAGGCAAGCTCTCTGAGACATAGTTGGAATTGTAGTTCACTTAATTGGGCATGAAAATGCACATTACTACAGAATTAATTCTATTGAGTACAAATGCTTAAAGAATTGTTCTGGGAGAACTACCCAGGTAAAAGGGCTGAATTTTGGACCAAATGACTCTCATGTGATCAAGAACTCACATGTAAATTATCAGCCAAAGATGAGTCCTGGAACTCCCTATTCTTATTCTCCATACTTATGTATAGGTGGGAATACATAAGAGATATTGTGAGAATTGGGGAGGACACAATATGACTCCACATTAGCTGCAATTTGGCAAGCTAAATCCTTAGGTAGTGTAGAACCTGCTGTAAAAGTTTTGAGGCCATTGGGTTCATGTTCTTCAGTTGCACTCAAATCTTTTCAGCTTGTCTATTATGATCATTAGGGAAAATGATTAGTGTATAGCTAAGGCCTTAAGGTCAATTTAGTTTATTTCTGTTCTTTGCACAACAGAGGAAAACCAAGCCATGCTTGGCTTTTCCACCAACCTCTGTACTAAGAAATTAATTCCATAACTTCTTTCCATTACATTCTATAAAATATGTGGATATGCATCTCAATAGGAACCACAACGAAGGGGACTCAAAGGAGTGATTCATCGAAGTGGATCAAGCTCCGGAGAGTCAAGGGTGGATCTGCAAGGACACTAACTGGTTAGATACAACTACCCTGCAAAACAGGCAAGCTCCGGTTTGCATTTAACAGCTGTTAAGTTTTTATTTTTGTATTCACTTTCGGTCAGGATATGAAGTATGCATTAGGTCTAGTGTTTGATACTCCTCTTGCATAACCAAATAACCCATGAAGTATTGGGTAGGTGTCTTTCACCGTGTAGAACTGCCATGCTTATGTACGGTTCGGTAGAAGTCGAGTGGTGAGATGCTACTCGCAGATTTAGGAACAACAGGGGCATACGGGATTGGTTCGTAATTGAATTAGCAAGTTAAAGTGGAGACCGGAAGGTTGTAGGAGCAGCAGGACATAGGGGCCTGGGTGCTGTAGACCTGTCCGTGTCAGTCAAGGACCAATCCGTATGTGGCCCTGTTGAACAAGTTTGAGTTGTGTACCGGACTCATGCTGGCTATATGGGACCCAGTAAACCGATGTACCTCGGGAAGCTGTTGTTGGGACTTTTTGTGTCGCCTCAGTTGGACGGCCGGTGTGCAGTATATGGGGAATATTCTCATGACATCTCACGTCGCAAGGTGCACCATGAGAGTAGCTACTGTACGGGGCGACTTTATCGATTCAGCGGGGGTGAAATGGGGGAAAGGCTGCCACGTACAACGTGAGTGATGGTTGTTGTAGGCAACGTCGAGTACGGGCGTACGTGTCGTGTAGTCCGGGTGTTATTGATTTGAATCACCGTCACTCGCGGGATGGACCGAGCATACTTGTTCTCACAGTCGTGACGTAGTAAGAACTTGCATGAGAAAGGAACTAATCATTTTGATGTGAAGTATTATCCTACCTTTGTATTGGATCATGATGAATAGGCTAGTGCAAACTCGATTCTTTTATTCCATGAGCAATTTACATTGGGGGAAAGCGTTTCTTTTTTGATTGTGGACTCCCGATGTGGCGTGCCCAGGGTTACTTAAAATACTGCAATTAATACCTGAAAGTAAGGATTCACTTTTAGACGAGTTTAATTATGCTTATGCCATCCTATGTTAGGTCCATAACCTCACTTAGAGTTCCATGTTTAGGGTGACGGTTAAGTCTTGCTGAGCGTTATGCTCACGGATGCTATCCGAGTTGTTGTGCAGGTAATTGACTCGATGTTTATGAGAAGGGGTACCGATGAGACTCGGGAACCTCCGAGTGCTTACTCAAAGAGCATCCTCGCCGCTGCAGATTGTCTTAGTGTTGCTAGTAAGAAACGTCCACGGGCTGGACCGTTTCTTTGTTGCTAGTTTAGACATGAGTCGTGAGAGTGATAGTCTTCCGCTGTAGTTTACTCTGATATAACTATTTGTAAAACATTCTTGTACGCTTCCGCTAAACTATTTATGTAATATGATGTGTATTCATCGACTCGTGTGCTGTTGGGTGCTGCATAACACGGCACCACCCGACGAGGTCCTGGCCGTCTCAGCTGGTATCAGAGCTGCATTGGGAACAGAGCACGGATTGAGCATCATATTATGTCAAAAACTTAGGATACGGTGAGTTAACGGTACAAGGCCCACATAGGGACTACTATTAGCATATTATGAAGGTGGCAAGCTAAACTATTTGTTATGTCGGAAAACCGTGCATCTCGGGACGTCTATGTCTTGGGGGGTGCACGTATGCGCTGTCCACCAGTGCACACAAGATGAAGGGTGGAGCCCCACGGGTGGCAGGTAACCCGACCCGTTTTAGTATCCTCTACGACTCTTCATGTCGTTTGGGGTATTCGAGCAACGTCTTCCCTGGCGTGCGTGGTGCAATTTGGGAGACCCCGTAACGTGGTCAGTAACGTGAACACATATCTCAAGGCGTGTTTGGCTTGAGAACACCTGGGCGAGTGATGACGGCCGGGTGTACAAACTGTTATGGATAGCGGGTTCGGTGTGCAGCCGAACCTGATGATTGAGTGTGGCTTATGCAGGTACTAACCACGAAAACCTTAGTGCGTGTAGAACACATTTGCGAGTGACCGTTTTAGTGACACCTAAGGATATGTATATGCCGGTGTAATCCGGTTAGGTTTTTCTTTGGTGAGGCAACGTAGTACCGTCATATGTCTTACGGTGCATCGTCACCGTACTACACTGGATAGTATACTTACCTATGAAGAAATCATTCATGACTAACTCTCCAACTAAAAATTGATGTGATAAAGCACATATTAGTTACAGAGCTCTTCATTTGAACTAGGTTTCAAAGAAGAGACTTGTTAGACTTCTTTTGATCTCAAAGACAGAGTGCTCTGTTCAGACAGAAATTTTTCTGGGCGTTAACAGAGCGTAACTCTGATTAGTTTGACCCAATGGAGGTGTTTGAGACAGTTCTGGAAAGGTTATTCAGTGCTCTACAACTTCTGTGTAGAACTCCAGAGCCAAATCCGACAGCAACTTAGTTAAATGTCCAGATGAATGCAAACTGTTCAGAAAACAAAGCAGCTGCAAACTTCTCTGGATGTTGCTGTAAATTAGCCGTCACAATCTGTAGAAAAATTTCTAAGGGTCATATGATACACTGTTGGAAAGTTATGAAACTTGCAATGATTTTTTAGTTCATAGTTTGTTCAGAATTGTACCCCATTTGTATGTAAAACTGTGATGAAAACAGCCACATACAAAGGAGGTGCTGGCAAAATTTATCCAGGAAATTCTGTCAACTGTGAACGATCATAACTTCTGGTTAAGGGATGATCCAGAGGCATGTCAGTACTCGTTGGAAAGATACGGAAGTTAACTTTAACTTTGGTATTCAACTTGAGTTATGAAAATGCTGGTAACTGGATCAAAATCTGGGTAAAGTACAGAAGTGTTGGTTCTGTACAGAATGAGGGACTGAATATGTTGGCTTTAGAAAGATGTGTAAACATGAAATTTTTTTATGCTTTCATAAAGTTTTAGCATGTTCATGTTTTACATACTTTCACATACTGCTGAGATCATGTTTTGACTCCCCTCAAAAATTATCTTTTTGCAGTATGGTGCGTACTCATTCTCCGAGTAGGGCTGAAGGTTCTCGCCGAGACGGTGATGACTCGACTCCACCACGGGCACCGCCATCAATGGTATGGGCGGATGTCATGGCTCAAATGGTCAAGTCAAGTCAAGAGAACACAAGACTACTCCAAGCCTTGGTACAACAGAGCTTACTCCAACGTACACAACAGGATGTTCCACCTCGAAACGCCTATTTGGACTTCTTGGCGACACAACCGCCAATTTTCACGGAAGCCAACAAACCAGTGGAAGCTGATCAGTGGCTTCGAGTTATGGAGTCCAAGTTTGGGGTGTTTGAGTGCGACGAATATCAGAAGGCATCATTTGCAGCTCAACAGCTTCATGGAGCCACCGGAAATTGGTGGTTTGCTTGTCTCGCCACCGTTCCGGAAGGCCATCAAGTGGAATGGACGGAATTTCGTGAAGCATTCCATGCTCGTCACATTCCTATGGGTTTTATCAAGCACCAACAACAGGAATTCAGAAACTTGAAGCAGGGGGACATGAGTGTCCTCGATTATGTCAGACGATTCAACCTTCTGGCACAATATGCTCCTGTTTATGCGAAGAGCGAAGCTGCAATGTGTGACTATTTTTTATATGGCTTGAGTGCCATACTAAAAGAGAAGCTAGCTTTGTTCAATCATGGCAGTTACACCGAGTTGATCAGTGCTGCTCTGCTGCAAGAAAAAGTGACACTTGAGTGTCAAGCAGAGAAGAGGGACAGGGAGGATGTGCAAGAAGACCCACCAGTTGGTCCTCGCAAATACCGTGGGGTGTATCCCACACCATCCGATGAAGGATGGCAAGCACCAGTGAGATCAACTCCGTATAGATTTCCTGCTCAAGAATCTTGTCTTGAAGCAACACCTTTGCCGCAGCAACGAAGGACACCTGTCACATCATTGCTGCAACCAAGTACGTCAACTTCTCAACCTCAAGTCAACGAAGAACCGGGGAAACCTCCGTGTTCTTATTGCCACCGTTCAGGGCATTTTAGGCAAGAATGCTGGGAGAAGTTGGTGAACACCAGACAGCCATCATCATCAGGTGGTATGCCGCCACCTGCTCCAGTCAACATAACAGCATTGCAATCCGGGAGTGTGCAACATCTTGCTATTGAGGATGTCCCGGAGGGAGCACCGGTGTTAGCGGGCATGTTCACTCTCAAAGACGTGCCCGTGCTCATACTTTTTGATTCCGGTGCAACCCACAATTTCATCAGCAAAACATGCGTGGATCAGCACCAATTATCCACCAATACTCCCACAACGAGTTTTCTTATACGTTCACCGGGAGGGAATATCTCTGCCAATCAGATTGTGTCCCGAGCAGCTTTGTGTTTGGGCGGAAAAATATACCCAACATCGCTGATTATGTTGGATAGGCAGAAGATAGACATTATATTGGGGATGTCTTTGTTAAGTCGTCACGATGCCGTTCTCAATATCGGTAACCGGACTGTCCAGATTGACTCGCCGATTCACGGACAGCACACACTGTTTTTAGACAGCGAAGACCCATACATGGTAGAGGCCTACCACACGGAAGCGCTGAAGCTTGAAGGTATTCCGGTGGTACGAGATTATCCCGACGTATTTCCCGATGACTTACCGGGCATGCCGCCCGAACGGGACGTCGAGTTCAAGATCGAACTGGCGCCGGGAACGACGCCTATCTCACGAAGGCCTTATAAGATGGCACCTAACGAGCTAGCGGAGTTGAAAGAGCAACTGAATGAACTCATGAGCAAGTTCTTCACCTTGGGGTTGCTCAGCGCTGTTCGTTAAGAAGAAGGACGAAACACTACGGCTATGTGTTGATTACCGTCCTCTAAATGCTGTCATGATCAAGAACAAGTATCCTTTGCCCCGCATAGACATCCTGTTTGATCAACTTGTGGGTGCAAAGGTATTTTCGAAGATCGATCTTCGGTCGGGATATCATCAAATCAAAATCCGACCGGAGGACATACCGAAGACAGCCTTCTCGACGAGATACGGACTCTATGAGTACCTCGTCATGTCATTTGGGTTAACGATTGCTCCGGCACACTTCATGTAAGGCTACCGAACCTCCACAGTGGCTGCCGCACGTCGCCGGCCAGTTTCTGGCCGCCGGCAGCCCTAGCAAACCCCACAGCCGTGTTCCTCGGTGTCACAAACTCCCTGGCGGCGAGTTTCAGCTCAGGCGGTGGCCGGAAACGGCGAGCCGGCGAGCTCCGGCGTCGGGCCGGCGAGGGGCAGCGCGGGTGCGAGAGAGGAAGCCGGAGGAAGAAGAAGACGCGTGGGCCCCGGCTGTCAGCAGCTCAAATTTTAAACCAGGGATCGGGTGTGGCCGGGATCCCGTGTGTTGGCGCGCAGAGGTGCTGTGGCCTGGTGTGGCTTCGCTTCTATTGGCTGGAATTCAAAACAGTGGGTCCAGCCAGATTTTCAATAGGAAAATAATTCCAGACTTAGCTCAATCTTTAGAAATTCATATCTCCCTGTAGAAAACTCCAATTTGATTGATTCCAATTGGGTTGGATTCTTATCTCTGAGTTATATCCAAATATGAACTCAGATTTGTATGAAAGTCAATATTATATTCTGGAAAATTCTTTGAAAGTTTTCTGAAAAAGAATTATTGAGGGAGTTTGGGTTATCCAAAAATCCCCAAATTTTGCCAGAATATTCTTTAGCATATTATTGACCTACTAGAAAATTTTCAGCTCATTTGAAGATCATTTGAGTAGGAATTTGCTAAATGCAAACTACTGTGTTCAAAAGAGTCCAGAAACATTTTCAGAAAATGTTTCCCACTTCTAAAATCTGTTCTGAGCAATCCATAGCTCCAAAAATCATAGGAAAATTTAGGCAAGCTCTCTGAGACATACTTGGAATTGTAGTTAACTTAATTGGGCATGAAAATGCACATTACTACAGAATTAATTCTGTTCAGTACAAATGCTTAAAGAATTGTTCTGGGAGAACTACCCAAGTAAAAGGGCTGAGTTTTGAACCAGATGACTCTCATGTGATCAAGAACTCACATGTAAATTATCAGCCCAAGATGAGTCCTGGAACTCCCTATTCTTATTCTCCATACTTGTGTATAGGTGGGAATACATAAGAGATATTGTGAGAATTGGGGAGGACACAATATGACTCCACATTAGCTGCAATTTGGCAAGCTAAATCCTTAGGTAGTGTAGAACCTGCTGTAAAAGTTTTAAGGCCATTGGAGTTCTTGTTCTTCAGTTGCACTCAAACCTTTTCAGCTTGTGTATTATGATCATTAGGGAAAATGATTAGTGTATAGCTAAGGCCTTAAGGTCAATTTAGTTTATTTCTGTACTTTGCACAACAGAGGCAAACCAAGCCATGCTTGGCTTTTCCACACAACCTCTGTACTAAGAAAATAATTCCATAACTTCTTTCCATTACATTCTATAAAATATGTGCATATGCATCTCAATAGGAACCACAACGAAGGGGACTCAAAGGAGTGATTCATCGAAGTGGATCAAGCTCCAGAGAGTCAAGGGTGGATCTGCAAGGACACTAACTGGTTATATACGACTACCCTGCAAAACAGGCAAGCTCCGGTTCGCATTTAACAGCGGTAAAGTTTTTATTTTTGTATTCACTTTTGGTCAGGATATGAAGTATGCATTAGGTCTAGTGTTTGATACTCCTCTTGCATAACCAAATAACCCATGGAGTATTGGGTAAGTGTCTTTCACCGTGTAGAACTGCCATGCTTAAGTACGGTTCGGTAGAAGTTGAGTGGTGAGATGCTACTCACAGATTTAGGAACAACAGGGGCATAGGGGATTGGTTCGTAATTGAATTAGCAAGTTAAAGTGGAGACCGGAAGGTTGTAGGAGCAGCAGGACATAGGGGCCTGGGTGCTGTAGACCTGTCCATGTCAGTCAAGGACCAATCCGTATGCGGCCCTGTTGAACAAGTTTGAGTTGTGTACCAGACTCATTCTGGCTATATGGGACCCAGTAAACCAATGTACCTCGGGAAGCTGTCGTTGGGACTTTTCGGGTCGCCTCAGGCGGACGGCCGGTGTGCAGTATGTGGGGAATATTCTCATGACATCTCACGTCGGAAGGTGCACCATGAGAGTAGCTACTGTACGGGGCGACTTGATCGATTCAGCGGGGGTGAAACGGGGGAAAGGCTGCCACGTACGACGTCAGTGATGGTTGTTGTAGGAAACGTCGAGTACGGGCGTACGTGTCGTGTAGTCAGGGTGTTATTGATTCGAATCACCGTCGCTCGCGGAATGGACCGAGCATACTTGTTCTCACAGTCGTGACGTAGTAAG
Organism: Neostapfia colusana; assembly: GCA_030760725.1. NCBI lineage: Eukaryota > Viridiplantae > Streptophyta > Magnoliopsida > Poales > Poaceae > Neostapfia > Neostapfia colusana. Next base: position 39,601,446 of record JASWHV010000006.1, on the reverse strand, counting down.
AACTTGCATGACAAAGGAACTAATCATTTTGATGTGAAGTATTATCCTACCTTTGTATTGGATCTTGATGAATAGGCTAGTGCAAAATTGATTCTTTTATGCCATGAGCAATTTACATCGGGGGAAAGTGTTTCTTGTTTGATTGTGGACTCCCGATGTGGCGTGCCGAGGGTTACTTAAAATACTGCAATTAATACCTGAAAGTAAGGATTCACTTTTAGGTGAGTTTAATTATGCTTATGCCATCCTATGTTAGGTCCATAACCTCACTTAGAGTTCCATGTTTAGGGTGACGGTTAAGTCTTGCTGAGCGTTATGCTCACGGATGCTATCCGAGTTGTTTTGCAGGTAATTGACTCGATGTTTATGAGAAGGGGTGCCGATGAGACTCGGGAACCTCCGAGTGCTTACTCAAAGAGCATCCTCGCCGCTGCAGATTGTCTTTGTGTTGCTAGTAAGAAACGTCCGTGGGCTGGACCGTTTCTTTGTTGCTAGTTTAGACATGAGTCGTGAGAGTGATAGTCTTCCGCTGTAGTTTACTCTGATATAACTATTTGTAAAACATTCTTGTACGCTTCCGCTAAACTATTTATGTAATATGATGTGTGTTCATCGACTCGTGTGCTGTTGGGTGTCGCATAACACGGCACCACCCGACGAGGTCCTGGCCATCTCAGAAGCGACATGGGAGAGTGAAGAATTTCTTCGCGCTAACTACCCCGACTTTTTCACGTCGCATACACGGTAAATCTCCACTGTCCTCTCTCTCATTTTCAACTTATAATCTCGGGACGGGATTCTTTTAAGGGGGGAGGAATGTAAGGGCCTAAGTTTTTGGCACATATTCAAAGTGTTCATCACCACACACAACCTTCATTTGAAGAAACTTGATGAACACATTTGAAGAGCAAGTAACCACCATCAACATGCTCATTAGAGGATAAACTCACAAAATGCAAAAGTGGCATTTTCCACATGCATCATATAGGGGCTGGGCATATGTAAAACTCCTACACCTTGTTAGGAATGTCCATGCCAAGTTTCACCCAAATTCAAAACCTTTTTGAAGTCCTTTTGGGTATAGCTAGAAAGATTGTGGTTTGAACTCAAATTCAAATTCAAACTGTTTTCACCCCATGAATTCAAAAGTGGGAGGCATATGTTCACTCAGCACATTTTTTTGAGCTCACACACCAATTTTCACTCCATTTGGAGTTGATCTTGACATGAGCTAAGTTTAGCAAATTCAAACCTTATTTGAATTTCAAACTGCTTATGTGCTGAAATTTAGTCAAACACAAACCATTTTGAATTCTATCCCATTCAAATGGCTCAGGTGTAGATAATTCAAATCACCATGGGTATAAGGGGGATTACTGTTTATAACAGTGAGAGGGAGTTAATTTCAAAGGTTAAAAAATAGGTGGGACCCAGATGTCAGCCACTGAAGCAAATTCAACCGACTGAAACTTCAGCACTCGGGTTATCGGGCTTCCTCCGAGGGCGCCACCGAGGGAAGCCGGGCGCCACCAGCTGCTTGCGCCCACGCGCGAGCGCCGGGGTCGGTTCTGATCTCCTTTTTAAGGCGCTCCACGCCCTCTGCCGAAGAAAACTTTGTTTGCTTTCTTCTCCTCACGTGAACACTGCACCGAAGCTCTCTTCCCTCCGCTACCTCGGCAATCGACCGCGGCATCCCTCCCCAAGCTGCTAAACTGCACCCTGAGCTCCGCACACATCTCCCCGACCCGGAAACAAGCGAGTTCCGGCCTTCCTTGCCCGAGAACGACCGCCACAGCGGTCACCAAGCTTCAGCCGACGATCGGGTGATCGTGGACAGCCCTCCACAAGAGTTCTCACAGTCAAGCGATCCAGTGTGACACCCCAAAATCATGTTAAGAGGGGAATTTAAAATTTTTTTGACGTGTTGCATGTTTTGCAACAATTAAATTCAAACTGGAATTCAATTTAAACTCAAAACAGAAAAGAAATAGAAAAAAAAGGAAAACAGAAAAAACCGGCCAGTGGGCCGAAACCCACCAGCCGGCCCACCCAGCATCCGCGCCAGCCCGCAGCCGCGCGCGCCCTCTTCTTCCCACTGACAGGCGGGGCCCGCCAGCCCTTATTCTACCTCACGCCCGCGCCCGTGATCGGCCGGACTCTCTCTCACTCCGAATCCAAACCGACCCGGATTTCTGCGTATCCCAGCTGAATTTTCCTCGTGGGCGATGCAAACTCGATCACAACCGAACGCCGCCCTTCCCCCGTCTATAAAAACCCCGGCCTCGTCCCGTTTTTCTCACGCGATCTGCTGTTTTTACTCCGGTGAGAACCCGAACCTTCTCCGGCGAATTCTGGCCGATCTACGCTCGGAAATTCCGGTCTAACTCGCTGGTCTTGATCCACCGCCTCCGGGGAACCCTGCAGGTGCAGAAAACTCGGTGACTTGCGGTTCAAACACAGCGCCGACGAGCCTCGCCGTGGTTTCACTTCGGACCTCGTCGCCGACCGCCTTACAGGACCTCCGAGCTCAAGAAAACCCCCGAGGTGAGATCCCCGACCTCCCCTCCACCGATCTATGCCATAAAATCACAGTTCTAGGAAGAATTCTCGAAGATCCGAAAGTCTCCGGCGAGATCGCCGCTTCCCGCCGCCGTGCGCCGCCGGGCAGCGCCGCCCGCGCTCGATCAGAGCGACGTGGCCGCTTGTGCGCCGTCTATTTTAAATCGCACGGTAGACTTTAAATCCCTGCGTACCGGTTCGGCATTATAATCTCGGCCGTCTGTTTTAAATCGGACGGTCCACGTCAGCCCCGCGTTATAAAGACTGGAAATCTTACGTGCTACCCCCTGGGGTTCTCGGGAAATAAGAGCTTGCCCCGGAAACTTCTGATCTAGCCCCTGGAACTTCAGAAAATCATGTAAATTCATTTAAAAATCAGTTTTAGCCCCTGGACTTAATAAAAATTAGGAAAAACTCCTCTGTTATGTATAGATAGACCCCTGAAAATTGTTAAAATAATATTATAGACCCTGTAGTGGGGTGAGTTTACCTTTTTAGCCCTGTTTAATATTTAATTTAGGAAATTGAATATGTGGCTAGTGTTTAAAATTTAAAAAGTGGGACAAACATATTGTCAAAACTAAATTAAAAACTTTCTCAGTATTTAGAAAAACTTTGGAGTGAGATAAAAATATATTTTGGGCTGAAATGAATCTGTTTAATTTATTATTCACATTTAGGGACACATTTTTAAGTAAAGAATAGTTCTGGAAAATAGGGAAAATAATTGTAAAATAGTTTACATCAGAGGAAAAGGTCAAAAATATATTAGTAAATATTTTAGATCAGAACCTATTCTGTTTAGATGATGTGTCTTGTTATTTTCATAATAATGTTCACATTTAGGCATAGGAAATAAATCTGATAATATAGCAACTAGTAAATGATAAATGGAGTTCTAAAATCCAAAGAATTCAGTTTAGGGTTGGTAGAAATTCTGAAGAGACATATGGAGAAGGAAAATACCTTTTATGCATACTTGGTAGCTAAAAAGTGTAGTAATTGAATATAAGGAACTTATTTAGATTGGAAACTCATATATATAGTATGTAAGTATAAATGTGAACACAAAAGTAGGAATCATATACACATGATTAAAAGTGCATGCAAGCCACGAATCAACACACATAGAGTAACCACAACACATATAATGGTGAATGACTTTCATAAATATGAATGTGTGGTTTGTATGAAGTGGAAGTGTGAACTATGTCTTATGGATTGTTGTTTTTCTTTTGCTATGTGTGATGGTATGATGTAGAACCTGCTCAAGAGCAAGTTATTCCTTTCCAAGATCAGGACTACCCATTTCAAGAGCAGCAGGAAGGAGGCAAGTGTCCTTGACCACTTTGATCCTATGCTAGGATGTGTAGCTAGAATTATTTGCATTGTCAATTGAAATATGAAACCCATGCTAGGAAGTTTCCCCTAGAATTGCATTACCTTGTTTCCTTGTAGCTTGGGTTGGGATTCATTTTATCATGTCATTTATTATTATGCATATGCTTAGCAATGCTTAGAATGGGATAATTGGGATATGAGATCATCAGTTTATTTTACCATACTCTTGAAATGAGCTATTGTGAGTTATGTAGAGGTAGGGATCAAGGCAAGTTGGATGTTTTGGTTGTGTGCTGGGTGCACGAGACTCGGGTTTGTGTTTAGTACTTGCCTGGATCCTAAGGACCGGTTCATGGAGCATGTAACCTGGCTTTACCGTGCCAACCACATGCTGAGATGGGGCAGCTTGGCCAATTAATTAGGTGTATCCCCGGCGTAGTATGGGTGTGTTTGATGGTGCGGGGAATAGGTGTCAGCTGGACTACCATATGAACCGCAAGGCTCAAGAGGGGGCCACTGCAGCGGGGTTGGAGCCTCTTGTATGCTGTTAGGGGTGAAACCTCAGTGGGCCCACGCTCGTCGGGAATCCTTTTGTAAAGGCTTCGTAGTGATATCCTGGCTACACACCTGGGAAGTGTGAATGTGGTCCGTAGCCACTGGCATAATGGAGGTTCTTTTAGTCCACCCGGCAACGGGGGATGAAATCACTACATGTGGGTACAGTGGTGCAAACTCTGCAGAGTCAAAACTGTCATGACAGCCGTGCTCACGGTCAAGAGCGGCGTGGACTTATTCATGATTAGAGGATTGATGGTTTTGAAAGTTGTGGATGTTAAGCGGGGAGCTTAACCTTGGAAATGATGTTATGGTTATTTGATTATGGGGATGGGATGGGAGATTGGGACCATTTCACCTGTGTAGTAATGTAGGTGTTTAATAAGCTAAGGTGATAGGTATTAATTGCGTAGTGCTTTAACCATGAGTTCAACCTCCCCTTGTTCTAGCCATGCATGACATAACTTTCCCACACTTCCTGAGTACCATCGGTACTCAGCCTTGCATATTTTGTTGGTTTATATTGCTTCTCAGGTCAAGATAATGAGGTGGTGTATAATGACCAAGACTTTGGACCCGAAGAAGGTTTCTAGGTTCATGGAGACCCCCGGGCAACGCCTGTGACGGAGCCCACAAGAATAATATTCCGCTGCTAGTTTATTTACTTGTGATGAACTTATTATTGTCCATCGAGACGTAGAAATGGACGTATTTAAGGGCCCTATTTTCTTAAAAACTATTTTACAAGGTGTGTGTTGAAAAGTGTTATTTAATGAGTCACTTTCTTCATCTTACCTCAATTTTCATTCAAAATAGGATTTTTGTTTAAAAAGTCTATCTAACCTAAGTTTAAATGCTTTTTGTTTTAGATGGTTCGCATGATTCGCACTGCTCACAAGTCCACAGGAGGGAGAGTTCCCGTAGTTGCCCTTGCCGAAAGAGAGGAGAGCCGTCCGGTGACGTACCTTTCCTACGGATTGGCAGTAGGAGGCTTGTTGCGCCGTCTTCGATGTATGCTCGAAGCCGCCGGCAATACGGGCAAGCTAATCATCCACTATAACTCCACCAGGACCATCCGTGAGAAGAGGGAAGAATGGAGTTCAGAGATGAGGATTATACACGAAAATCAGCTGCTTAAGATCCACCGCTCTCCAGCTTGTAGAGCGACACAGGTCGATGCGGAGAAGGATGTCACCTGGGAGGCCATCACCTGCCAGAGTCACATCTATCGTCGACACATGGACAGGACTGAGTACATGTATGTCCTCCAACGCGAGAGTGGTACCTCGGAGTATAAGTACCCGCCAGTGCAGCAAGGGACTTCCCATGAGCACATGGACCTGTGCTTGGAGGGTGCTGCTATGCTCAGCACTCGACTACAGGAGTGTCAGCAAGAGCTTCAGGATGTTCGGGACACCCTGAAGGAAACGGAGGCGTTGCTGCGAGCCTGCTTGAGGGCGAGAGAAAGAGGAGATGGGAATGAACTGTGTGTCACCGTGAATGATACATGGACTCCTGACTCCAGATCGCCGGGCGATAAGGCGTCGTCGCACTTCTCCACCAGCAGCCTCCCCACCCAAAGCAGAGTCAGAAGGTAGCCGAAATGATGAGGAAGATCCCGAGGAGCCAGCTCAAGAAAACGAGTAGCGTAGAGCCTTTCCCTTAAATTAGAAGGATGTCGAGTAGTCGAGCCGTTACGTTAGTTAATGGTGTGTTAATGCTTCGTGTGTGACGTGAGTTGTGGAAGCCTTGAGCAATTGTCCACAGCCTCGTCTTCAGATTGTCTTGCTTTGGTGTGTGAACCCACATGAAATAATATTGCATTTATTTTTGTGTGAGATATGAAACCTCAGAAAAGTATAACAAAGTTTCAACACTTCAAAGTACAAACAAGTGAAAGTAGTAAGATAATACGTAATACTTTAAATTAACATTTAGTAGATCATGCTAGATGGCCGAAAGAGGAAAAGGTCGCGCTGCCAACCCCGCCAACAACAATGATGAGGCCTGCAACCCTCATCTCTCTAGAGGCCAGGACAGGGGTGGTCGCCGTGAAGGAGTTGATCCCCTCCACCAAATGCTGGAGAATCAGAATCAGCTCATCCAGAACTTGACTCAAGTGGTGGCCAACTTGCATCAAGTTCCACCTCCACAAGCTGCACCACGCCAACCAAGGTTAAGTGAGTTTCTAGGAACTCAACCTCCAAAGTTTGCAAGTGCTACTGAACCTCTGGAGGCAGATGATTGGCTTAAGACCATTGAGAGCAAGATGAGTATCATACAGTGCCAAGGGTATGAGAGGGTGTTGTTTGCCTCTCATCAATTGCATGGACCTGCTGCTGATTGGTGGACCGCCTACGTGGCTACCCATCATGACCCTGAGAACATCACCTGGGAAGAGTTCAAGCGTAGTTTCCGCAACCATTACATCCCAAGAGGTGAACTCAAAAACAAGAGGAAGGAGTTTTTGGGACTGCAGCAGGGAAACATGACGGTGAGGGAATACCTCACTAAATTTACTTAACTATCCCGTTATGCCCCACGGGACATAGAGACTGATGAGCAGAAACAAGATTGTTTCGTGGAAGGACTTACCGCAGAGATGCAGTGTGCAATGTCCTCAAATGAGTATGAAAGCTTCCAAAAGATGGTGGACAGAGCATTTGTGGTAGAAAGGAAGCTAAAGGCCCTGGAAAATGAGAATAAGAGGAAGGCCGGGTGGTCACATCAAGCCTCAGGGAGCAACACCCGCCCACGTCTGATGCAGCAACCTACAGGGCAGACGAACCGTGCTGTGGTACCCTACTCAGCACCAAGAGGGTTCAACCCGAACTACAGGCCTCCCGCAGCACCAGCACAGCCACCACGTCAGTTTGTACAGCAGCCTCGCCCCGCATATCCACCTCGACCAGCAGTACAGGCACCTCCAAACCAACCCCAAGACAGCAAAGGCCAGGCACCTAAGGTTGGGGTGCAATGTTTTAGCTGCGGTGAAGTGGGGCACTACGCCCATAAATGCCCAAAGAAGAAGCCCGCACAGCCACAACAGCAGAATGTGATGCGAGAACGGGTGAACCACGTCACTATGGAGGAAGCACAAGAGGCACCCGACGTGGTAGTTGGTAAGTTTCCTGCCAATTTACACCTTGCAACTCTGCTGTTTGATTCTGGTGCTACCCACTCGTTCATTGCTTAAGGGTTTGTTAAGAAGCATGACCTAGCAACCACACAAATGAACCATATGCTAGCCGTAAACTCTCCAGGTGGAGAAATAAGGACAAGACAAGTGTGTCCCAAAGTGAACCTAGACATTAATGGGGTGGTATTTACTGCTAACCTCATAGTTATAGATTCACAAGGGATAGATATTATCTTGGGTATGGATTGGTTGACAAAACATAAAGGAATCATCCATTGTTTGACCAGAACGGTGGAACTAACTCACCCTAGTGGCACAACAGTAAAGTTCATAACAATACACGAGCCTAGGAGGGACATTAAATTAAATCAAGTTGAGGTGAAAGTTGAGGAAATCAGGACCATCAGGGAATATCCAGATGTTTTTCCAGAGGAGTTGCCAGGTATGCCTCCCGATCGTGAAGTGGAATTCGCAATTGAGCTAGTACCTGGAACAGCCCCGATATACAAGAGACCTTATCGGATGGACTCCAAGCAGCTGGGAGAACTCATGGATCATTTGAGAGAATTGACGGAGAAGGGGTATATTCGTCCTAGTTCCTCACCTTGGGGAGCTCCGGTCATATTTGTGCCCAAGAAGGACGGAACCCAAAGGTTATGCGTGGATTACCGTGCCTTGAATGAGGTAACAATCAAGAACAAGTACCCATTACCCCGCATTGAAGACTTGTTTGATCAATTGAGGGGAGCTTGTGTGTTCTCGAAAATTGATCTCAGGTCGGGATACCACCAACTCAAGATAAGGCAATCTGATATTCCCAAGACAGCTTTCGTATCTCGGTACGGATTGTATGAATACACTGTCATGCCTTTCGGGCTAACTAATGCCCCGGAATACTTAATGTATCTCATGAACAAGGTATTCATGGAATATCTGGACAAATTTGTGGTGGTTTTCATAGATGACATTCTCGTATTCTCCAAAGATGAAGAAGAACATGAGAAACATCTAAGGATGGTGTTGCAAAGGCTGAGAGAACACCAACTGTATGCCAAGTTGAGCAAGTGTGAGTTTTTGGCTGAAGAGAGTTCCCTTCTTAGGACATATAATCTCGGAGGGAGGAATCTCCGTGGATCCTGCCAAAATCGAGGATATACAGAAGTGGAAGACCCCTAAAAATGTTAGGGAAGTTCGAAGCTTCTTGGGATTGGCTGGATACTATCGACGGTTTATTGAGGGATTCTCTAAAATCTCGAGACCCCTCACCAAACTGTTGGAGAAGGGAATCACATTCACATGGACGCCGCAGTGCGAGACGAGTTTTCAGGAGTTAAAGAAAAGATTGACGACAGCCCCAGTGCTAGTTATGCCAGATATGCAGAAGAACTTTACGGTGTACTGCGATGCCTCTGGAAACGGGTTGGGGTGTGTTCTCATGCAAGAAGGGCATGTCGTGGCTTATGCATCCCGGCAGCTTCGGAAGCACGAGAAGAACTATCCTACACATGACGTCGAACTAGCCGCAGTGGTACACGCGTTGAAAATTTGGCGGCACTATTTGATGGGGAAGAGGACCGAGATACATACGGATCATAAGAGTTTGAAGTACATATTCACACAGCCAGACCTCAACCTCAGACAAAGGAGATGGTTAGAGCTAATCAATGACTTTGATGTGGGCATCAACTATCATCCTGGGAAGGCAAACGTCGTGGCCGATGCTTTAAGTCGGAAAGTGCAGGTCAATAAGTTGAGCTTGAAGGACATGCCTGTAGAATTGAAGAACGAGGTTATAAGGCTCCATCTATGCTTGTGAATAGTGGTGAAGCCATCGCCATGGAAGTGGACTCCACACTAGAGCGAGACATACGCGATGGTCAAAAGAACAACGAGAAGATACAAGAAATCAAGCAACTCATCAAGGAAAATAAAGCTCCTGGTTTTAGAGAGGATGAACAAGGAACGGTGTGGCACGGGAAAAGAATCTGTGTGCCAGAAGTAAAGGAGATCCGTGAATTGATTTTGAAGGAGGCTCATGATTCTGACTATTCCATTCATCCTGGGAGTACGAAGATGTACCAGGACCTCAAGAGCAGGTATTGGTGGTACGGCATGAAGCGAGATGTCGCGGAACATGTTGCTCTATGTGACACATGTCAGTTGGTGAAAGCAGAACATCAACGACCCGCGGGATTATTGCAACCACTCAAAGTGCCTGAATGGAAATGGGAAGAGATCGACATGGATTTCATCGTGGGATTGCCTAGGACTCAATCAGGATATGATTCGATATGGGTCATCATTGACAGGCTAACCAAGGTAGCTCATTTCTTCCCCGTGAAAGAAAGCTACAACGGATCCAAATTGGCAGAGTTGTACATGTCAAGGATCGTGTGTTACCATGGAGTGCCAAAGAAGATTGTGTCGGATCGAGGGACACAGTTCACCTCAAGGTTCTGGCAGAAGTTGCATGAAACTATGGGAACCCATCTGAATTTCAGCTCTGTCTATCATCCCCAAACTGTCGGGCAGACGGAGAGGACCAATCAGATTCTTGAGGATATGCTGAGAGCTTGTGCACCCAAAAACAATCGGAGTTGGGATAAGAACTTACCGTATGCAGGGTTTTCCTATAACAACAGCTATCAAGCTAGTATGAAGATGTCACCGTTTGAAGCTTTGTACGGGAGGAAGTGCAGAACTCCCCTATTTTGGAACCAAACGGGGGAAAGTAAAGTGTTTGGTCCAGAAGTACTACAAGAAGCCGAGGCAAAGGTGAGGGAAATTCGCAACAATTTGAGGATAGCACAGACACGCCAAAAGAGCTATGCCGATGTACGAAGAAGAGAGCTCGTTTTCAACGTGGGAGACTATGTCTATCTCAAGGTGTCCCCTATCAGAGGACTTCGTCGGTTCAAGGTGAAAGGGAAGTTGTCACCTCGATACATCGGACCCTTTCAAGTTCTGGAAAGGAAAGGCGAAGTGGCGTATCAACTAGAGTTACCGGCTCGCCTATCGGATGTGCACGATGTATTCCATGTGTCACAACTCAAGAAATGTCTCAGGACGCCTGAAGAGGTGTTACCCATGAATGAAGTGGACGTAGCTGAGGATTTGTCTTATGCCGAGCAACCATACAAGATTTTGGAGACAATGGAACGCCTCACCAGAAATAAAAGAATCCGGATGTGCAAGGTGCAGTGGAAGCATCAATCAGAAGAGGAAGCCACCTGGGAACGGGAAGATGAGCTCAAGGCACAATTTCCGGAATTGTTTTCTTAGAACCACCAATCTCGAGGACGAGATTTCTTTTAAGGGGGGTAGAGCTGTAACACCCCAAAATCATGTTAAAAGGGGAATATAAAAATTTTTGGACGTGTTGCATGTTTTGCAACAATTTAAATTCAAAATGGAATTCAATTTAAACTCAAAACAGAAAAGAAATAGAAAAAAAAGGAAAACAGAAAAAAAACAGGCCAGTGGGCCGAAACCCACCAGCCGGCCCACCCAGCACCCGCGCCAGCCTGCAGCCGCGCGCGCCCTCTTCTTCCCACTGACAGGCGGGGCCCACCAGCCCTTCTTCTACCTCGCGCCCGCGCCCGCGATCGGCCGGACTCTCTCTCACTCCGAATCCAAACCGACCCGGATTTCTGCGTATCCCAGCCAAATTTTGCTCGTGGGCGACGCAAACTCGATCACAACCGAACGCCACCCTTCCCCCGTCTATAAACACCCCGGCCTCGTCCCGTTTTTCTCACGCGATCTGCTGTTTTTACTCCGGTGAGAACCCGAGCCTTCTCCGGCGAATTCTGGCCGATCTACGCTCGGAAATTCCGATCTAACTCGCTGGTCTTGATCCACCGCCTCCGGGGAACCCTGCAGGTGCAGAAAACTCGGTGACTTGCGGTTCAAACACAGCGCCGACGAGCCTCGCCGTGGTTTCACTTCAGACCTCGTCGCCGACCGCCTTCCAGGACCTCCGAGCTCAAGAAAACCCCCGAGGTGAGATCCCCGACCTCCCCTCCACCGATCTATGCCATAAAATCACAGTTCTAGGAAGAATTCTCGAAGATCCGAAAGTCTCCGGCGAGATCGCCGCTTCCCGCCGCCGTGCGCCGCTGGGCAGTGCCGCTCGCGCTCGATCAGAGCGACGTGGCCGCTTGTGCGCCGTCTATTTTAAATCGCACGGTAGACTTTAAATCCCCGCGTACCGGTTCGGCGTTATAATCTCGGCCGTCTGTTTTAAATCGGACGGTCCACGTCAGCCCCACGTTATAAAGACTGGAAATCTTACGTGCTACCCCCTAGGATTCTCGGGAAATAAGAGCTAGCCCCGGAAACTTCTGATCTAGCCCCTGGAACTTCAGAAAATCATGTAAATTGATTTAAAAATCAGTTTTAGCCCCTGGACTTAATAAAAATTAGGAAAAACTCCTTTGTTATGTATAGCTAGACCCCTGAAAATTGTTAAAATAATATTATAGACCCTGTAGTGGGGTGAGTTTACCTTTTTAGCCCTGTTTAATATTTAATTTAGGAAATTGAATATGTGGCTAGTGTTTAAAATTTAAAAAGTGGGACAAACATATTGTCAAAACTAAATTAAAAACTTTCTCAGTATTTAGAAAAATTTTGGAGTGAGATAAAAATATATTTTGGGCTGAAATGAATCTGTTTAATTTATTATTCACATTTAGGGACACATTTTTAAGTAAAGAATAGTTCTGGAAAATAGGGAAAATAATTGTAAAATAGTTTACATCCGAGGAAAAGGTCAAAAATATATTAGTAAATATTTTAGATCAGAACCTATTCTGTTTAGATGATGTGTCTTGTTATTTTCATAATAAAGTTCACATTTAGGCATAGGAAATAAATCTGAAAATATAGCAACTAGTAAATGATAAATGGAGTTCTAAAATCCAAAGAATTCAGTTTAGGGTTGGTAGAAATTCTGAAGACACATATGGAGAAGGAAAATACCTTTTATGCATACTTGGTAGCTAAAAAGTGTAGTAATTGAATATAAGGAATTTATTTAGATTGGAAACTCATATATATAGTATGTAAGTATAAATGTGAACACAAAAGTAGGAATCATATACACATGATTAAAAGTGCATGCAAGCCACAAATCAACACACATAGAGTAACCACAACACATATAATGGTGAATGACTTTCATAAATATGAATGTGTGGTTTGTATGAAGTGGAAGTGTGAACTATGTCTTATGGATTGTTGTTTTTCTTTTGCTATGTGTGATGGTATGATGTAGAACCTGCTCAAGAGCAAGTTATTCCTTTCCAAGATCAGGACTACCCATTTCAAGAGCAGCAGGAAGGAGGCAAATGTCCTTGACAGCTTTGATCCTATGCTAGGATGTGTAGCTAGAATTATTTGTATTGTCAATTAAAATATGAAACCCATGCTAGGAAGTTTCCCCTAGAATTGCATTACCTTGTTTCTTTGTAGCTTGGGTTGGGATTCATTTTATCATGTTATTTATTATTATGCATATGCTTAGCCATGCTTAGAATGGGATAATTGGGATATGAGATCATCAGTTTATTTTACCATACTCTTGAAATGAGCTATTGTGAGTTATGTACAGGTAGGGATCAAGGCAAGTTGGATGTTTTGGTTGTGTGCTGGGTGCACGAGACTCAGGTTTGTGTTTAGTACTTGCCTGGATCCTAAGGACCGGTTCATGGAGCATGTAACCTGGCTTTACCGTGCCAACCACATGCTGAGATGGGGCAGCTTGGCCAATTTATTAGGTGTATCCCCGGCGTAGTATGGGTGTGTTGGATGGTGCGGGGAATAGGTGTCAGCTGGACTACCATATGAACCGCAAGGCTCAAGAGGGGGCCATTGCAGCGGGGTTGGAGCCTCTTGTATGCTGTTAGGGGTGAAACCTCAGTGGGCCCGCGCTCGTCGGGATCCCTTTGTAAAGGATTCGTAGTGATCTCCTGGCTACACACCTGGGAAGTGTGAATGTGGTTCGTAGCCACTGGCATAATGGAGGTTCTTTTAGTCCACCCGGCAACGGGGTATGAAATCACTACATGTGGGTACAGTGGTGCAAACTCTGCAGAGTCAAAACTGTCATGACATCCGTGCTCCCGGTCAAGAGCGGCTTGGACTTATTCATGATTAGAGGATTGATGGTTTTGGAAGTTGTGGATGTTAAGCGGGGAGCTTAACCTTGGAAATGATGTTATGGTTATTTGATTATGGTGATGGGATGGGAGATTGGGACCATTTCACCTGTGTAGTAATGTAGGTGTTTAATAAGCTAAGGTGATAGGTATTAATTGCGTAGTGCTTTAACCATGAGTTCAACCTCCCCTTGTTCTAGCCATGCATGACATAACTTTCCCACACTTGCTGAGTACCATCGGTACTCAACCTTGCATATTTTGTTGGTTTATATTGCTGCTCAGGTCAAGATAATGAGGTGGTGTATAATGACCAAGACTTTGGACCCGAAGAAGGTTTCTAGGTTCATGGAGACCCCCGGGCAACGCCTGTGACGGAGTCCACAAAAATAATATTCCGCTGCTAGTTTATTTACTTGTGATGAACTTATTATTGTCCATCGAGACATTTGCGATGTAAGACTTATTTATATTTGACACCTCGCTTGTAATAAATGATGCTTCACTAATTGTCAACACATGTATAAGAAAATGATCCTGGCATACATGTGATATTCACTCGGTTGTTCTTCAGAAAAACCGGGTGTGACATCCAGGCCACGGGAGCGCGCTGTGTTGGTGCTGCTCTCAACCAAGTCTCAAGCCACGCCGTGAAGCATCGGCGGTGAATTTCAAGTTTTTCACTCCGGCGAGTTCTACCGAAGCGGCCGGTACAGTTTCTTCATATTCTTTCTCTCTGATCCTCCATAGGTCATCAAACTCTGCACATAGGTGCTGGACTAGCCGGTGATCATCTTTGCTTTAGGATCCGTCGCATGAAAACACCTCGAAGCAACGTATTCCGAGCTTTACCGATCGTGTTCTTCGCGGAACCAATCGGGCGCACGATGCCGAGCTAGTTGTCGTAGTTTCCGAGCTAATCCATGGCCTTGACGAGCTTTGCAATCACCCACAGGTTCTGTAGAGCTAGTCGATCAAGGTTTTTGGCAGGCTAGGGACCCCGGCCAACGCTGCCGAACTTCAACCGAGGCCGCCACACGTCGCCGGCCATCTTCCGATCATCGGCAGCCCCAGAACACCTCACCATCGTGTTCCTCGATGTCGCATACGCCCTGGCGGCGGGTTTTAGCCCATACGGTGGCCGGAACGGGCGAACCGGCGAGCAACAGTCAGCTCCGGCGAGCTGGGGGCGCGGGCGCGCGAAAAACGGCCGGAGGAAGAAGAAGCCGGTGGGTCCTGGCTGTCAGCGGCGGAAAGATTTAAAACTTGGATCTGCTGTGGCCCGGATCAGGTGTGGCTACACGCAAAGGACTCAGTAGCCGCGTGTGTCAACCGATGAGGAGCTGACACGTAACCCCGTGTTCCACGCGCAGTGATTTGAACTTTTCTCGATTTTTCAGATTTCATTCAAACTTCAAATCCTCATAACATAGCCTAGGAAACTCCAAATTGAGTGAACCAAATTTTGTTGGATTCAGCTCTCTGAGTACTTTCTATAAAATCAAGTTTCACTTTATGAAAACCCTTATTTCTCCAGAATTAATTCTTCAAAATTTAAATTGTTTAGAATTTTAACTGGAGAACCTTTTGGTGGAAAATTCTGAAATTTTGCTGGGATGTTCACCAAACTATCCCTGAGCGACCATAAAAATTTCAGATCCATTTGAGCTCACTTGTTCTACCTAATGGTGTTATTAATAAAACTGTTCCAAAGAAAATAGAAAATGTCCAGAAACATTTTCAGAATTTCTCTGAAATTGTTTAGCTCATATCTTTAGTTAGGAACCTTCAAATTAAGTGAAACCAACTCCATTAGAACCCTATGAAAATCTACTTTTCAGAAAGTCATGGGTTGTTCCATGAAAATCCCTAGAACACCATAAGAGCTCCAATTAAGGTCAAGTACATAATTATTTGTGGAGAGCTCAAATTAGCTTTGCTGCAACTAAAATTTGGCCAAGTCTCTGTTTAGGTTGTATCCAAACCACAGTAAAAGTTTCAAACTCATTGGGTCTGTATAGTGAGACTTATAAACTTCACAAGTTTAAATTCAATTCAAATGCATTTAAATTACTACATATACTTGTTATCTCATGTAGTCGCTAAGGTTGAGGAGGAACCCGAAGTCTTAGACTTCGTTACACCGGAAGAGCAGCTAGCCTACGACCAAGAGCAGCAAGGCAAGCTCCGGTTTGTATTAACTCTTTTACAAATTTTTACTGTTTTGAGAACTTACTTTGAGTACCCTTACTGCTTGCATTAGAGTCTTGTTTGAAAACCCAGATGCATAGCCAAGAAAACCATGGGTTGGGATTAGGATTGAAAACCTCGTTAGCCACTGCAATGCTAAGATTGAGTAGGTTTCGGTAAAGTCGAGTAGTTGGAACTACTCACAAGAATAGGCTAGAGGCACATCGCTCGGGTAAGAATAGCAAATGAAACACATGTCAAGAAAATGAGACTGGGCGGAGGGTAAGGGCAGCAGGACTTTGGGGCCTGGATGCTGTAGCTCCGCTTGTGTTGATTGAGGACCGAGCCATGTGCGGGCCTGTTGAACAAGCTAGAACAGTACCGAAGACCTACCAGCTATATGGGAACCGGGAAACCGATGTAACTCGGGTAGCTGGGTGTTGAGGCATAGCTGGTCGTTCAGAGGGTAGGTTGAGAGCTCGAGGTGCAAATCGGCTGGCGGCACTGTGGATGCACGCGCAGAGACCTCTTGCTCGGGACGATTGGACCGGTTCAACATTTGGCTGATGGGTGAAAGGTGGTTGCGTACGACGTCCGTGATGGTTGTTGTAGGCAACATCGAGTACGGGCGTACGTGACGGGTTATTCGAGTAACCCTGCAGGTGTAAAATCGATTATAATCGCTGTCCCTCGCGGTCATTGAGTACCACTTGTTCACTGTACCGTGACATAGAAAGAACAGGCTTATTACATGTTAAAATGTTGCTGATTGAAAGATGGACTTTGATTGTTAATGATTTGCTTTAGTTTAGAGCTAATTTAAGTTCCTTTCAACTTTGGGCAAAGTACATGAGAGAAATACGTTTCTTGTTTGATTTCGGCTCTCTCATGTGCCTTAGCGTAAGGTTCTCCACAACCTGCTGCTAAAACTTGAAAGTAAGGTTCCACTAAGTAGGCGAGTCCTTTGCAACTTATTTTACCTCATGCACCTATCACGCTCATGTAGAAGTTTCATGTTTAGGAGAGACGGGTCAGTCTTGCTGAGCCTTCGTGCTCACTGCTTGTGTTTGAAGATTTTGCAGGGTTCTATGAGGAAGGGACTCCCGAGGACGAGACGGAACACCAGGAGGGGAACCCCGTCGAGTTGGAGTTGTGCACGCCGCCGTGTTAGTGTGTGTGCGTGCTAGAGGGGACACGTTCACGGGCTGAACGTGAACTCGATGCGTAGTCTACGCCCGTGAGTGTAGACTGAACATATTTTGTTGTAAAAGTGTCCATAAACCTGTTTATGTAATAAAACTTTGCTTCCGCTTTGTACCTTTGATGTTTGTTATCCGGTGCTGTGCAACGCAGCACCCCTCACCGTGATCCTGACTCGACAAGACCGTGGGGTCGTGTCATATCGGTTGATGCCGGAAAAGTGGGATATGTTCTTAAGTGGAACCAACCGCAGAACGTGAGAGATATTCGGAGTTTCCTTGGGATGGCTGGATACTATCGCCGGTTCATCAAGTATTTCTCCAAAATAGCAAAGCCTATGACTGAATTGCTAATGAAGGAAAAAGCATTTCAGTGGACACCCATTTGTCAAGAAAGCTTTGAGGAGCTCAAGAAAAGGCTAACCACAGCACCGGTTTTGGTATTGCTGGACGTGAGCAAGAGCTTTGACATATATTGTGACACATCAAGACAAGGGCTTGGATGTGTGCTCATGCAAGAAGGACAAGTGGTAGCCTATGCATCGAGACAACTAAAGAAACACGAGCTGAATTACCCCACACATGACTTGGAACTCGCAGCCGTGATATATGCCTTGAAGATTTGGAGACATTATATCCTTGGCCACCGACGTGAGATCTATACGGATCACAAAAGCCTCAAGTACGTATTCACGCAAACGGATTTGAATTTGAGGCAACGTCGATGGTTGGAATTCATCAAGGATTATGATATTGGAAGCAACTATCACCCCGGAAAGGCCAATGTAGTAGCTGATGCATTGAGCCGAAAGGTAGCATGTCACCAACTCACGGTTCGGGAGCTACCGCCCATGCTGCGCAAGGAGTTCGAATGGTTACATCTCAGATTCTTGAACGAGATGGAAGTGATTGAACTCCATTCTTCGCTGGAATAAGATATAAGAGATGGCCAAGCAACGGATGAGGAAATCAAGGAGATCAAGGAAAGAATCCGACAAGGCATAGAAAAGGACTTCAAGGAAGACGAGAAGGGTACGCTTTGGTTAGGAAAAAGGATTTGTGTGCCTAACGTGAAGCACATCCGCGACAAGATATTAAAGGAGGCACATGACTCACCTTATTCCATACATCCCAGCAGTACAAAGATGTACAAGGACCTAAAAACTTGTTATTGGTGGGATGGTATGAAAAGGGACATAGCTGAGTATGTTGCCTTATGCGATACGTGCCAACGGATGAAGGCTGAACATCAAGACCCGCTGGACTGTTGCAACCATTGAAAGTACCTGAGTGGAAGTGGGAAGACATCAGCATGGATTTCATCGTCGGATTACCATGTACTCGGTCGGGTTACGACTCCATCTGGGTTATCGTGAACCAATTGAACCATGTACCGCGTCGTAGAACTAGCCGACCTGTACATGGAGCAAATCGTGTGCCGTCATGGAGTTCCGAAGAGGATAGTTTCAGATTGGGGTACCCAATTTACCTCTAGGTTCTGGAAGAAGCTGCATGAAGCCATGGGTACTCGGTTAAATTTTAGCTCCGCTTATCACCCGCAAACCGACGGGCAAACTGAGAGGACAAATCAAATTTTAGAAGACATGTTGAGAGCCTGCGCCTTGAAACATGGGCATAGTTGAGGATAGGAGCTTGCCGTATGCTGAGTTCTCATACAATAACAGCTATCTAGCCAGCTTGAAGATGTCACCTTTCGAAGCATTGTATGGTAGACGGTGTAGAATGCCGCTGTTCTGGAATGAGACCGGAGAGAACCAAGTGTTTGGACCCGAAGTGCTGCAAGACGCCGAGAAGCATGTCCAAACAATACGGGAGAACTTGAAGGCTGCTCAGCCACGACAAAAAGGTTATGCGGACAATAGGCGAAGAAAGTTGACCTTCAAAGTAGGAGACTTCGTGTACCTTAAGGTATCGCCTATCCATGACCAATGATGTTTCAACGTCAAAGGCAAGTTAGCACCTCGCTACATCGGGCCATTTAAGTTTGGGCCAGCGAGGAGAGGTAGCTTATCAACTAGAGCTTCCAACGCACCTCTCCAACGTGCATGACGTGTTTCACGTATCCCAGCGCAAGAAGTGCTTGAGAGTACCAGAAGAACAAGTACCAATGGATGAGCTCGAGCTTCAAGAGGATCTGACCTAGGTAGAGCACCCTGTCCGAATTTTGGACGTGAAGGAAAGGGTCACGAGGAACAAAGTGATCCGATGGTGCAAGGTATAGTGGAGCCATCACACGGAAGCCGAGGCTACATGGGAGCGTGAGGAAGACCTCAAGGCAGAATTCCCTCACCTATTCTCTACTCTAACGAATCTCAAGGGTGAGATTCAGTTTAAGGGGGGTAGGTTTGTAACACCCTCAATTTCATATTCATGCATTGCATATAGAAAACATTATAAAAGAAATAGAAATGGGAATAATCATAAAAATGGGAGAAAGATAACTGAAAAAAGCCAATTCAAATTTGCCGAGGAGCTTCGTCGACACTTCCCGTGGCCGCTGGCCACGTGGCGCCTTCGGAGCTCATCCCTGCAGAGGGGATGAGGTCCGGCACTACTAGCCACGTGGCAGGCTCGGAGCTCGCCTCCGAGAGGTCCGACCCTGCTGGACACGTGTTGCCTTCGGAGCAAGTCTCTGCGGAAGAAGCGAGGCTCAGCCCCGCGGGACACGTGTTGACTACGGAGCTAAACCCTGTGGAAGGGATGAGGTCCACCCCACGGGACACGTGTCACCTTCGGAGCTCATCTCCGAGAGGTCCGACCCCACTGGACATGTGCCACCCTCGGAGCTCTCCTCCGGGAGGTCCGACACTGAGAGGCCCGGCCTGCTGGACACGTGTCACCTTCGGAGCTCGCCTCCGAGATGTCCGACGCTGCTGGACACGTGGCACCCTCGGAGCCCACCTCCGAGGAGAGGGGAGGTCCGGCACTGACACGTGGCGCCCCCAGAGCTTGCCTCTGAGGGAGAGGGAGGTCCCGTCCGCCAGACACGTGGTGCACGTGGAGCTCGTCTCTGAGGAAAAGGGAGGTCCCTCCCCGCCAGACACGTGGCGCACCCGGAGCTCGCCTCTGAGGAAAAGGGAGGCCCAGCCCCTACTGGACACGTGGCGCCTCCAGAGCTCACCCTGCGGAGGTGACGAGATCCTTAAGCGGTTTTTCTCCTATGCGCGCGAGAATACCCGGTACTGAGGAAACCGACACGATTTCCACGTTGCTACCGCACCAAATCAACTGAAGATAAGTTGTTAAGATCCAAAACAAATTGAATAAGACTCTTATTCGAAATCCAATCAAAGTAGGACTCTTCTTTCACCCCTTATAAATAGAACCCAAAACCCCTGGCCGCAACCATGTACCTATTTTCCACCTCCCGCGTCGACGACTTGGAGGCCCTAGCTTCCAACTCGCCGAGTTCCACCCCTTGCCGGAGTTCAGTCGCCGGTGAGCACCGCCGACGAGCCCAGTCACGATCGCCGTCGCCGGAAAAGAGCCGACGAACTATCCTGCTTCCATTGCTAGGAGGAAGGCTGAGGTAGGTCTTTGTTACCACCTTACGACATCATCGCGGTTTTCTTCGCATCTGTTTTTCTTCGAACAGAAGCTTTTTCGTGTGGACAGATCATGTGTTGATCGGTTTATGATGGTGGAATTGATCATCACCATGTCCACACTTGATCCTTACACCTTTGTTCACCATAAAACCCCATGCAAGCCTAGTAAAACATGCAAGAACACGCACAAACTGATCTAAATAAGACAGCATCACAGGATTTGCACCATTGCATCTTGAGTAAAGTGTGTACATGTTGTTTGATTGCTATAATTTTGTATGTGTGTGGTTGTCAGTAGAAGGACAAGCTCAGGAAGCTATCTACGAAGGACTACAGCACTAAGACTTCGAGACACGTGAGCAACAAAAGCCACGGGAACAAGGCAAGTGCCCCTTGACCATAATGATCCCATGTTTTGGAAACTGTTTTTTTTTTGCAAAAACGTGTTTGCTTGAGTCAACTTGATGGGACATCCTTTTCTAGGAGTTTACTAGTTTTGTTAACAACCCTTGTCGCCGGGAAAGTTGATGAGTCGGGTATGATCGTTTTTCCTTTTTGCTTCGCTAATCTACGGGATATGGGAAGTGAGATAGAACATGTCTAGCTACTGCACTCATATGAATAATGATAATGAGAACTTGATAATGAGCATAGAATCGGGGGAGATCTAGGCAAGCTTGGTTCGTGGATGTGGTAGAATGAGATGGTGGTTTACTTGCCGTAGATCTAAGGACCGGTTCATGCCAGCACATGCCAGGAAAACAGTGCCACCACAAGGCCAAATATGGGTGCGGCTTAGCTGACTAATTAGGTAAGTTGCTAGATTGTTATGGACCGTGGAAGGCGCGGGGAATGGGAATTGAGAGAGGACTGCCTTGGGAACTGCATGGCACAAGAGGGAGCCCGTAGGGGGGAGAATGGTGATTCGAGCCTGCTGGTGAAAGCTTAGTGAGTCCATACATCTAGTAGCCCCTTTGTAAAGGATATTTTGTGATCTCTTGGCAATACACCGATGGCTGTATACTGGTATAATGGAGGTTTCGCAGTCACCGACGGGTGACGAAATCACAAACTTGTGGGTAAAGTGGTACCACCTCTTAAGAATGTAAAACTATCATGATAGCCGTGCTTACGGTCACAAGCGCCTAGCCAACTCACAAGAGTAGATGGGATGGTTATTTGGGATGGTCATTGGTTTGGTTATGGTATGGTCATTGGAAATCGGTTTTGGGACTGTTGTGTCATGATAATGAGTTTTGGTTTCGGTTATGAGATGGATATGAATAGGATATGGTTATTATGAGCATGAGATGATGTTGAGAAACATTAATGGCTGGATGAGACGTGATAAGTGGTCAAATATGATGGAGGTATGTTACTGTTTTAGTTGGATATATGTTGGGATCAAATTAACTTAAAGTTAGTTGCTGTTTTTATCGTGTTTGTGAAACAAACTTTTCTTTCTGCAATGAGTCTTTTTATTCCCTACCTTTCTGTAAGCTACATGTCATACTTTTCCGCACTTGCTGAGTATGACATATACTCACCCTTGCATTATCATACAAACATCAGCAACAGGAGAGGAGTACTTCGAAGATCATGTGGAGTACTAGGCGTGCGAACTACCGTCAACTTGCATGTGGAGTTGGAGATGGAGCCGCTGCTGTTTAGTTGATTCCGCTATCGTTTAGAGACTTCCGCTGCTAGAATAAGTTAGAGACTTCCACTGCAAGAATGAGTTAGAGATTGATGTAATAAAGTACTTAAACCCTATTATTCGTGGTTATATTCTGAATCCAGTTTGTGGATTACATGTATATGTGTGATGAAACATCCTGGGCACACATATGCATTAGCTGGGTTCCGTGTTCTACGGGACCGGGCGTCACAGAATCATATCCCAATTGGGTTCTAGGCAGCCTTACTTTCCATGCTTATCTCTCCCCATTTCCATTCCGGTACCTTGAGTGGCTGCAATAATCCCACAGTTCTTTGTTGCTCTGCTTTCACCAATTGACACGTGTCACGCAAAGCAACATGTTCTGTGACATATTGCTTCATGCCATACCACCAGTATGTAAGGGCCTATGTTTTGGCACACATCCAAAATGTTCATCACACCACACACACCTCATTTGAGGAAACTTTATGAACACATTTGAAGAGCAAGTAAACACCATCAACATGGTCATTAGAGAATACACCCAAATCCAAAACCTTTTTGAGGTATTTTTGGGTATAACTAGAAAGGGGTTTGTTTGAATCCAAATTCAAATTCAAACCACTTCCATCCCATAGGTTCAAAAATGGGAGGCATATTTATACTCAGCACATTTTTGTGAGCTCACACACCAATTTTGAATCCATTTGGAGTTGATCTTGACATGAGCTAAGTTTAGCAAATTCAAACTTAATTTGAATTTCAAACTGCATATGTGCTGAAAATACATTCAAATACTCCACAATTTGAATTCTATCCAATTCAAATGGCCAGTTGGTAGATAATTCAAATGACCAAGGGTATTAGCGGGCTTATTGTTTGTAGCAGTGGGAGGAAGTTAATTTCAGAGGTTAAAAAGGGGGTGGGACCCACATGTAAGCCTCACTAGCAAAATCAACCGACTGAGAGACAGAACACTCGGTTCTCGGGTTGCAGCCGAGCGCGCCACCGAGAGGCTGACGGCGCCAGCTCCTGCTGCGTTTCCCCGTGCTGGAGACCAGCTGCTTGGCCTCTTATCACTCCCCGACGTGCGCCGTTTGCTCATCACCCGAGCTCACAGCGAGATCGCTCTCCCTCACACCGAGCTCCACCAAAAGCAAGCCGCTCTCTCGGTTCCGCTTGTGAGCAGGTCGATTAATCGCGAACAAACCTTTCCAGTAGCAAAACAGTGTCGTGAGTTTGAGCAACCTCCTTGACGTCGTGTTATCCAGTGATCAGAAGGCCTCGAGCTAAGCCGAGCGTTTTCCCGGCGAACTGCGTGTTGCCGCCATTCGGAGCTCTCGCGGACAGCTCGGTACAGCCGTCGTTGAACCCACTTATCTACACAAGAAAGGTGTGTCACTACGTGTAGAAGGTGTAGCCGAAAGCCGTTTGGCATATGATCAACCATCGGTTGAGAATTTCCAAATTTACCGAGAGCAAGTTCATATGAGCTGAGCTCACCTCCGATTGAAATTCGAACTCTACACACTCTTGTTGGTCAAGCCGGTTGGCCAGTAGGTTCCACACAGACTAGCGCCCACGCTTGAGGAAGAAGCAAGGAAAACCGTTGAGGATCGGCCGTGATATGGCCGTTTTCCTCGCCGCCGTTGCAAAGTACCTCGGCTTACCGTCGAGGGTATGGTTGCCGGCGTTTCTAGCTTCCACAAGGCCTTGTTTCATGTTCATCATGCTCCACTGATGCTCTCCGAGCATTTCCTAATAGATTTGGTGCACTATGGTGCGATACCGACCTCGCCGAAACCCTAGCGGGTGCTGTCGCCGGTGCGCGCAGGTTTCCGGCCATCGCCGGTGGCCGGCGAGCTCACAGCTGAGTTCAGGAGGTCGGAAAATGGTGAGGTGGCAAGTTTCGGACCGAGATGTGGCCTGGAACTTGATTCCGGCGAGTCTCACCGGAGACCGCCGCCGCTGGGTGTTTGGCGCGAGGAGGAAGATGAAGCACTGTGTGTGGCACCCATCAGCAGAAGTTTAAACTTTTCTTTGATTTTTAGTATTAGTTCAAACTTCAAACCCACATAACTTTTGCTAGGAAACTCCAAATCAAGTGAACCAAAATTTGTTGGATTCAGCTCTCTGAGTACTTTCCAAAAAATCAAGTTTCACCTCATGAAAATCCTTAGTTCTCCAGAATTAATTCTTCAAATTTAAATAGTTTAGAATTTTAACTGGAGAACCCTTTGGAGGAAAATTCTGAAATTTTGCTGGGATGTTCATCAAAATATCCCTGAGCTACCATAAAAATTTCAGATCCATTGGAGCTCATTTGATCCACCTAATGGTGTGATTAATAAAACTGTTCCAGAGAAAATAGAAAATGTCCAGAAACATTTTTCAGAATCTCTGAAATAGTTTAGCTCATATCTTTAGCTAGGAACCTTCAAATTAAGTGAAAACCAATTCCATTAGAATCCTATGGAAATCTAGTTTTCAAGTCATGGCTTGCTCCATGAAAGTCTCTAGAACACCCTAAGAGCTCCAAGTAAAGCCAAGTACATAATTATTTGTGGAGAGGTCAGATGAGCTTTGCTGCAAATGAAACTTGGCCGAGACTCTGTTTAGGTTGTATCCAAACCACAGTAAAAATTTCAGAGTCATTGGGTCTGTCTAGCAAGATCAGAAACTTAAATCTCTGTCGCTGACATGCAGGACCCGCCGGGTCGTCTTCAACCTCCGGCCGCCCGCGCCCGCGCGTCGCCGGGCTCGCCGGAGATGCGCTGAAACCCGACATCCAGCCAGCTCCCGAGCTCTCCCTTGCCACTAGGGCCTAATTCCCCATGCTGAACCGATGGCACAACTTCACCCAACCGGGTGTGGCTCTAACCATGCCGGCGACGGTGCGGCGGCTCGGCTCACCTTCGGTGGCGTCGGCCGCCTAGCCTAGACCGCCAGAAGCTTGGTGAGACGGTGCTACAGCACCAGCGAGCCATGAGGAAGCTCGACATGTCTTCAGAACTGCACGGGAATGATGGCAATTGGGGCTTCACCGTGCATCCGAGACCTCCTCCACGTTTGAGCTCGGAAAAGCTAGAATTTGTGCGGTCTACGTGCGTTTCCCTGCTAGGGTTGTGAAGAACAAACGATCGCCGACTACTGACAGTCCCGTGTGCAAGATTTGGCGACCTAAGAACGAGGATAGAGATCGAATTTGAGGTTACCGTGCAGGGAGGTCGGTTTGTGCCCGCCGGAGGAAAATTCCCGAATTCGCTCTCAGTCGTCCACGGCATGCCTTGAGCTTTGGAGGTGAGCACCACAGGGTCCTAGCGCGTCCGAGGGTACCCTTGCTCGGGCATGAAAGTCCCTCTGCAGCGCTGTCCACGTGAGACCTCTCCGTCGGTTCTCATCCGGCCACCACGGGAACACGGAGTCCTCGGGTATAGGAGCTGAACACCGATCAGTGGCACGTCGAGGAGGGAGAGGGTGAGTCCCTGATTCCATTTTGCTACTCACCAGGCCTTGTTCACGCTCGCTAGAGCCGGCTGCCGACCGATCGGGGATGGCGGCGGTGGTCTGTTCCTGTGTGCGAGAGGAGAAGAAAACCGAGCGGTTTCTCGGGGTTGTGGAAAGAGAACACGGGCTGAAGTGATGAGATCGGGAAACCAGCTCGCCAGCACAAAAGAAACTCACGAGGAGGTGTCCTCGGTGCTGCGCAGTGTCGCCCGGTGGAGTCTCGGTTGCTTCGAGTGGAATAGAAGAGAACCGACTCAATCTAGATATTTGGTGCTTATGACAAGTGGGTCCCACCTTCCCCCTCATCCCCTCTCAACAGCTCTCAAAGTTGGCAAATAACTCCATTTAATTGTGGGAAATTTGAATCTGAACAAAGTTTGGAGCATTGGACAGTTTCATTCAACACCACATTTGAATTGGAATTCCTATACAATTTAAAGTCCATTTGAAAAATGGGTAGGAAACATCTCCAAAATTCATGAAACTTTGCCTACCCCCTAATTTGGACCTAAGGATTCCAAATATGCAATCTGATTCTTGTGTTAGCTGCTGCAAACAAGAGTTTGAACACAACAGTTTTAAAATCATTGTGTTACTCTCATTTGAATTTTGAGTGGAACAATTTGTTCTCAAAATCTGACTTTAGCTTTCTCACACATATGGGAACTTCCCACCTTGGTTTTTGATCCCTCTTGGGTTCCAAGTCTTCAAATAAAAATTTGAGCTTGTGTGAAGAAAGCTCTCATGTGTGTTATCACATGTGGAAAAAGTTTTAACAAGTCCCATTTTTCATACATATGAAACCATCTTTGTACAAGCAAGAGTTTCTTTGTATTCATAATTTGGGACCTTTACATTCCTCCCCCTTAAAAGAATCTCGTCCCGAGATTATAAGGTAAAAATGAGAGGGAGGATGGTGAAAAAATAACTAATGTGCGACATCTAAAGTCGGGATAATTGGTGCGAAGAAATCCTTCGCTCTCCCATGTCGCTTTAACCTTGGAGTGACCACTCCATAAAACTTTATAGAACCACAATGTATGGTCGCGTGAGGTTCGGCCCATTATGTCGATGATCTGAACCAGTCCTTCCTGATGTGTGAGATCTGGTTTCAGTTCCTCGATATTCCCCAGCTGAGTGATGGTTGAACACTTGAGGCACTTTTTCAGCTGAGAAATGTGAAAGATGTCGTACACACCGGTGAATATCGCTGGTAATTCCATCCGGTGTGCAACTGACCCACATCTTTCTGAAAATCTGGAATGGACCAACGAATCGGGGTGAATAGAACTTTGACAAGTGAGCCTCGTCAAAAATTTCTCTTCCTCGACTCCGGTTACGGGGTACGACGATTCTGTCCTTAAACAACAGGACGCCGTCTCCGTCTTTCCGGAAATGTTTCAGTTTCCCCACTGTCTATACATCTCCGCAAATGTGGCATGCCTTGATCCTGTTTCTGGGCTGCCACCCTTTTTTCATGGATGGTGGGGATAAAAGATAAATTGTAGAGAGCTCTAGGGTGAACTATACGTAATGGTGGCTCGCTCTCTTCCAACGGGGTGATGGTTGGATTACGAACGTGTGACTTGCGACTCCCGCATTCACCCACGTTAACCTTGTCGGGGTGATAATGGACCTCTATTTCGTGATCCTTTATCAACTCCAACCATATTTGCTGCCTCATGTTACACTCCTTCTGAGCGAATATGTACCTGAGGCGCTTGTGGTTGATATATAATTGCAAGAGGTTACCGAGTAGTTAGTGCCTCCACATTTTGAGTGCGAGTGCCACGGCAGCGAGTTCTAAGTCATGAGTCGGATAGTGTTGCTCATGATTCCTGAGTTGCCGCGATCCATATACGACCACACCTTGGTCTTGCATCAGCACACATCCTAGCCCAATGCCAGGTGCATCGCAGTACACAACGAACCGTTTTGTTGTGTCTGGCTGCATCAAAACCGGTGCTGATGTTAAGTGTTTTATTAATGCCTTGAACACTGCTTTACATGCTGGACTCCAAACCTATTTGGTAGCCTTCTTCAGAAGCTATGTCCAAGGCTTGGCAATCTTCGAGAAGTTTGAAATAAACCTCTGATAATATTCCACGAGTCCAAGGAAATTCCGTACCTCGTGAGCAGTTCTCGGGATTCCAATGCAGCACAGGTGCGATATTACACGGGCTTACAGCAATGCCCTTCGCTGAGATGATATGCCTGAGACAGAGTACTTGTGATATCTAGAATTCGCACTTGCTGAATTTCACGTATAGCTTGTGATCTCGCAGCTGTTGCAAGACTATACGCAGGTGCTCCTCGTGTGCTTCCTCCGACTTGGAATAAACCAGTAGGTCGTCGATGAAGACCACGACAAACATGTCCAGCTCCGGCATGAAGACCGAGTTCCTAAGTACATGAACTGAGCTGGAGTGTTGGTAAGGCCAAGGAATGACAGGTACTCATAAACTCCGTACCTCGTCGAAAAACTGTCTTCAGAATAGCCTCAGCCCTTATCTCAATCTGATGGTACCCTGACCTTAAGTCCATCTTGGACAAGATCCTTGCTTTGACCAACAGATCAAACAATATGTCGATCTGTGGTAACGAGTACTTGTCCATGATTGTCACAATGTTAAGCGGACAAAAATTAACACTAAGCCATAGTGTCTCGTCCTTCTTCCTACTACACAGCACAGAGCAACCCCAAGGTCATGAGCTTGGTCGTATAACTCATTTGCTCTTGAGTTCACTTAGTTGCTCCTTCAGCCGTTCTCTTTGCTGTGCAGAACAGACTCTTCTGTCCTAACCCAGATTTTGATCCGTTTAGAAGCATTTTCATAACTCAAGTTGAATACCAAAGTTAAAGTTAACTTTAGTATCTTTCCAACGAGTACTCCTGTGCCTCCAGATCATTTCTGGATCAGAAGTTATGATTTCTCAAAGTTGACAGAATTCCTGGACAAAATTTGCCAGCATCTCCTTTGTATGTGGCTGATTTTTATCACAGTTATATACACAGATACATTATGAATCTGAACAAACTTTGAACTACAGCAATGTTGCATATCTCATAAACTTTCGAACGGTGTATCACAGGCTCCTTAAGGATTTTTCTACAGCAAGTTATGGCTTAAAAACAGAAAGGTCCAGAGAGATTTTTCTGCTGTCCTGGTTTTGGACAGTTTGCCTTCAACTGGACTTTTCAACCACTAAACCTGTGATTTTATTCTGGAGGTCTACAAAGAAGTTGTATAGCACTTGAACATATTTTCATAACTGTATTATACACCTTAATTGGTCAAAGCTACTCAGAGTTATGCTTTGTTAAATTCCAGCAAGAATTCCTGCCAGAAACAGAGCACTCTGTTTTTGAAATCTTTGAAACCTAGACCTTCTCTCATTTGAATATTAGCTCAAAATAAGAGTTCGGTAACCAATATTTGTTTCAAACTTCCATTTTTAGCTGAAAGTTAGCTCATGAATCATTTCTTCATAGGGAAGAGGATTATTAAGTGTAGTACGGTGTCGATGCACCGTAAGGAAAATGTCGGTACTACGTAGCCTCACCAAAAGAAAACCTAACCGGATTATACTGGCATATCTGTTTTATCAGTGGCACTAAGACGGTCACTCGCAAACGTGTACTACACAGGATACGTACGTGGTTAGTACCTGCAGAAAAACACTCAATGATGATGCACAAATAGGTTTTCTCATTTCAGGCAGTTCCATATCATACTAAAAACATACGCCCCGTATCATTTCCATATGGGTCGTCCTTGAGTCAAGTCACGTCTCAAGGTACATGGTCGCGTTTTCACACCACACAACGGGGAACCCGAGTAGAGCACGAACAGGTCGTCACGGTTGGGAATGTTATCAACCCAACAGATACCACCTATTGCCCTGCAGGGCACGCTGATGGCAAGCGCTGCGTATGTCCCCCTGGGCTATTTCCAGACGAACACACTATCGTGTTACTGACCACATGATGGGGTCTCCACTTACTTGCCTAATGCACGCTAGGGATCAGCGTTGCATATGAACTCAGGAACATGAAGAGTCAAAGAGTTTCATATTGACATCTCACACCAAGCTGTGAGACCTATCCCTGAACCACTTTCCTCGTCAGGGGAGCTAACCGAAATTGAACCACTTTTGGTGGCGTTCCTTACCATTCTTACCTGAACGTAGGTGCGTCGTTACATAATCAAAATTCAGAATTATAACAAGTATGTTAGTGCTGCCACTTTAAGTAACTATACTACTATAGTCCTTATGTGGGCCTAATACCGTTTCCTCACCGTATCCTTAGTTTTTGTCGTAATACGATCCTTATTCCGTGCGCTATTATCAATGCGGCTCTGATACCACGCTGTGAGGGCCCGGTCCCGATCACCGGGCCGTGCCGCTTGCCCGGGAATCGCATTGGGTGGTGACGTGCGATGCGGCACCCACCAGCACACATAATAAAGCATCATATTACATAAATCAAGCGGAAGCTTACAAAGTGTAAATTTTTACAAATACTTCTCAAAATAATCTACAGCGGAAGACTATTGCAACTCACGTCTCATACCTATGCTAAGCAACAGAGAAGGTGTCCAGCCCGCGGACCCTCCTCGCTAGCAACACTATCACAATAGCAGCGACAGGGGTTGCCATGAGTTCACCACTCGGAGAGTTCCGAGTCTCATCGGACACCCGTACATATCAGCGGACAGTTATTACCAGCAAAACAACTCATGTAGTATCCGTGAGCATGAAGCTCAGCAAGACTTAACCGTCACCCATGTCATGAAACTCTACATGCTGAAAATAGAGGGCTGAATATAGAAGTTTGCACAGAAGATGAACTTGAGCTAAAGGAGAGTCCTTACTTCAAGTTTTAAGCAACTTTTATAGCCCTCGCAAAATTTACATGGAGACTCCACAATCAAACAAGAAATGCTTCATCTCGATGTCACTTGCCCGAGGTGAAAATACTTTAATGAACTACCCTAGACCCATACAGACCATGCGCCAACAACGTCGAGACTCCACAATCAAACAAGAAACGCTTTGCCTTGACGATACTAACCTAAGGTGGAAAATAAATTTAGTGAAAGTGTTGATCATTCCTCATCTCCATTATGAGGATTACTCAAGCATTATTAAGGTTTTCCCAGTTTACTACTACGTCACGACTCAGTGTACAAGTATGCTCACTACCGCGAGCGACGATGATTGCAATCAAAAACACCCGGCTGACACGAAACGTACGCCCGTACTCGACATTGCACACAGCAACCATCACTGACGTCGTACGTGGCAACCTTTCACACGACACCCAAATGTCGAACCGGTACCACCGACTGGGATTAAGTCTCGCTACGGTAAACCCTCGTAGAGCCGACTTCTCTATCCTTTCAGCATCTGCATCAGACGGTGAGGTATGCCTCGACACCCAGGTTAACATGTTACATCGGTTTCCTAGGTCCCATATAGCCAGTATGCATCCGGTACACATCTCAAACTTGTCCAGCGGGGCCGCACACAAGAACGGGCCTTAATCGACTCAGACATAGACTAGGTTCACAGGACCACGTCCTTGAGCCTTCTATCCACTGCCCGGTCTCCATTCCAAACTATGAGGATCAATTCCCAACTCTTCCGATTGATCCCCCTTAATCCTGGTTCACAAGTAGGAAACTGCTAACCTATTCTACATTTTACTCCAGGGTTTTATGGGTCATGCATTTGGAGTGTCATACCACCTAGACTTAATGCAATAAACAAAATGCTAGACGATATAAAGTGAATACAAATAAAAACCTATAAGTTTTGATGCAAACCGGGGCTTGCCTTTGTTTTGCAGGGGACTTATATATATGAGGTTAAGTTAGTGAAGATCACTTGGCTTGATCAAGTGCTTTCCTCCTTCCTTGATCTCCACTCCGATGACTTCAAATTCTTCACGTAGATGCTACACGTAATGAATATGCATATATGTTTGATTGTAAAACTTTTGCTATCAAGTGCTAAAGACAGGTTTAAAATTGGAACTCTGTTTAAGAATTTAAAATGACGCTGGTGCTAGTGGTTTGGGTTTGGGTTAAAGTATTATGATCAAGTGCTAAGTGTTTTTCCCATCTTCTATGTTGATCCCGTTAAAAGATTTAAACAGAACAGTGGTGATCCAGAGCTCCAATGCATCTGAAAATTGTCATGTGAGTTCCTTGTCACAAGAGAGTCCTCTGAACCAAAAATTTACACTTTTCCTTGAGTGGTTTGTTCAGAACAACTCTCTAAGCAATTAAGCAAAAAGGAATTAATTCTGAAGCAACTTCCATGTTCATGCCAAACTTAGTGAACTAAAATTTCAATTATAGCTCATAGGACTTGCATGAATTTTCCTAGGATTTTTGGAGCTAAGAATTACCCATAACTGAATTTCCAAGTTTTGGAAATTCTCTGAAAATGTTTCTGTATTCAATTGAACACAGCAACTTCAAATCTGAATTTGCCCCAATCAAATCAACCCCAAATTAGCTGAAACATTTACAGGAGTTCAATAACATCCTAAGGAATAACCTGGCAAAGTTTGAGGATTTTTGGATGAACCAAACCCCCTCTAAAATTCTTTTGCTGAAAAGATTTAAAGAATTTTCCATAATTAAATAATGGGTTTCATACAAATTGGATTGCATATTTGGGTAGATCTATTCAATATAAATCCAACCCAATTTGAATCACTAAATTTGGAGCTTCCTACCTCAAGCTATGACCTTTACAAGAATTGGGAAAAATCTGACAATGAACTATGTTCTATTTTCCAATTTCCAGAGACATAAGGAATTAACACCACATTTGACCAAGCAAATTAGGTCCAATACCTCTGAAATGTTTACTGGAGTTCAAGTGTTTTTGGAAGAATCGCCTGCCCAAATTTGGGAATTTTTCAATACACAGAACTCCTGGAAAAATTCCTACAAGATTTTCTTTATATGAATTAATGAGCCAAATCCAGGTATTTTCATAAACATTGGTATGTACCCCTGGATACTACTCTTTGAGAGGGATCCAACAAAATTTGTTTCACAATTTTTGGACATTCCTACACAAAGTTGTGGTGGTTCAAAAGTTTGAACTGAAATCTGGAATCCCTAAAATGTTTAAATGTCTGCTACTGGGACCGGGCCACGTGTCTCCCTCTGAGACAAAGCCACACGGGCCACTGATCTCTTCCCGTGCATAACCTAGCTGTCACCGTGAGCCCGATCCTTCCCACCATATCCGCAGTGGGAAAACCGGAAAATACGCCGGCTACAGCCAAAATCCAGCTAGGGTTGCGAAGTGAACTTGAGCGCTGTCAAGTCTAGCTCCTGTGAGTGCAGTATGATGTGCCCTAAGCAAGTCTACGTCAGGAATTTACGGTTTTCTTACCAGAGGGTAGTTCTGCACCGGCTGGAGATGTTTTGCGAATTTCGCCGGCGATGATCGGTCACTGGTTCTAGGCTTTGGGGTCGAGCAGCGTGGAGCCTAGGCGCGTCCAAAACCGCTCCTTCTTGGTCGTGACAAGCCCTCTGCCTAGCTGCCTACGGGGACACCTTGGCTCGGTTCTTCCCGGCTGCCGCGAAGAACGTCATTTGCTCGGTTTGTGGTGGCTCAGCGCGACTGGAACTGGTGCGGGGAGGTCGTGGGAGGTCTGAGGATGTTGTTTTGCTGGGCTGCCGATTCTTGCAAGCGAGCTGAGGTCGCTCCCGAACGATTTGGCGATGGCGGCGGCGCTTCTGTTCTCTTGCGGTGGGAGCGAGGGAAAACGGGTTTCTCTCGGTGCTGTGGCTCGCTGAGGCGCGGCTGGAAGTTAAAGCCCCCATGTGGAGCTCGCCAGCGCGAGAGGGAGGAGCAGGAGGTGGCATACGGCGCTTCTCGGTGAGTCACGGTGGAGACTCGGCTCTGTTCTGAGTGCAACACTTAGCCCCTAAGGCTATTGATCTTTGTGCAATTTTGACCTCCCAAATGACATATGGGTCCCACTTGTCAATGCTCCCCCACCTCTCAAAAGATCTCCAAAAACTTGGCAAGTGATGAATTCAAATGTTTGGAGTCTCAAACTGAGCTACATTTGTATGGTTGGGCAAATTTCCCTCAAATTCAAATGTATATTCGAATTCTTGGCATATTTGGATCCTTTTTGGAAAAATGGGTAGCAAACCTTTTCAAAAATTATTAAAACTTTGCCTCCCCACTAATTTGGACCTAAGGAATCCAATTATGCACTTTGATCCTTGTGTTGGCTGCTGCAACCATGAGTTTGAAAGCAACAGTTTTGAATCACCCTCCCATGTGTTATCATAAGTGTAGAAAGTTTGAACTAATACCCTTTTGATGGAGGTTACTTGCTCTTCACCATTTTTCACAAGATATCCACAACAAAAGTGTGGTGTTGTGAGGTGAGGAAAAGTTTTTGCAAGTCCCTTTTCTTGGGCTTTTACAGGTAGGTTGTACATCGTTAAGACCACGGTCCATGTGTTGTGTATACTCCTTTTTTTACCAAACGGATTCAGTCCGTCTGTACCTAAGGGTAAACCGTACATTTTTTATTTCCTTTGCAAACTTTGGATACTGAATATCAAAATTTTTCCACTGGGTTGCATTACCAGGGTGTCCAATATGTTTTTCATTCTTCCTGCGCTGCTCGGAATGCCAACTGATAAGTTCAGCCTCCCTAGGGTTTGAGAACAAACGCTTCAAGCGATCAATTACTGGAAGGTACCACATCACCAAGGCAGGAATTTTTCTCTTATTCTTCCCGACTGCATCGTTAGAAGTATCGTCATCGTCACCTTCACGGCCAATAATATTCTTCTTATTCTTCACGGTCTTATTTGTATTGGTAACATACTGGTGATTGTGGTCCTTCTTGTATCTACTAACACCGCATATAGGGTATGTAGTTGCGAGCTCATGCTCTTTGCGATACAGAATACAATGGTTCACACAAGTGTGTATTTTTGTCACACCTGGTGGCATCGAACAAGGAAGTTTGATCGCTTTATAAGTGCTTCTATGCAGTTTATTGGGATTTGGAAGAATTTCTGCCGAAAGATTCAAAAGATCAGAGAAACTACAATCGGACCATCTGTTAGTGGCTTTCAACTTTAGTAGTTCTAGGACTGCACGCAATGTAGTAAACTCTTTATCACAACCCTTTGATTCATCATATAAGAGCTCCCTCGCCGCAATCTGCAATGTCTCCATTTTACTTAAACCTTTACTTGCTCCCATAGAATGAATAGATGTGGTACGATGTGACGCAACATCTCCTCACAATAAAACTCATCATCATCATCACCATCATCATCCTGATTGCCACTACCATAATCAATATTAGCATTATCGTCATCAGAATCACTCTCATCATCTTTATCCACCTCATGTGTATCTAACACACCATGCTGTGTCCATATTGTGTAGTTTTTTTTGAACCTACTTTTCACCAAATGAGATAGGATTACTATAGTATCTATCGAATAAATATTATTTTCACAGTCGATACATGTACATAATATGTCATCTATCTTTTGCATCTTCGCATGTCCCTTGGACGCTTCAGTAAAGTTTGCAACATTTTGAATGTACATAGGATCAGGTCATGGCATGTTGTACATCCACGCTCGGCGGTCCATCTTCTATGTCAAACTGTAAAAATAAAAATATGATAGTAACAATTTCTTGAATCCATGTGAAGGTTGAATGTTGAACACAAGGTTCATAAAGCTAGCATACAGTGATGGCACTTGGAGGTGAGAATGACGACGTGTGCATGCTTGGTGGCGAGGGCGGGGACGGCGACGTGGGCTCGGCAGCGAGGGAGAGGATGGCGATGGTGGCAAGTGGCAAATGTATTTTCGGCAGATTGACGGAGTCGATGTAAAATCTCCCGATTTAGATTTTTGCAGTGCCCAAGCGGTGCTTTATATAGTCGTCCATTATCACAGGCGGGTTTTAAGGTGTTCCATTAAAAACCTCCTGCGATAATTGTCTGTTCATAGGTCTGCTCTTCAGTTTCTTATTCCTTAGCTTCATTTCTATTTAGATTCCAATGTAAATACTCAAACATGTATAGATTCTGCAAATTAAGTCCAAACTCGATGATTTTTTTCTATATTCTTCAAAAATTAATATATACCAGATCGAACAAAAAGTTTAAAACTTATATATGTATAATTATTATGTTTTGGTAAATATATAATTAATTTATATGCACATATTATTCAGATCTTCATATCTCCTAAAAAATAGATATTCCATTGAAAGTTGGTTTGAATGAACATATTGTCTTATTATACATGTATGAATTTTGTTATTTTTTTTAAGGCAATCCAACATGTCAAAATTCAAATTATCCATCATTCTAGTGAAATGCTCATATGCATATGAGGCATTCTTCAAATTTTGAACACACATCCATTCAAAAAATTTTGTAAAAATATGAAAAAAAAT
Organism: Neostapfia colusana; assembly: GCA_030760725.1. Lineage (NCBI taxonomy): Eukaryota > Viridiplantae > Streptophyta > Magnoliopsida > Poales > Poaceae > Neostapfia > Neostapfia colusana. The sequence continues at coordinate 39,565,081 of JASWHV010000006.1, read as the reverse complement.
CATAGAGGTTGGTATGATGACTAAAAAGTCCATCAAAAAATGCATTCACAAAATCATTGTATTATGCAAGATACAAAAATGACAAATAACTTATTTATTTGTTTTTCATGTTTTGACCAATTTCAAAGGTCTTTCCAAGTGAAATTTAATGGGCACCTGTAATACTAAATCATATTACAAGAACTTTGAAGTTGGGCTTTTACAAGCCCCCTTATTTTGATCAAAAATATTAATTAATCCTAAACTTAGCAAACTTTTTTACAGGCGATTCTATATTAAAAACCGCTTACGATAATTGCCTCTTCATAGGTCTGCTCTGAAGTTTCTTCTTCCTTTGCTTCATTTTTATTTAGATTCCAATGTAAATACTCAAACATGTAAAGATTCTGCAAATTAAATCCAAACTCGATGATTCTTTTTCTATATTCTTCAAAAATTAATGTATACCATATGGAACAAAAAGTTTAAAACTTATATAGATAACATTGTTATGTTTTGGTAAATATAGAATTAATTTATATGCACATGTTATTCAGATTTTCATATCTCCTAAAAAATGGATCTTTCACTGAAAGTTGGTTTGTATGAACATATTGTCTTATTTATACATGTAAGAATTTTTTTAATTTTTTTGAAGCAATCCAACATGTCAAAATTCAAATTATCCATCATTCTAATGAAACGCTCATATACATATGAGACATTCTTCAAATTTTGAACACACATTGATTCAAACAATTTTGTAAAAATCTGAAAAAAAAATCATAGAGGTTGGTATGATGACTAAAAAGTCCCATAGAAAAATGCACTCACAAAATCATTGTATTATGCAAGATACAAAAATGACAAATAGCCTATTTATTTGTTTTCCATGTTCTGACCAATTTCAATGGTTTTTCAAAGTGAAATTTAATTGGCACTTGGAATCTAAATCATATTACAAGAACTTGGAATTTGGGCTTTTACAAGCCCCCTTATTCTGATCAAGAATATTAATTAACTCTAAACTTAGTAAACTTTTTTCACAGGCAGTTCTATATTAAAAACTGCATGCGATAATACATTTTCGCAGGCGGTGTTTAATTCATCTTCGAGGAGGAGGAAGGTCGCACGCCGGTCACACTTCTCTGCCACCACCGGCCACAATTATGTTCTCCGCAGCTCTTCCTGCCGGGGCCGCTTATCTCCCTTTGTCAACAATGGAAGACACACTTTTATCTCGCACGTCTCTACACCACCGGCCGCAATTAAATTCTCCGCACTTCCTCCTCCTCGGGCTGCGTGTTTCCCTTCCATCCAACTCCAGATGCTCTCTATTCGAACCCTTAGCGATTGACCAACTCCAGTGCGACCACCGCCTGCCGTCCACTGTTCGCCATCGCCGTCATCGTCATCGTTGCCATCACTACTCACTTCTATTCTATGTCGTCATCGTCATTCATGGATGGGAACTTTGTTAACGACTTGGCGCGTGACCGACTCAAGGAGGAGCACTTGGCGTGGTTCAAGAACCACCCCCATGTATGTACATATGGCACACCAGTCGCCCTGTAGTTTTGCTTTTCCATCTTGTTTGTTTTGGGTATTTTCAATTTCATGGCTGGCCATTTGTGTCACTTGTTGTCCAATTTCTCTGCGTCGGGTTTCTTTGCGAAGCCTGAGTCGAGAGAGTTAATGAAGTGGCAGTGCATCGTCCCCGGTAAAGAAGGGTAAGTCATGAAGAATAATCACAATATAGTATAACTATCGTTCCCTTATTAATGAATTTCCGTTGTAGACTGACTGCAAAGGTGGTTACTACCCACTGACAATCTCTTTCTCGAAGGACTATCCCTTGGTACCTCCGAGATGCGCCTTTCCACACGAATGTCTATCGCTCAGGATTTCTCAACCTTGGGGTTCTTGATCAAGATATTGTAAGACTTATTTTGCTCAAATAATTAGTATTTGTTGCCGAACTTATTTGAAGTGGTTTCTTATGTTGCTTAAATTGATATTTAGTAGGGGTTGTGTCCTAGTATTAATGTCAGGATTTTACTACTTGAAGTTCAGAGTTTGCTTCATCAGCCAAATGCGCCCGATGTTGAAAATGATTGCTTAATATACTTATCAAGATTAGTAACTTTGTGTTAGTGAGCAACCTAGGTTATATATCATTCCCCATTCAACATTCATCAATTTATAGAATGTTAATGTTATTTTCAGGATCCAGAGGAATATAAGACACGTGTTTGGGAGCAAGCTCGACGGTACAGTTTAGATCGATTGATGGTATCTTCATAGGAATATAAGTCTGAAATTTATAGTTTAGAGGGCACGCAATGTGTATAAACTATGAAATGTTCATTGAGTTGCAAATATTTATCTCTAAATTGCAATGTGATTGTGGTTCTATATGTTCATTATGACAACGATGCACATTTATTATCTCTGCACGCGAAGTGGCAACGGATAAATATACTAGAAAGACCATAATTTAAACATTTTTCACAGACGGTGTTTAACTAAGAGCCTGTGAAATCTACGCCTATATAAGGCCGCTCAGGCGGTTCTAAATTACAATTTATATCTCCACGCAAACTGGCAACGGACAAATATACTAGAAAGAACATAATTTAAACATTTTTCACACGCGGTGTTTAGCTAAGAGCCGCCTGTGAAATATGCCCCTATATAAGGTCACTCAGGCGGTTCTAAATAACAATTTACAAACCGCCTGCACTAATACATCTTCATAGACATTGTTTAACAAAGAGCCGCCTGTGAAAATCTGCGCCTATATAAGGCCGCTCGGTCTCCTTGAAAAAACCCAAACCTGGAGATTTCACTTAGACGCCTCCAGGCTGCCAAAATTTTCCTTTGCCGCCAAAACCCTAGCCGCTGAGCTAAGTCCTCGCCGCCGAGCTTCGTCCTTGCTGTCCTCGCCGCTGAGATTCGTCCTTGCCGCCGATCTTCATCGTCGCCATTGCCATTACAGTGGGAATTGCCATCTATGTACGTCCGCATCTTTCCTCCCTTCTCTCCCACCTCCCTTCTCTGTCCCCCACGCCGCCTCCTTCCCTCCCCCCTCCCCGTGCCGCCTCCCTCCTCGCTCTAGCCACCGGCCAAGTGTCTTCCTCACCCTCAACACTGACTCCCTCCTCTCTTTTCTGTACCCCTCCGACACCATCACCGCCGCACCCCCACGCCTTAATCCTACCCGCACCACATGGAATCTACTCGCGAACTATAGTTCGGGTTCACACGGGTATGGTTTACGAAGCAAACTAAAGTTTATGTTTCCAATGATGAGACTGGGCAGAGGGTGTAAGCAGCAACAAGACGAGGTCTTGATCTGCCTGTGTCGGTTAAGGACCGTTCTCGTGTGCAGCCCCGCTGAGCAAGTATTGAGTAGTGTACCGAATGCTTATTGGTATATGGGACCCAGTAAACCGATGTACCAGGTTAACTGGATTGTAGAGGCATACAACACCATCTCGTTAGACCTATGAGCCCGAGACGGAGTGACCGGATCTGCAGTTGGGTGTCCTGCGAAAGGTTGCCACATACAACTTAATGAAGGACGCCAGATTTGGTTCTTCATAGGAGGGTGTATGTGTTGAGTAAGCCGGGAAGTGTTTGATTCAAATCACCGTCCCCACGGTTATGAGTACCACTTGGTCACTGTGTTCTTACGTAGTAATCAAAGTTGAGTGACAACAATTTGCAAGTTTTATATGCTGTTATGTTAAATTGAATTGCATGATAACCATGTTTGAAGTAGAGATAGAGCCAATTAAAGTTATTTTCCACATTGGGATAAGTAACATTGGAATGAAGCGTTTCTTGTTTGATTGTGGATTTCAAATGTTGCTCGGCGCAAGGTCATTACTATGATGGCTAAAATCTAAAAATCAAGGATGAACTTGTAGGCGAGTCTTTATGCAACTTCAAATGTCTATGTCTTAGGTTACCTTCATGTAGACTTGCATGCCTTAGGAGAGAAGGTTAAGTCTTGCTGAGCCATCGTGCTCACTCTAGCAGAGTCGTTGTTTTGCAGGTAACCCGTCGTATACCTTGAAGGGTTAAGCATGACAGCACCATTCTTGGCTTCATGGTCATAAGAAACTCTGATCGCCACCGAATCCATTTCCTGCTGCTAGAAAGTGTTATCCTCGGGCAGGATAACTCCTTTGCTGCTTAGCTAGGTTCGTGAGAGCGACCGCAGTTGTAATTCTGCTGCAACTTTGATTGTATATTCCGCTGCTGTACATTTGAGTGTACAATTTTATTTGTAAAACAAATCTGTCGTTTAATACACATTGTGTATGTTTGGAGTCATTTCTGTGTGTGCTGTTCGGTGTCACCTAACACGGCACCACCCAATACGATTCCTGGAGTGGTGGGGTGGCCATCCCCCACAGCCGTCGGGGACGAGATCCCTGACCTACAGGAATCCTACACGCCGGTCCCTAGAGAGGATCAGGTACATGGCGGGGGAAGGCCTGACCTCGCTGATTGTCCTGGCCGACTTCCTGTCCTGCCGGATCGCCCCTCTCCGGCAGCGCGTCCGGCCCGCCTGGCAGTACAATGGGAAGGGCGACATGACCCGGTTGGCACATGGAGCAGGGTCATTGATGGATCAGGAGATGCTGGGTATGATACTGCAGAAGCTCTCCTGCGACCTGATTACTGACGACTCCATCACCCCGCCAGCAAGCTGCCAGCCCGTCTTCCTCAACCTGCAGGCACGGTCAAGGCTGCTGAGGAAGATGCCGACACTGGACGACATTGATGGCGCAGTGCGGCAGATCGGTGATCCCTCGCGGGGCGTGGAGGTCCCCGGAGTGGACAGCGCCGGTGTTCAGGCGGGGCCTGCGCTGAGCTCACTCCCAAGCAGAGGGAAGGAGTCGGCTGGTAGGTTCACCCCTGCGGTGCACCCTTTCTCACCGCCCAAGGATGCCCTGGAGTCGAGCAGGGCACCAAAGAGGAAGATGGTCCATTCTGACGGAATCTTCGTCTAGGGCCCCCAGGCAGGGGGTTCCCAGGCTTCCCGCGGTCCTGCACCGGGCTCAGCGACTGGTGCCGGCGGCAGCTCTGGAGCTGCTGCTGCCAGAGAAGCCCCGGCGGCCACGGGAAGGGTGGCTGGCGCTGCTAGAGCTTCATGGAGGGCCCCCGACGCGCCTACATTGCAAAAGAAGTCCTTGGGTACGTCCCCGGCTCGGAAGCCATCGTCAGGAAAGGCTTCTGAGGCGGTGTCGGCAGCGATGAGGATTCCAGCAGCGCCGTCAGCTCCTAAGCTATCGAGGGCAGCCCCAACACATGGTGCATCTTCGGCGTCGAGGTCCTCAGCAGGGAAGGCTCCTGCTATGCCATCTTCAGCGACGAAGACCCCTGTGGTTCCGCCGGCTCCGAAGCCGACGGAGGCGACCTCAACACCGGAGGGGGCGAGTGGCTCGAGCCCTCTGCGTAAGAAGCTCTGCGCGGGGTGGAACCTACAGAATTCCAGGAACGGCTCAACCTCCATGTTCTGGTTATATACTGAGCCTCTGGATGTCGTAGTTGATTCTTGACGCTTCTTCTTGCAGGGCTCCTCAGCAGAGCACCCCTCCTCCTCCTCCTCCTCCTCCTCCTCCTCCTCCTCCTCCTCCTCCTCCTCCTCCTCCTCATCCACAGCAGTCTGGGAGACGGAGCTCCTTCTTTGCCGAAGCTCCAACTCCGGCGGCAGTGCCTGAGCCGACGCCTGGGGCGGCTTCGGATGTCGGCACCCGGGCCCCCGAGGCCAGCCAACCGGCGGGCGTGGATGCCTCTGGCAGCGACGCGGCTGCTGCTGAGTGAGCTGCCAGCCCTCCTCTTCCTCTGCAGGTTGCCGTTGTGGTAGCCCCACGGGAAGATGAAGAGCCAGAGGGTGTCGAGGCAGTCCATCGCCTGGCGATGCCGAAGGCTGTCCTACTCCCCAGGATCGTGAGGGCAGTCCGCGCTAGCCTGGACCAGATGCAGGACGTGCTCGAGCAGGAGTGGGCCGAGTTGTGCTCTGAGTGGGAGCGCCTCCAGGACTTGGACGACCTACTGAAGGCGTGGGTCCAGTCCGCCAGAGCAAAGGTGCAGGCTTGGGAGGAGCGGCTTGAGGCGTGGGAGGAGGTCCTCGAGGAGAGGGAGGTTGTCGTCTCTGATCTCAACAAGAGAGTTCTGAGCCTCCTTTCTGTGGCCAAGGACCTCCATGCTACTGCCGACGCCCATCTCTCAGCTTTGCCGGAGCTTCGGGAGACGCTCCTTCGATGGGAGAAGGAGGCGGAGGTGACGGAGAGGGAGCTCTCCGATCGTCTGGCCACCCATGAGGAGGAGCGGGAGCGCCTAAAGAAGCGGCTTCAGGGCGTCTACGTTCAGGAGCTCGCCGCTGCGTCCAGGGAGTCTGACCTGGATGAGCGGACCACGTAGCTGGCTACCAAGGAGCAGGCCCTGGCTGCTATGGGGCAGGAGCTGGCCACCCGGGAGCAGGAGCTGGCGAGGGGGAGTTCGGCTGGGGATCTAGCTTCTTCTGCTAAGGTAGTCGAAGATCTCCGGGATTCTTGCACCGCTGAGGTAGAGAAGGTCTGGGACTTTCTCGTCCATGTGGAGGCGGCACTGGAACCCTTTATCTTTGGCCCCTTGCGCTTCGGTGGTTTGGCCCAGGAGGTGAGCCAGGTGCTCCCTGCCATGGACTCGGTCGGGGAGAAGCTCCTGAAGCTGGAGAACATCATGAGGGGGCAGCTGGAGGCCGAAGGCAAGGCTCTAGGCCAACAGGTGGCAGAGCATGTGCTCTACTGCCTTCGGAGCTGCGACCCTAGCATCTCTCTGAAACCTGTGGCGTAGGGCCACAACACAGAGCTGTCAGGGGTGGCCAAGTCTGCTGTGGAGGAGGTCGCCCGACTTGTAGCTTCTAGGTTCCAGTGTGGATAGCTCCTAGGTCTCCCGCTCGCCTTGTATCCTCCTTTGTATGTCAAAACTCTGCTATTTAATAAAGACTTTTTGCATGAAATCTTGTATTCTCTTGAGTTGTTGGTGTAGACTTTAGACCCTTGGCAGCGCAAAGTTCCGGAATGACTTAGCCGAGGTGGATAGCTCTTTGCCGATGTCCCGAGTGTAAGTGTAGGATCGAAGAGCATGTGAAAAGCTACCAGAGGGGGGTGAATGGTAGATTTAAGCTTTTTAGCAGAAGCAACAAAAACCCCTTCGGCAGAAAAATCGATATGTTAAAGAAACTGTGTATGCGACTGATCTAAATGTGTTCAACCATGACAAAAGTGGTATATGTTATAGATAATCAAGTCACAAAGACACTACAACAAGAATCACGGAAATCCGTCAAGAAAAACTCAAGTTATGATCGAAAGATCAAACGAGGGTCAATCTGTTCTACTCGAGTAAAAACTAGATCTGCAACACTGCAAAGAAACTCGTGTAGATCCTAAACAAACAATCCAATGACCGTAAAATTTTTAAAGATTATATATAATCAAGTTGTGAAGACAACCCAAAAAGAATCATGTCAATTGGATCTGTAAAACTCTAGTTATGATCAAAACACCGAAGCACTGTCGTGCTGTCCAGAAACCCGACGAGAAAGACTTGACAAAAATAAGTCAGACAAACAAGTCACAAAAGCTCCTCTAAATTACAAAATTTATTGATCAAAACATAAGAGAAACAGCCCAAGGTCTTCTTGCCACGATCTCTGGCCTCCTTGCTTATATAACCAGATCAGAGGCCAACCCAATTCAAACTAGGACTCTAATCATACTCAGTTTTTGAATCTAAACTTTCCACAACTGCTCAAGACTCTTCTATACGCAGATAGAAGCAATCTTAAGACCTCCAAACACCTTTCGGAACGTATCCCACATTACTGAAACAACTCAACTTCGTGTCCCACACGAAATCTATCATAACCAACTCAAATCTTTGCATATTTGAGCCATAACCGACTCAGCCGCAGCCTTAGTCCATAATCTAGCCGGTTGGACATTTCCTACCAATTTTTTACGTTCACATCTCTTCATCACGCCTTATAACCATGTTGCCACGTTCATGCACTCCTTGCACACGTGCAAACACCTTCCAACGACATCCACGATACCTTCATATGCATTGTTCTTGATCCAAACATGTTGCGTGACCTCTGGATCAACTCAACCACAATTCCTCCCAAACTTGGTTGTCGAACCTCATCTTCTCCCTAAGACTAGTTCAATGGATCCCGTCACCAGCCATATCTTGAACTCAAGCAACACCTGCACATGAATAAACAACCAATACTTTCGAGCACAAGTCCGCGACTTGACTCACGTTAGTTCCGAAAACCACAACACCTTACGTGAACACCTCACATAAGCATGCTGCAAACCATAGCAAAATGTTAACCACCGTAAACAGCCATAACACTTAAAAAACTTAGTAAAAGAATACTAAGAAAAATTTCCATAGATGTAAAGCAAGTTCGAAACATTTGCATGGTAAAAACAGAACCATTGCGATTTAGCTACGGACCTTGCAAAACCTAACCGGACCTTGAGCCGGAGCTTACGAAAGCTAGCAGAACCTAGCACCGGAACTTACCAAAGCTAGTCGGACCTACCGCCGGAGCTAACCAAACACATGTCGGACCTAGCCATAGCATGTCGGACCTTACGACGGATCTTGTCGGAGCTCGGACCTAGAGTCGGACCTTGACAGAAAGAGTGTTTTGACAGAATTCGAAACATTTATCATCATAGCCAATGTATTCAGCACACATAGGTCTCACAATCTCCCCCTTGATGAATGCATTGGCAACACCACTTAAAATCTGAAAATTGTCTTATTCACATGAAAAGTTTTGAAAACAATCAAATGAGAAAGAAATTTCGAAACTAAAATTTCTCCCCCTGTGTATATTTCTCCCCCTTTGTAAATCAGAAATAAAATGAGAAGAAAAACAAAAATTCTCCCCCTGAGAAGAATCGTGTCAAAACACTTGTGAATCATGCAATGTGTCATCCATTTCCCCCCCTTTGACAATGTATTCAGCAAGGTTTAAAAGAGAAATTTTAATTGTTATGAGCGTATTTATAACATATACATATAAAACAAAGCTCATCCAATCCATACTATCAAGTAACTTACACTATCACATCAACGAGATACATAAAGTAGTGTAAGCCATGCTAGAGATCAAGTGTAATTTTCAATTTAAGCAAGTCATGATCTCACAAACTTAACTATGTCAATACCTGAAAGCATGACACTTGTTGCTGCATTTTAATTATTTTTGAAAGCACAAATTCAGATCATATGACATTTGCAAGAGATTATATGCCGCATCAGCCTTATTATAACCAACCAAGTCAAGCCTATGTCATTGACAATGATAAGCTTAAGGACATGGTTTTAGTTATACACAACTTTTTCCAAGTTCATATCTAAGTGCAATGATAAGCCATCTCAAAAGAAGAAGTGTGATGCATGCATATTCTCTTGATCTTTTTTTCTCAATTTTTCATTTGAACATAAAAGCTCAACATGTGAATTTTGATTGATTATTTTTTCGTTATTAAAAGCACTTATGAGCAAGCAACAAGTTTAAAACAGCAAGATAGTTCGATCATGACCAGATTTAGTGTAAATAATTATTCCAATTACTAGTCATGGCAAAAACTACAAAATGTATAACATGAGTAATGTAGTAGGAACTTTCAGCATATAAAAGGAATCACATAGTCATATATGTATGAAATACTATGCTCATATTAAGCCATGAGGATGTATAACCCCTATTTCACTATGAATGAAACAAAAACAAGTGAAATCCAAAGGTTTTGTAAAAATGTCAGCCGATTGTTGCTCGGTATCTACATGGTGAAGCACAATGTTTCCTTTTTAACATTATCACGGAGAAAGTGATACCTAATGCCAATGTGCTTTGTTCTCGAATGTTACACGGGGTTTTTAGCAATGCAAATGACACTAGTGTTATCATAAAATAGTGGAACACTATCTAGATCAACCCCATAGTCCTTAAGTGTTTGAACAATCCAAAGAATTTGTGAGCAAGCGCTAGCAGCAGCTACATATTCATATTCGGCTGTGGATTGTGCAACTGATTTTTTTCTAGAGGACCAAGCAACAAGTGAATTACCAAGAAAATGACAAGCACCCAAAGTAGTTTTCCTATCAATTCTACAACCCCCAAAATCAGCATCCGAAAAAGCTTTCAAAGTAACGGTTGATGAAGAAGGAAGAAAAATCCCAAATTCTTGAGTTACATGTAAGTACCTGAGAATGCTTTTGACGGCTTGACGATGTGAAGCACGTGGGGAAGCTTGAAATCATGCACAAAGAAATACGCTGAATTGTATGTCCGGTCTTGATGCCGTGAGGTACAAAAGTGATCCAGTCATACTTCTATATTCTTTTTGATCCACGGGTTCACCATCTTCATCAAGTTCAAGTATCGTTGATGTACCCATTGGTGTCCGTAGAGACTTGCTTTTGTCCATGTTGAAGCGCTTAAGAAGGTCTCTTGTATACTTTTTTTGATGCACAAAATACCCTCCTTGGTTTGCTTGATTTGCAGCCCCAAATAGTATGTGAGTTCTCCCGTCATACTCATCTCAAATTCTGAACTCATCATAGCTGAAAACTTGGACACAAGATCATGAGAAGTACAATCAAAGATAATATCATCCACATACACTTGAATGAATAATGAGTCATTGCCATGCTTAAGCACAAAAAGAGTTTTATCAACCTTGCCCATGGTAAACCCCTTTTCGAGTAAGAATGTTTTTAACCTATCATACCATGCTGTAGGGGCTTGTTTAAGACCATACAAGGCTTTGAACAGTTTGTAAACATGATTAGGAAAATTTGAATTTTCAAAACCCGGTGGTTGCTTGACATAAACCTCCTCATCTATGTAGCCATTATGAAAAGCACTTTTAACATCCATTTGATATAAATTGAAACCTTTAGATGCAGCAAATGCTAACAAAATTTTTATGGCTTCTAATCTAGCAACAGGAGCAAAAGTTTCATCAAAATCTAGTCCTTCAACTTGTGTCAAACCTTGAGCAACCAACCTAGCCTTATTCCTAACCACAACCCTGTAAGGGCCTAAGTTTTGGCACATATTCAGAGTGTCCATCACCACACACACACACTTCATTTGAAGAAAGTTGATGAACATCTTTGAAGAGCAAGTAAATACCATCAACATGATCATTAGAGAATAAACTCACAAAATGAAAAAGTGGTATTTCCCACATGCATCATATAGGGGCTGGGCATATGAAAAAGTCCTACACCTTGCTAGGAATGTCCATGCCAAATTTCACCGAAATCCAAAACCTTTTTGAGGTCTTTTGGGTACAACTAAAAAGAGGGTGGTTTGAACTCAAATTTAAACTGTTTCCACCCCATGAATGCAAAAGTGGGAGGCATATTCTTGCTCAGCACATTTTTGTGAGCTCACACACCAATTTTCACTCCATTTGGAGTTGACCTTGACATGAGCTAGGTTTAACAAATTCAAACTCCATTTGAAATTCAAACTACATATGTGCTGAAAATATGTCCAAACAAAACCCAATTTGAATTCCATCCAATTCAAATGGACCAGGGGTAGATAATTCAAATGACCAAGGTTAATTTGGTCTCTACTGTTTAGAGCAGTGAGGAAAATTTAATTTCAGAGGTTAAACTCCAGGTGGGACACACATGTCAGCCTCTATAGCAATTCAACTGACTGAAGTCACCGGGCTCGGTTACTCGCGCGCAAGACAGCAGCCGCCACGGCGAGAGATCGATCGGGACAGCAGCTGCTTGCCGCCCCGACCCGCTGAACCGCCTCGTGGCCTTCTTATCCCCACAGCCGAGCCGGCCGGAGGCAGAACCGATCAGTTCCTCGCTCCCTCACGCAAGAAACTGACCAGAGCCGCCTCTACTCCTCCGATCCTCAGCCACCCGCCAATCGCGCGCACAAGCTACAGCTGAGAAGCAAAACGGCACCACAGCACTCTCCACCACCCCCTCAATCCATCATCCAGTGATCTTGTGCTCTCTACCCCGAGAATGAGACGGGCGCGGTACCGACTGAGACAGGGCTCAGCTCTGATACCACGCTGACGCGGCCCCGTCCAACCGAGACAGGCCACTCGCCCGGGAATCGCATTGGGTGGTGCCGTGTTGTGCGGCACCCAACAGCACACATATGAGGAACAATGTATTACATAAAATAATAGCGGAAGCTTACAAGTTTTTCTTTGTAAATACTTTACATCAAGTAACTACAGCGGAAGTCTATATCAACTCACGTCGAATAACTAAAAGCACTCGAGATGAAGTCCAGCCCACGGACTCCTCTCGCTAGCAACACGAAGACAACAGCAGCGGCTGGGTTCTCCCTGGGTTAAATGACTCGGAAGTCTCCGAGTCTCACCGGACAACCTTCTTTTAAGCATCGATGTTAACCTGCAAAACCACTTATATAGCAAGCGTGAGAACATAGGCTCAGCAAGTCTGACCCGTCTCTCCTAAGCAAGAAACTCTACATGCACGACGATTGCAATTGGGTTGGCTAGCTTTACATAAAGGACTCGCCTAATGTTGATCCTTAGCTTTCAGATTTTAAGCCTCATTGTGCAGACCTTGAGCCGAAAAGCATCGCAACTCCACAATCAAACAAGAAACGCTTTGTTGCGATGCTCCTTGCACAAAGTGAAAGTAAAGTTTAATGAGCCTATCTCTAATTCAATTATGGTTGCAATACAAGTTATAGCACAGCCTTATCAAGTTCAAAAGAATAACCAGTTCAATTCTTACTACGTCAAGATGCAGTGGACAAGTTTGCTCAGATAACCGCGAGTGACGGTGATTCGAATCAGTACACGCCCGGACTACACGACACGTACACCCGTACTCCGAGTTGCCGGCAGCAACCTCGACTGACGTTGTACGCGGCCACCTTTCCCAAGATCTTCCACATTGGACGCAGTCCAACTGCCCCGAGTATGCAAACTCCCTCAAGGTACATACCTGACACGACCCCACTGGTCCTGTCGAGCCAGGATCACGCTGAGGGGTGCTGCGTTGCACAACACCGTATAACACACGTCAAAGGTACAAAGCGGAAGCGGAAGCTTTATTACATAAACAAGTTTATTAACATGTTTACATCAAAATAAGTTTAGTCCACACTCGCGGGCGTAGACTAAGCATCAAGTGCACGTTCAGCCCTCGAACGTGTCCTTGCTAGCACACACGCACACTAACTCTGCGGCGTGCACGACTCCCACTCGACGGGGTTCCCCTCCTGGGGTTCCGTCTCCTCTTCGGGAGTCCCTTCCTCATAGAACCCTGCAAAAGCTTCAAACACAAGCAGTGAGCACGAAGGCTCAGCAAGTCTGACCCGTCTCACCTAAACATGGAACTTCTACATGAGGGTAATGGGTTGCATGAGGTAAAAATCATTTGCAAGGACTCGCCTAATTAGTAGAACCTTACTTTCAAGTTTTAGCAGCAGGTTGTGGAGAACTTTACGCTAAGGCACATGAGAGAGCCGCAATCAAACAAGAAACGCATTTCTCTCATGTACTTTGCCCAAAGTTGAAAAGAACTTTAGTTAGCACTAAGCTACAACATATCATTAACAATCAATATCCAACTTTCAATCAGCAACATTTTAACATGTAACTAGCCTGTTCTTTCTACGTCACGGTACAGTGAACAAGTGGTACTCACTGACCGCGAGGGACGGCGATTATAATCGATTTATACCTGCAGGGTTACCCGAACAACCCGTCACGTACGCCCGTACTCGATGTTGCCTACAACAACCATCACGGACGCCGTACGCGACTACCTTTCACCCGTTAGCCAAATATTGAACCGGTCCCATCGTCCCGAGCAAGAGGTCCCTGCACGCGCATCTCTGTGCCGCCAGCTGATTTACACCTCGAGCTCTCAACCTACCCTCTGAACGACGGGCAATGCCTCAATACCCAGCTACCCGAGTTACATCAGTTTCCCGGTTCCCATATAGCCGGTAGGTCTTCGGTACTGTTCTAGCTTGTTCAACAGGCCCGCACACGGCTCGGTCCTCAATCGACACAAGCGGAGCTACAGCACACAGGCCCCAAAGTCCTGCTGCCCTTACTCTCCGCTCGGTCTCATTTTCTTGCCATGTGTATCATGTGCTATCTCTACCCGAGCAATGTGCCTCTAGCCTATTCTCGCGAGTAGTTCCAACTACTCGACTTGTACCGAATCCTACTCTATCCTAGCAATGCAGTGGCTAACGGGGTTTGCAATCCTAAGCCCCAACCCATGGTTTTCTTGGCTATGCAGTGGGGTTTCCAAACAAGACTCTGATGCACAACATAAAGAAAACAAGTATGTGCTCAAAACAATAAAAATTTATAAAATGGTTAATGCAAACCGGGGCTTGCCTTGCTGCTCTTGGTCGTAGGCTAGCTGTTCCTCCGGAGTAACGAAGTCTAGGACTTCGGGTTCCTCCTCGACCTTAGCGACTACATGATAAGAGCAATGTATGTATTAATTAAATGCTTTTGTATGAACTTTGAAGTTGTGAAGTCTATAACCTTTACTAGATAGACCTAATGACTGTGAAACTTTTACTGTGGCTTGGTTACAACCTAAACAGAGACTTGGTCAAGTTTTAGTTGCAGCAAAGCTCATTTGAGCCCTCCACAAATAATTATGTCCTTGACCTTAATTAAAGGCTTTTAGGGTGTTCTAGGTATTTTCATGAAACAAACTATGACTTTCTGAAAACTAGATTTTCAGAGGGTTCTAATGGAATTGGTCTCACTTAATTTGGAAGTCTCTAACTAAAGATATGAGCTAAACAATTTCAGAGAAAATTCTGAAAATGTTTCAGAACATTTTCTATTTTCTCTGGAACAGTTTTACTAATCACACCATTAGGTGGACTAAATGAGCTCAAATGGATCTGAAATTTTTATGGTAGTTCAAGGATATTTTGGTGAACATCTCAGCAAAATTTCAGGATTTTCCTCCAAATGATTCTCCAGTTAAAATTCCTAACAGTTTAAACTTTAAGGAATTAATTCTGGAGAATTAAGGAATTTCATGAAGTGACACTTGATTTTCTGGAAAGTACTCAAAGAGCTGAATCCAGCAAAATTTGGTTCACTCAATTTGGAGCTTTCTAGCCAAAGTTATAAGGATTTGAAGTTTGAAGGAAATCTGAAAATCGGGGAAAAGTTTAAACTCGCGCGTGGGCCCAGGGGACACGCGTCGCACGCCGAAGCGATAACACACCGCGGCCCACAAGGCTTTTGCGCGCCAGCACACCCGATCCCGGCCGCAGCCGGATCCCGATTCAAAATATCGGCCGCTGACAGCTGGGGTCCACCCCCTTCTTCAACCTCGCGACACCCGCGCTCCGCCGCCGAGGGACCTCGCCGGAGAGCTCGCCGCCGGCTGCTGTACAGCTTCAAACTTCTTGATTCTGGCCGCCCCTGCCTACTTTTACTTGGGGAACATGATCCGAGGGTCAGCTGCTCATGACAACGGCCGGAGCATGGTCGGCGACGAGCCGCCATATCGGAACGACTTCGGCCATGTCGGCTGATGCTCCTAGTGCCTCAGCTACTTGGGAAACCGGTCGGGGAGCATCAGTGGACCTCAGAGAAGGTCGACATGAACTCGGGGCAGCTCGGGGAAGGCCCGAAATAGGTCCTCACCGTGCGCCCGATACCCCCCGTGCGTTCCGCCATTAGTAGACCTTGAATTACGCCGGGCACAGAAGTTCTCCGGCCCAGAGTTGTGAAGGTAACTTGTGCGTCACCGTGTCTAGTTCGTGTGGGAGTGGCCTGAGGCCCTCTAATCCTTTCTAGAGCACGAATTAAACAGAATCGTACCCGAGGGTCGTTCTGCACACAGAAAGGGGAAAAGTGGAAATTCGCCGCCGGTGAGCAACCACTCGAGCTGTGGCTCGGGGATGAGCAGCACCGATCACTTGCGCGTCCAAGGGTGCCTTGGCTCGGGCGTGACAACGCCCAGGTTGGGCTGTCCACGAGAGCCCGAGGTGCGGCGGTTTCCAGTTCCGAGTTTGATCTTTCGGCACAGCCGATATCACTCGGTTTCAATCGATTTCTATCAATGGGAAGGATGGAGGATGGTCGCTAGTACCTGGCTGGGACCCTGGAGTGGAAAAAGGAAGCTGCGATCAGCTCGATCCAGCAGGAACTCGAGCGCCGGTGATGGCAGTGGAGAAATGGATCGTGCACGTCGGCAGCTCGGGGAATGGCGACTGAAGCACGCCGGGGAGGGAATAAATAGGCCGGTCGGCCGGTCTCCGGCTTGGGGCACGCAGCAGGAGCTGGCGCCGGCTGCCCCCTTCGGTGGCGCGCGCGCACAACAGCCGGGAACCGACTGAACTGTGGTTCAGTCGGTTTGCTTTGAGGCTGAGGCTGACATGTGGGTCCCACTCCTCTTTTAACCTCTGAAATTTATTCCTAACAGCTGTGGTAAACAGTGAACCCTATTCTACCCTTGGCAACTCAAATTATTCACCCAAGAGCCATTTGAATTGATCAAAGTTCAAATGAGGTTTGGTTTGAATGAATTTCAGCACAAGTGCAGTTTGAAATTCAAATAAAGTTTGAATTTCTCCCCCTTAGCTCATGTCAAGATCAACTCCAAATGGAGTGAAAATTGGTGTGTGAGCTCACAAAAATGTGCTGAGCAAGAATATGCCTTCCACTTTTAAATTCAGTGGGTGAAAACAGTTTGAATTTGAATATGTTTTCAAACTGCCCCTTTCCTATCTACACCCAAGATGACCTCAAAAATGTTTTGAATTTGGGTGAAACTTGGCATGGACATCCTTGGCAAAGTGTAGGAGTTTTCATATGTCCAGCCCATCTATATCACATGTGGGAAGTACCACTTTTGTAATGTGTGAGTTTGTTCCCTAATGAGCATGTTGATAATTGTTACTTGCTCTTTATTTGTGTTCATCATTTTTCCTCAAATGAGGTGTGTGGTGTGGTGATGAACACTGCAAATGAGTGTCAAAAACTGAGGCCCTTACATTCCTCCCCCCTTAAAAGAATCTCGTCCCGAGATTATAATGTGAAATGAGAGAGAGGACGGTGGAAATTTTACCGAATATGCGACGTGAGAAAGTCGGGGTAGTTAGTGCGAAGGAATTCTTCGCTCTCCCATGTCGCTTCATCCATGGAGTGATTACTCCACAGAACCTTGTAGAACCACAACGTACGGTTGCGTGTGGTTCGGGCCTTTTCATCAATAATCTGCACCGGTTCCTCCCGATAGGTGAGATCCGGTTGCAGTTCTTCAATGTCTTCCAGCTGAACGGTAGTTGATAGCTTGAGACACTTCCTCAGCTGGGAAATGTGAAAGACGTCGTGCACACCGGAAAGTGCTTCTGGTAATCTTAGCCGGTATGCCACCGATCCACATCTTTCGGTAATCTGGAATGGACCGATGAATCGGGGTGCTAACTTTCCTCTCACCCCAAATCTGTTTACGCCCTTCATTGGAGACACTCGTAGATATACGTGGTCTCCAGCTTCGAATTGTAACGGACGCCTTCTCCGGTCCGCATACTGTTTCTGTCGGGATTGAGCGGCTTTTAGGTTCGCTTGAATCAGTCGAACATTTTCTTCCGCGTTGTTGACAAGGTCAATCCCGAAGGTAACCCTTTCGCCAGACTCACACCAGTTCAGTGGTGTGCGGCATTTCCTGCCGTATAGCGCCTCGTAGGGCGCCATCTTGATGCTGGCTTGGTACCCATTGTTGTACGAGAACTCGGCCAACGACAAGTGATCATCCCAATTCTTGCCGTGG
The DNA here is from genome assembly GCA_030760725.1 of Neostapfia colusana. Lineage (NCBI taxonomy): Eukaryota > Viridiplantae > Streptophyta > Magnoliopsida > Poales > Poaceae > Neostapfia > Neostapfia colusana. The sequence continues at coordinate 39,547,228 of JASWHV010000006.1, read as the reverse complement.
TTGATAGCGCAAGCTCGTAGCATGTCTTCTAGGATTTGATTTACCCGCTCGGTTTGCCCATCCGTCTGCGGGTGGTAGGCTGAACTACGGATCAGCTTCGTCCCCAAGGCAGCGTGGAGCTGCTCCCAAAAACGGGACACAAATAAAGTGCCCCGGTCCGATACGATAGTACGGGGTACGCCGTATAAGCATAGGATCCGTGAGATGTACAGTTCAGCGTACTTCTTGGCGTTGTAGTTGGTGTTGACCGGGATGAAATGGGCAACTTTGGTGAGCCGATCGACGATCACCCACACAGAATCATGTTTCTGTAAGGTGGTGGGTAAACCGACGACGAAATCCATGCTCACGTCCTCCCACTTCCAGGCAGGAATGCCCAGTGGTTGCAGCAGTCCCGGTTTCCGCATGTGGTCTGCCTTCACCCGTCGACATGTATCACACTCGGACACGTATTTTGCAGTCTCTCGCTTCATCCGTGTCCACCAAAACTTGCTTCTGAGTTCTTGATACATCTTGTTGCTGCCGGGGTGAATAGAAAACTTTGATAAGTGAGCCTCATCAAAGATTTTCTTCCGTAACTCCGGGTTTCGGGGTACGACGATCCGGTCCTTGAACCATAGGACGCCGTCTCCGTCCTTCCGGAAACATTTCAACTCCCCACTGTCTACACGTCTCCGTAAATGTGACATGCCCTTGTCATTCTTCTGGGCTGCCGCTATCTCTTCACGGATGGTGGGGATCAAAGCTAGGTTGTAGAGAGCTCCGTGTGGAATCACATGGAGTGGTGGTTCGCTCTCTCCCAACGGTGTGATGGTCAGATTATTGACGTGTGACTTGCGGCTTAGCGCGTCTGCCACAACGTTTGCCTTGCCCGGATGATAATGGATCTCTATCTCGTAATCCTTTATCAGTTCTAACCATCTTCGTTGCCTCATGTTCAGCTCCTTCTGAGTGAATATGTACTTGAGGCTTTTGTGGTCGGTATATAAATGTACGAGGTTACCGAGTAGGTAGTGCCTCCACATTTTCAGTGCAAGTACCACGGCAGCGAGCTCCAAGTCGTGAGTTGGATAATTTTGCTCATGATTCCTAAGCTGCCGTGACCCATACGCGACCACCCTTCGGTCTTGCATCAACACACATCCGAGCCCAATGCCGGATGCATCGCAGTACACATCGAACGGTTTTGTTGTGTCTGGCTGCGCCAAAACCGGTGCTGATGTCAGGTGCTTGACTAAAGCCTTGAATGCTGCTTCACATGCTGGACTCCAAACATATTTGGTAGCCTTCTTCAGCAGCTCTGTCATTGGCTTGGCAATCTTCGAGAAGTTCGGAATGAACCTCCGATAATATCCCGCGAGTCCGAGGAAACTCCGTACCTCATGAACAGTTCTCGGGGATTTCCAATTCAGCACTTGCGTGATTTTGCTCGGGTCCACAGCGATACCCTCCGCTGAGATGATATGCCCGAGGAAAGGCACTTGCGATATCCAAAACTCGCATTTGCTGAACTTTGCGTATAACTTGTGATCCCGCAGCCGTTGCAAGACTATACGCAGATGTTTCTTGTGATCTTCCTCCGACTTGGAATATACCAGGATGTCGTCGATGAAGACCACGACAAACTTGTCCAGCTCCGGCATGAACACCGAGTTCATTAAGTACATGAAGTGAGCTGGAGCATTGGTGAGGCCAAAGGACATGACCAGGTACTCATAAAGTCCGTACCTTGTCGAAAAAGCTGTCTTTGGAATGTCCTCAGCCCTGATCTTAATCTGATGGTACCCGGATCTTAAATCCATCTTGGAAAAGACCTTTGCTTCGACCAACTGATCAAACAACATGTCGATCCGTGGCAACGGGTACTTGTTCTTGATGGTTACGGCATTTAATGGACGGTAGTCCACGCAAAGCCGCAACGTTTCATCCTTCTTTTTGACAAATAATGCCGAACAGCCCCATGGCGAGGAGCTCGGCCTAATAAAACCCTTCTCCAGAAGGTCCGTGAGCTGAGTCTTCAGTTCAGCCAACTCCTTGGGCGCCATCTTGTACGGCCTTCGGGATATTGGCATGGTTCCCGGTGCAAGTTCAATCTTGAACTCCACCTCTCTATCGGGTGGCATCCCCGGCAAATCATCCGGGAATACATCAGGGAATTCTCGGACCACTGGAATGTCTTCCAATCTGATGGTTGTGGCTTGATAGACACTTGGAAGTTTTATTTCTGGACTGTCCAGAAATAATGAGTGAGAACCGTGCACTCCTGAGTTTAAGTGCACGACTCGGAGGACGGTGTCTAAAACAGCGCCGTGGCGGTTTAACCACGACATCCCTAGGATGACATCGACCTTCTGTCCCTCTAAGATAATGAGAGACGTGGGGTACACTCTACCCGCTAAGCATAATGGTGCTTTGGAGACCATTACGCTTGCTGAAATCTTCCCACCCGGTGAACAAATTAAATATGGACTATCGGTGGGTAGTATTGGCAAGCTGTGTTTAGCAATGAAAGCTTGGCTAATAAAATTATGCGTGGCGCCTGAATCAAATAGTACTATAGCGGGATGCTGGTGGAGTTGGAACATACCCGCAAGGATTGGCTCGCCCTCCGGCACGTCCTCAATGGCAAGCTGGTGGACAGTGCCGGGCCTAGGGTTTGCCCGCCGCGCATTAGTAGGGTTCCGGGGTTGATTCCTCCCCGGAAACTGTGGTACCACTCCGCCGCCTTGCCTCTCCGGGCAACTGCTCGCGAAGTGTCCTGGACGACCACACTTGTAACATGTGGCCGCTGCTGGTGGAGTACTTGGTGGACGAAAGCCCGGCATGCGTTGCGGAGGTGCAAACGCACGCGGCATCGCCCGCTGCTGCTGTTGTTGTTGCGGTGGTGCTGGCAGTGCCGGCCGGAATGCCGGTGAAGAATACGGCCGACCGCGGAACGGCATCGACCGCTGTGGTGGCTGCCAGCGCGGACCTGATGGTGGGCGATTCACCATCCGAAACTTCTGAGAAGGACCGCCTCCTTCTCCGCTGCTCTGCGGCGCGCTTCGCTTTCGCTCTGCCGCCGCCAACTCCTTGCCGGAGTCTTCCTGAACAATCGCAGCATCAATTATGTCGTTGAGGCTGCCGCGATTGAACATCGCCAGCTTGTCCTTCAGGAGTGGGTTAAGCCCCTGGTAAAAGTGGTCCCGCCGCTTCTCGTCCGTATCTGCGTGATACGACGCGTAGAGTGCGAGATCGTTGAACGCTCTGGAGTACTCCAGCGCGTTCCGGCTCCCTTGTTGCAGGTGTAGGAATTCCTGCGTCTTCCTCTTCATCAAACCGGGCGGTATATGATAGGCCCGGAAGGCCGTCCGAAACTCCGCCCAGGTCATCACTCGGTCGGTGGGTTGTGAAGCACAAAAGTTGGCCCACCACGCGCTCGCGGATCCTTGGAGCTGCTGGACCGCGAACTGAGTCTTGCGCTGCTCGCTGATTTGGAGCAGCCCGAACTTCATCTCTATGGCGCGGAGCCAGTTGTCCGCGTCAAGTGGTTCATCCGCCCTTGAGAATACAGGGGGATGAGTCGCCAGGAAGTCAGAGTAGGAGCTCTGTTGGCGCTCCTCACGATCTTGACGTCTCTCTGGGCGAGACGTATTCGCAATTAACGTTTGCAGCAGCTCTGTATGCTGCTGATGTGAACCCGCCATTGCCGCGACAATGTCGGCCAATGTAACCGTTGGCAGTGGCGGTGGCGGTGTTTGCTGTTGCTGTTGCTGCTGCTGTCCCGAGGAGTCCTCGGGAGGTGGTTGGGAGGTCTCTCCCCCTTGGCTAGTACCTCCAACATCGGGGTTGGCACGAGTACGCGTCATTCTGAAATTCAACACAGCAGCAATTAGCACATGTCTTACTCAAAATTCCATAAACAGGAGTAAGTATTGAAGCGACGCATGATTAACTTGCACAACATTCACATATATTGATAAAGCATAAACTTTATACAAGATACATTATTCTCGGATCTCCGAGAAGTCGTGCTCATGTCGTCACTACCTATACATACGCTACTGTCTACACGACATGTCACCGATTACAAAAGTTGGGTTACGCTACCCTAGCTGCCCTACTTGGCAACCGTAACCCCCTACTCGGAGTAGAACTCGACCTCCTGTGGGTCGTCCTCCTCCGGTACCTCTGCTGGTGGCTCGGGGTCTACCACCTCTTCTCCCATTCCAGGTTCTCCCATGGCTGGAAGACCCAAGACTACCGGTACGCCCAATACCGGGGGCACGAGGTCCTGCAATGCATGCACCTCGTCCATAGCCTGGTTGTAGTCCTCTTCCCAGCCTTGTCCTTCCTCAATAGCGTCGTCCCGCTCTTGAGCAAGGTCCTCATTCTGCTGGGTTAGGGTCTGCACCAGCTCTTGCAACGCCGCAATGTCAACACGGCTCTTCTTCTTTGCCTTCTTCAGACGACGCAACTGATTGTGTTGTTCATTCAGTCGCTTGATCGTCGGAAGGAGCACATTGCGGAGTGCACTGTGAGCACTCTCAAAATGATCTCCACGGCTTGTGCTCTCCTTGAGCTTGGTGGCGAGATGCTCCGTATGAACAGCTTGGCTGTCCATCACAGCGTTTCCCGCCCTCATTTGGAGGCTGAGATTTGCCTCCGCGGGGTTGTACCTTGGGCAACTCGGGTTTGTTGCCTCTAGGTACCTCTCTTCCCACACATGCTGAGCTCGTCCCTCCACCGGAACGAGTGCGTATGGAGTTCCCTCCATAGCCTGTACGTGTAGTTGGCAGAAACGTGACATAGTGTCACGGGCTGCCACTTGCCACATCCCTTCCGGTTGTCTTCCTCTCACCGTGACGGTGAATGGCACCCAACCGGGTGGCGTAGGCCCTGCAGGAACCTCGACATGGATCGTCCACGTCTTGTTCCCCTCTTCGCCTTCTTCCTTGGCGAAGTATTGCGGCATCTGGTTGTACCCGAAATATTGGAGCATTAGCCACAATGCTCCCGGGTAGCCGCTACGGTCAGAGCAGTGGGAAACTACCCACCCGTTCTCCAACCGTTTATCTGTTGCCATCTGTAAAAATATATTTGAGAAATGTCAAATATTTATTTAAACAGTAAACCATTGAGTTATAACATAAGATATGTCATTGAACCCTTAACACTTGGAAACATAGTTCAAATTTTTAAACAAATTTGACTGCTGATCTGCTGTTCCCATGACAGCCCTGACCAGTTTCCATATCAATCTGATTTAGGCCAGGTTAAAAGCAAAACCAGTCCTGGAGCTCAACATCAAAGTTAAAGTTAACTTCAATAGCTTTCCAGAAAGTATTTGGTTGGCCTAAGATCTGCTCTGGTTCAACAGTTATGAGATGTCAAAGTTAACAGAATTTCTGGAAACAATTGGACAGCACCTCCCTGCCTTAGGTACTGATTTGATCCAAGAATTCCAGTTAATTCTGTTCCTAATCTGACAAAACTTTCTGTTACAAAGTTGTAACCCATCTCATAAGCTTCCCGGAACCACCTCATTTTCTATTTTTGGATTTTTATGCAGGAAGTTATGCTTAATTTACAGAGAGTCTACAGAGAGTCTTTGCTCCGTCCTGTTTTCTGGACAGTTTCAACTCTACTGCATTTTTCGAGTGGTTAAGGGATGAAACACCTCTGGAACTCAACAGAAAAGTTGTAAAGCTCCTCCAAAGCTTTCCAGAAATGTATCATACGACCCCAACCTCGAAAGAACTCAACCTCTAACCTCTGATTAACTTCAGCCTTGATTTAGCTGAAAACAGAGTGCTCTGTCCTTAACATCCTATAAGTTGAAAACCTATTAACTTTGAATATCCTGTTCAAGGGAAGGAGTTACATCAAGTTTTACTACTTTGGATCAAAACCTTCAAGTTTTTAAATGAAGTTGTTCATTTAGTTGGGTGTGACGTCGATGCGTCACCAGATTATGTCGGTACTACGTCCTCACAAAGGAAAAACCTATACCGGATTTAGCCGGCTTCGTTAGTTCAGTGGCACTACTCGTCACTCGCACACGGATGCTACACGTCTACCGTTTCGTGGTAAGGCTACCTGCAGAAACTCAAACAATCATCAGACTCGGCTGCACACCGAGCCCGGAATCCATACAGTTGGTACATCCGGCCGTCATCACTCGCCCGGATGTTCTCAAGCCAAACACGCCTTGAGTTACGTGTTCACGTTTCAGACCACGTGACGGGGTCTCCCATGTTGCACCACGCACGCCAGGGACAGACGTTGCTCGAATACCCCAAACGACATGAAGAGTCGTAGAGGATCTCAAAGCGGGTCGGGTTACCTGCCACCCGTGGGGCTCCACCCTTCAGCTTGTGCGCACTGGTGGACAGCGCTTACGTGCACCCCCCAAGACATGAACGTCCCGAGATGCACGATTTTCCGACATAACAAATAAGTTAATAAGCCACTTTCTATATACTAATAACATCCTTATACGGGCTACTAACTCGTTCCTCACTGGATTTTTGAAAAAGAAGACCTTTGTACTGTGTTAAACCTCAAGCGAGCTCTGATACCACGCTGACACGACCCCACTGGTCCTGTCGAGCCAGGATCACGCTGAGGGGTGCTGCGTTGCACAACACCGTATAACACACGTCAAAGGTACAAAGCGGAAGCGGAAGCTTTATTACATAAACAAGTTTATTAACATGTTTACATCAAAATAAGTTTAGTCCACACTCGCGGGCGTAGACTAAGCATCAAGTGCACGTTCAGCCCTCGAACGTGTCCTTGCTAGCACACACGCACACTAACTCTGCGGCGTGCACGACTCCCACTCGACGGGGTTCCCCTCCTGGGGTTCCGTCTCCTCTTCGGGAGTCCCTTCCTCATAGAACCCTGCAAAAGCTTCAAACACAAGCAGTGAGCACGAAGGCTCAGCAAGTCTGACCCGTCTCACCTAAACATGGAACTTCTACATGAGGGTAATGGGTTGCATGAGGTAAAAATCATTTGCAAGGACTCGCCTAATTAGTAGAACCTTACTTTCAAGTTTTAGCAGCAGGTTGTGGAGAACTTTACGCTAAGGCACATGAGAGAGCCGCAATCAAACAAGAAACGCATTTCTCTCATGTACTTTGCCCAAAGTTGAAAAGAACTTTAGTTAGCACTAAGCTACAACATATCATTAACAATCAATATCCAACTTTCAATCAGCAACATTTTAACATGTAACTAGCCTGTTCTTTCTACGTCACGGTACAGTGAACAAGTGGTACTCACTGACCGCGAGGGACGGCGATTATAATCGATTTATACCTGCAGGGTTACCCGAACAACCCGTCACGTACGCCCGTACTCGATGTTGCCTACAACAACCATCACGGACGCCGTACGCGACTACCTTTCACCCGTTAGCCAAATATTGAACCGGTCCCATCGTCCCGAGCAAGAGGTCCCTGCACGCGCATCTCTGTGCCGCCAGCTGATTTACACCTCGAGCTCTCAACCTACCCTCTGAACGACGGGCAATGCCTCAATACCCAGCTACCCGAGTTACATCAGTTTCCCGGTTCCCATATAGCCGGTAGGTCTTCGGTACTGTTCTAGCTTGTTCAACAGGCCCGCACACGGCTCGGTCCTCAATCGACACAAGCGGAGCTACAGCACACAGGCCCCAAAGTCCTGCTGCCCTTACTCTCCGCTCGGTCTCATTTTCTTGCCATGTGTATCATGTGCTATCTCTACCCGAGCAATGTGCCTCTAGCCTATTCTCGCGAGTAGTTCCAACTACTCGACTTGTACCGAATCCTACTCTATCCTAGCAATGCAGTGGCTAACGGGGTTTGCAATCCTAAGCCCCAACCCATGGTTTTCTTGGCTATGCAGTGGGGTTTCCAAACAAGACTCTGATGCACAACATAAAGAAAACAAGTATGTGCTCAAAACAATAAAAATTTATAAAATGGTTAATGCAAACCGGGGCTTGCCTTGCTGCTCTTGGTCGTAGGCTAGCTGTTCCTCCGGAGTAACGAAGTCTAGGACTTCGGGTTCCTCCTCGACCTTAGCGACTACATGATAAGAGCAATGTATGTATTAATTAAATGCTTTTGTATGAACTTTGAAGTTGTGAAGTCTATAACCTTTACTAGATAGACCTAATGACTGTGAAACTTTTACTGTGGCTTGGTTACAACCTAAACAGAGACTTGGTCAAGTTTTAGTTGCAGCAAAGCTCATTTGAGCCCTCCACAAATAATTATGTCCTTGACCTTAATTAAAGGCTTTTAGGGTGTTCTAGGTATTTTCATGAAACAAACTATGACTTTCTGAAAACTAGATTTTCAGAGGGTTCTAATGGAATTGGTCTCACTTAATTTGGAAGTCTCTAACTAAAGATATGAGCTAAACAATTTCAGAGAAAATTCTGAAAATGTTTCAGAACATTTTCTATTTTCTCTGGAACAGTTTTACTAATCACACCATTAGGTGGACTAAATGAGCTCAAATGGATCTGAAATTTTTATGGTAGTTCAAGGATATTTTGGTGAACATCTCAGCAAAATTTCAGGATTTTCCTCCAAATGATTCTCCAGTTAAAATTCCTAACAGTTTAAACTTTAAGGAATTAATTCTGGAGAATTAAGGAATTTCATGAAGTGACACTTGATTTTCTGGAAAGTACTCAAAGAGCTGAATCCAGCAAAATTTGGTTCACTCAATTTGGAGCTTTCTAGCCAAAGTTATAAGGATTTGAAGTTTGAAGGAAATCTGAAAATCGGGGAAAAGTTTAAACTCGCGCGTGGGCCCAGGGGACACGCGTCGCACGCCGAAGCGATAACACACCGCGGCCCACAAGGCTTTTGCGCGCCAGCACACCCGATCCCGGCCGCAGCCGGATCCCGATTCAAAATATCGGCCGCTGACAGCTGGGGTCCACCCCCTTCTTCAACCTCGCGACACCCGCGCTCCGCCGCCGAGGGACCTCGCCGGAGAGCTCGCCGCCGGCTGCTGTACAGCTTCAAACTTCTTGATTCTGGCCGCCCCTGCCTACTTTTACTTGGGGAACATGATCCGAGGGTCAGCTGCTCATGACAACGGCCGGAGCATGGTCGGCGACGAGCCGCCATATCGGAACGACTTCGGCCATGTCGGCTGATGCTCCTAGTGCCTCAGCTACTTGGGAAACCGGTCGGGGAGCATCAGTGGACCTCAGAGAAGGTCGACATGAACTCGGGGCAGCTCGGGGAAGGCCCGAAATAGGTCCTCACCGTGCGCCCGATACCCCCCGTGCGTTCCGCCATTAGTAGACCTTGAATTACGCCGGGCACAGAAGTTCTCCGGCCCAGAGTTGTGAAGGTAACTTGTGCGTCACCGTGTCTAGTTCGTGTGGGAGTGGCCTGAGGCCCTCTAATCCTTTCTAGAGCACGAATTAAACAGAATCGTACCCGAGGGTCGTTCTGCACACAGAAAGGGGAAAAGTGGAAATTCGCCGCCGGTGAGCAACCACTCGAGCTGTGGCTCGGGGATGAGCAGCACCGATCACTTGCGCGTCCAAGGGTGCCTTGGCTCGGGCGTGACAACGCCCAGGTTGGGCTGTCCACGAGAGCCCGAGGTGCGGCGGTTTCCAGTTCCGAGTTTGATCTTTCGGCACAGCCGATATCACTCGGTTTCAATCGATTTCTATCAATGGGAAGGATGGAGGATGGTCGCTAGTACCTGGCTGGGACCCTGGAGTGGAAAAAGGAAGCTGCGATCAGCTCGATCCAGCAGGAACTCGAGCGCCGGTGATGGCAGTGGAGAAATGGATCGTGCACGTCGGCAGCTCGGGGAATGGCGACTGAAGCACGCCGGGGAGGGAATAAATAGGCCGGTCGGCCGGTCTCCGGCTTGGGGCACGCAGCAGGAGCTGGCGCCGGCTGCCCCCTTCGGTGGCGCGCGCGCACAACAGCCGGGAACCGACTGAACTGTGGTTCAGTCGGTTTGCTTTGAGGCTGAGGCTGACATGTGGGTCCCACTCCTCTTTTAACCTCTGAAATTTATTCCTAACAGCTGTGGTAAACAGTGAACCCTATTCTACCCTTGGCAACTCAAATTATTCACCCAAGAGCCATTTGAATTGATCAAAGTTCAAATGAGGTTTGGTTTGAATGAATTTCAGCACAAGTGCAGTTTGAAATTCAAATAAAGTTTGAATTTCTCCCCCTTAGCTCATGTCAAGATCAACTCCAAATGGAGTGAAAATTGGTGTGTGAGCTCACAAAAATGTGCTGAGCAAGAATATGCCTTCCACTTTTAAATTCAGTGGGTGAAAACAGTTTGAATTTGAATATGTTTTCAAACTGCCCCTTTCCTATCTACACCCAAGATGACCTCAAAAATGTTTTGAATTTGGGTGAAACTTGGCATGGACATCCTTGGCAAAGTGTAGGAGTTTTCATATGTCCAGCCCATCTATATCACATGTGGGAAGTACCACTTTTGTAATGTGTGAGTTTGTTCCCTAATGAGCATGTTGATAATTGTTACTTGCTCTTTATTTGTGTTCATCATTTTTCCTCAAATGAGGTGTGTGGTGTGGTGATGAACACTGCAAATGAGTGTCAAAAACTGAGGCCCTTACAATACCCGCTGTGGTATGTTCTTGAGCGAGGTACCTCCTGCTACCCTGACGCCGAAAGTCTAAGGCAGTTGGAAAAGTTCCACTATGGATCTCCCAAGGTACATCGGTTTCCTGGATCCCATATAGCCAGTATGCGCCCGGTACACAACTCAAACTTCTCCAACAGGGCCAAGCACGGACGTGCCTTAACCGACACAGGCAGGGCTATGCACGCACGGCCTGCAACCTGCTGCATCTAAAACTCCCTGCCCGGTCTCCATTTCTTATGTGTGAACTTTCCTCATCTTTTCTAATTCGGACCCGTTCCGAGTAAACCAGCCGTAAAACTCGCGGGTAGCTTCCAACCACTCGACTTCTACCGGACCTTTCCTACTAACATTTAGCGTAGCTAAATCCACTCGAGAAGGTGCTATTCTACCCTTTCTCTCTTAGGTATTTCTGGTCATGCAAGTGGGGTTGCATAATTGGATAGAGGTTGTCAATATGATCCAACCCAATTTGAATAACTAATTTTGGAGGTTCCTAGCAAAAGTTATGCTCTTCTAAAATTTGGGGAAAATCTGGAATTTGAATAAATCCGGGAAAAAGTTTAAACCTGACTGTGGGACCAGGGCACGTGTCAGCTGCTGAGGGAGTGCCACACGGGGTCACAGGGTCATTTCCCGCGCTGTCACAATTGATCCCACGCCACAGCGTATCCAGCCCACTGTTGCCGTGTGACTGACAGGCGGGCCCGACGAGGTCTTCTTCCACCTCCCGCTCCCGCGCGATCCCGCCGCCGGGCTCGCCGGAGTAGCTCCGGGATCGGTCGTCCGGCCACCCCTGCCGCTGAAACTCGCCGCCAGCCCCTAATTCCATGCGAGGAACACGCTGGTGGGGTTTTCTCGAGCTGGCAGGGCCCCTAAACTAGCCCTCAACGGCACACCGTCTCGGATGAAGTCCGGCGACGTCGCCCCGGCGCTATAGCCCGCAAAAAGCTCCCGAGAAAGATTCTACAGCACCAGTGGAGGTTGGCCAAGCTCGGCATGGCCGCATAGGGGCTCGGGGACGGCTCTACGCTAGGGTTCACCGTGCACCCGCACCTTCCCGCCATAGCCGCCTTCGGAAAGCTTGAAATTGCACCATGCACAGGGTGTTTTGTCACACCCGGTTTTTCCGAAGAACAACCAAGTGAATATCACATGTATGCCAGGATCATTTTCTCATACATGTGATGACAAATAGTGAAGCATCATTTATTACAAGCCAGGTGTCGAATATAAGTAAGTCTTACATAGTAAATGTCTCGATGGACAATAATAAGTTCATCACAAGTAAATAAACTAGCAGCGGAATATTATTCTTTAGGGCTCCATCACAGGCGTTGCCCGGGGGTCTTCATGAACCTAAAAACCTTCCTCGGGTCAAAAATCTTGGTCATTATACACCACCTCATTATCTTGACCTGAGCAGCAATATAAACCAACAAATATGCAAGGTTGAGTACCAATGGTACTCAGCAAGTGTGGGAAAATTATATCATGCATGGCTAGAACAAGGAGAGGTTGAACTCATGGTTAAAGCACTACGCAATTAACACCTATCACCTTAGCTTATTAAGCACCTACATTACCACATAGGTGAAATGGTCCAAATCTCCCATCCCATCATCATAATCCAATAACCATAACATCATTACCAATGTTAAGCTCCCCGCTTAACTTCCAAAACCGTCAATCCTCTAATCATGAATAAGTCCAGACCGCTCTTAACCGTGAGCACGGCTGTCAAGACAGTTTTGACTCTGCAGAGTTTGTACCACTGTACCCACATGTAGTGATTTCATCCCCCGTTGCCGGGTGGACTAAAAGAACCTCCATTATGCCAGTGGCTACGAACCACATTCACACTTCCCAGGTGTGTAGCCAGGAGATCACTACGAAGCCTTTACAAAGGGATTCCCGATGAGCGTGGGCCCACTGAGGTTTCACCCCTAACAGCATACAAGAGGCTCCAACCCCGCTGCAGTGGCCCCCTCTTGAGCCTTGCGGTTCGTATGGTAGTCCAGCTGACACCTACTCCCCGCACCATCCAACACACCCATACTACGCCGGGGATACACCTAATTAATTGGCCAAGCTGCCCCATCTCAGCATGTGGTTGGCACTGTAAAGCCAGGTTACATGCTCCATGAACCGGTCCTTAGGATCTAGGCAAGTACTAAACACAAACCCAAGTCTCGTGCACCCAGCACACAACCAAAACATCCAACTTGCCTTGATCCCTACCTCTACATAACTCACAATATCTCGTTCAAGAGTATGGTAAAATAAACTGATGATCTCATATCCCAAATATCCCATTCTAAGCATGGCTAAGCATATGCATGCAAATAAATGACATGACAAAATAAATCCCAACCCAAGCTACAAGGAAACAAGGTAATGCAATTCTAGGGAAACTTCCTAGCATGGGTTTCATATTTCATTTGACAATGTAAATAATACTATCTACACAATCCTAGCATAGGATCAAAGTGGTCAAGGGCACTTGCCTCCTTCTTGCTGCTCTTGAAATGGGTCCGAGGCAAAACCACGGCGAAGCTCGTCGGCGCTGGGTTTTCACCGTAAGTCTCCGAGTTTTCTGCACCTGCAAAGTTCCCCGGAGGCGGTGGATCAAGACCAGCGAGTTAGATCAGAGTTTCCGAGCTTAGATCGGCCAGAATTCACCGGCGAAGTCTCGGTGCTCACCGGAGTGAAAATCGGCGATCGCGTGAGAAAAACTGATCGGATCGGGGGTTTTTATAGCCGGGGGAGGGCGGTGGGTCTGTTGTGATCGAGTTGGAGTCCTCTGGGACCAGAATTCCGCTGCGGGACGGGCTTTCCCGGTCGGTTGCGATTTCGCGCGCTCGGGAGAAAAGTCCGGGGTCGCAGGGGCTCGGGGTTAGGGATGACAGGTGGGTCCCACCCGTCGGTGAGGGGCAGCGCGGCGCGCGCGGGGGCGGGCTGGTGCGGGAGTAGCTGGGCCGGCTGGCGGGTTTCGGCCCACTGGCCAGTTTTTTCCCGTTTTCTCTTTTTCTTTTTCCATTTCTTTTCTATTTTGAGTATAATTTGAATTCCAGTTTGAATTTGAATTTTTGCAAAACATGCAACACGTCCAAAAATTTTTAAATTCCCCTCTAAACATGGTTTAGAGTTTTATATCAAAATTTGGGGTGTTACAGCTCTACCCCCCTTAAAAGAAATCTCGTCCTCGAGATTGGTGTTTCTAAGAAAACAATTCCGGAAATTGTGCCTTGAGTTCATCTTCCCGTTCCCAGGTGGCTTCCTCTTCTGAGTGATGCTTCCACTGCACCTTGCACATCCGGATTCTCTTATTTCTGGTGAAGCGTTCCATTGTCTCCAAAATCTTGTATGGTTGCTCGGCATAAGACAAATCTTCAGCTACATCCACTTCATTCATGGGTAACACCTCTTCAGGCATCCTCAGGCATTTCTTGAGTTGTGACACATGAAATACATCGTGCACGTACGATAGATGAACTGATAACTCTAGTTGGTACGCCACTTCGCCTTTCCTTTCCAAAACTTGAAAGGGTCCGATGTATCGAGGTGACAACTTCCCTTTCACCTTGAACCGACGAAGTCCTCTGATAGGGGACACCTTGAGATAAACATAGTCTCCCACGTTGAAAACGAGTTCTCTTCTTCGTACATCAGCATAACTCTTCTGGCGTGTTTGTGCTATCCTCAAGTTGTTGCGAATCTCCCTTACCTTCGCCTCGGCTTCTTGTAACACTTCTGGACCAAACACTTTACTTTCTCCTGTTTGGTTCCAAAATAGGGGAGTTCTGCACTTCCTTCCATACAAAGCTTCAAACGGTGACATCTTCATACTAGCTTGATAACTGTTGTTACAGGAAAACTCCGCATACGGTAGGTTCTTGTCCCAACTCCTATTGTTTTTGAGTGCACATGCCCTTAACATATCTTCAAGGATCTGATTGGTTCTCTCCGTCAGCCCGTCAGTTTGGGGATGATAGGCAGAGCTGAAATTCAGATGGGTTCCCATGGTTTCATGCAACTTTTGCCAAAACCTCGAGGTGAACTGTGTCCCTCGGTCCGACACTATCTTCTTTGGCACTCCATGGTAACACACAATCCTTGACATATACAATTCTGCCAATTTGGATCCGCTGTAGCTTTCTTTCACCGGAATGAAATGAGCTACCTTGGTTAGCCTATCAATAATGACCCATATTGAATCATACCCGGATTGGGTCCTAGGCAATCCCACGACAAAATCCATGCTGATTTCTTCCCATTTCCATTCAGGCACTTTGAGTGGTTGCAGTAATCCCGCGGGTCGTTGATGTTCAGCTTTCACCAACTGACATGTGTCACATAGGGCAACATGTTCCGCGACATCTCGCTTCATGCCATACCACCAATACCTGCCTTTGAGGTCCTGGTACATCTTCGTACTCCCAGGATGAATGGAATAGTCGGAATCGTGAGCCTCCTTCAAAATTAATTCACGGATCTCCTTTACTTCTGGCACACAGATCCTTTTCCCGTGCCACACCGTTCCTTGTTCATCCTCTCTAAAACCAGGAGCTTTATTCTCCTTGATGAGCTGTCTGATCTCTTGTATCTTCTCATCATTCTTTTGGCCTTCGTGTATGTCTTGCTCGAGTGTGGAGTCCACTTCCATGGCGATGGCTTCACCAGTATTTACTAGACATAGATTGAGCCTTATAACCTCGTCCTTTAATTCTGCAGGCATGTCCTTCAAGCTCAACTTATTGACCTGCACTTTCCGACTCAAAGCATCGGCCACGACGTTTGCTTTCCCGGGATGATAGTTGATGCCCACATCAAAGTCATTGATTAGATCTAACCATCTCCTTTGTCTAAGGTTGAGATCTGGCTATGTGAATATGTACTTCAAACTCTTATGATCCGTATATATCTCTGTCCTCTTCCCCATCAAATAGTGCCGCCAAATTTTCAACGCGTGTACCACTGCAGCTAGTTCTAGGTCATGTGTAGGATAGTTCTTCTCGTGCTTCCGAAGCTGCCGGGATGCATATGCCACGACATGTCCTTCTTGCATGAGAACACATCCCAACCCGTTTCCAGAGGCATCGCAGTACACTGTGAAATTCTTCTGCATATCTGGCATAACCAACACTGGGGCTGTTGTCAATCTCTTTTTTAGCTCCTGAAAACTCGTATCGCATTGTGGCGTCCAGGTGAATGTGATTCCCTTTTCTAACAGTTTGGTGAGAGGTCTCGAGATCTTGGAGAATCCCTCAATAAACCGTCGATAGTATCCAGCCAATCCCAAAAAGCTTCGAACTTCCCCGACATTTTCAGGGGTTTTCCACTTCTGGATATCTTCGATTTTGGCGGGATCTACGGAGATTCCTCCCTCCGAGATGATATGTCCTAAAAAGGGAACTCTTTTCAGCCAAAACTCACACTTGCTCAACTTGGCATATAGTTGGTGTTCTCTCAGCCTCTGTAACACCAACCTTAGATGTTTCTCATGTTCTTCTTCATCTTTGGAGAAGACGAGAATATCATCTATGAAAACCACCACAAATTTGTCCAGATATTCCATGAATACCTTGTTCATGAGGTACATGAAATATGCCGGGGCATTGGTTAGCCCGAAAGGCATGACAGTGTATTCATACAGTCCGTACCGAGATACGAAAGCTGTCTTGGGAATATCAGATTGCCTTATCTTGAGTTGGTGGTATCCCGACCTGAGATCAATTTTCGAGAACACACAAGCTCCCCTCAACTGATCAAACAAGTCTTCAATGCGAGGTAATGGGTACTTGTTCTTGATGGTTACCTCATTCAAGGCACGGTAATCCACGCATAACCTTTGAGTTCCATCTTTCTTAGGCACAAATATCACCGGAGCTCCCCATGATGAGGAACTAGGGCGAACATACCCCTTCTCCGTCAATTCTCTCAAATGATCCTTGAGCTCTTCTAGCTGCTTGGAGTCCATTCGATAAGGTCTCTTGTATATCGTGGCTGTTCCCGGTACTAGCTCAATTGCGAATTCCACGTCACGGTCGGGAGGCATACCTGGCAACTCCTCCGGAAAAACATCTGGATATTCCCTGATAGTCATGATTTCCTCAACTTTCACCTCCACTTGATTTAATTTAATGTCCCTCCTAGACTCGTGTATTGTTATGAACTTTACTCTGGTGCCACTGGGGTGAGTTAATTCCACCGTTCTGGTCGAACAATGGATGATTCCTTTATGTTTGGTCAACCAATCCATACCCAAAATAATATCTATCCCTTGTGAATTTATCACTATGAGGTTAGCCGTAAATACTACCCCATTAATGTCTAGGTTCACTTTGGGACACACTTGTCTTGTCCTTATTTCTCCACCTGGAGAGTTTACCGCTAGCATATGGTTCATTTGTGTGGTTGCTAGGTCATGCTTCTTAACAAACCCTTGAGCAATGAACGAGTGGGTAGCACCAGAATCAAACAGCAGAGTTGCAAGATGTAAATTGGCAGGAAACTTACCAACTACCACGTCGGGTGCCTCTTGTGCTTCCTCCATAGTGACATGGTTCACCCGTCCTCTCAATACATTCTGCTGTTGTGGCGGAGCAGGCTTCTTCTTTGGGCATTTATGGGCGTAGTGCCCCACTTCACCACAGCTGAAACATTGCACCCCAACCTTAGATGCTTGGCCCTTGTTGTCTTGGGGTTGGTTTGGGGGTCCTTGCACTGCTGGTCGAGGTGGATATGCGGGGCGAGGCTGCTGCACAAACTGACGTTGCGGCTGTGCTGGTGCTGCGGGAGGCCTGTAGTTTGGGTTGTACCCTCTTGGTGCTGAATAGGGTACCGCAGCACGGCTCGTCTGCCCCGTAGGTTGCTGTATCATACGTGGGCGGGTGTTGCTCCCTGAGGCTTGATGTGACCACCCAGCCTTCCTCTTATTCTCATTTTCCAGGGCCGTTAGCTTTCTTTCCACCACAAATGCTCTGTCCACCATCTTTTGAAAGCTCTCATACTCATTTGAGGACATTGCACACTGCATTTCTGCGGTAAGCCCTTCCATGAAACAATCTTGTTTCTGCTCATCAGTCTCTATGTCCCGTGGGGCATAACGGGATAGTTGAGTGAATTTAGTGAGGTATTCCCTCACCGTCATGTTTCCCTGCTGCAGTCCCAAAACTCCTTCCTCTTGTTTTTGAGTTCACCTCTTGGGATGTAATGGTTGCGGAAGCTACGCTTGAACTCTTCCCAAGTGATGCTCTCAGGGTCATGATGGGCGGCCACGTAGGCGGTCCACCAATCAGCAGCAGGTCCATGCAATTGATGAGAGGCAAACAGCACCCTCTGATACCCTTGGCACTGTATGATCCTCATCTTACTTTCAATGGTCTTCAGCCAATCATCTGCCTCCAGAGGTTCAGCAGCACTTGCAAACTTTGGAGGTTGAGACCCTACAAACTCACTCAACCTTGGTTGGCGTGGTGCAGCTTGTGGAGGTGGAACTTGATGCAAGTTGGCCACCACTTAAGTCAAGTTCTGGATGAGCTGATTTTGATTCTCCAGCATTTGGTGGAGAGGGTCAACTTCTTCACGGCGACCACCCCGGTCCTAGCCTCCAGAAAGATGAGGGTTGCATGCCTCATCATTGTTGTTGGCGGGGTTGGCAGCACGTCCTTTTCCTCTTCCGGCCATCTGGCAGAATCAACCAATGTTAATTTGAAAGCATTTAGTATCATCTTACTACTTTCACTTGTTTGTACTTTGAAGTGTTGAAGCTTTGTTAAAATTTTACGAGGGTTTATATCTCACACCAAACAAATGCACTATTATTTCCTGTGGGTTTACACACCAAAGCAAAACAATCTGAAGACGAGGTTGTGGACAATTGCTCATGGCTTCCACAACTCACGTCACACACCAAGCATTATCACACCATTAACTACGTAACGACTCGACTACTCGACCTCTTGCTAGCTAGGGGAAAGACTCTACACTACTCGTCCTCTTGAGCTGGCTCCTCGGGATCTTCCTCCTCATTTCGGCTACCTTGTGACTCTGCTTTGGGTGGGGAGGCTGCTGGTGGAGAAGTGCGACGACGCCTGATTGCTCGGTGATCCGGGGAGTCAGGGGTCCATGGATCACTCACGGTGACACACAGTTCATTCCCATCTCCTCTTTCTCTCGCCTTTAAGCAAGCTCGCAGCAATGCCTCCGTTTCCTTCAGGGTGTCTCGGACATCCTGAAGCTCTTGTTGACACTCCTGCAGTCGAGTGCTGAGCATAGCAGCATCCTCCAAGCACAAGTCCATGTGCTCATGGGAAGTCCCTTGCTGCACCGGTGGGTACTTGTACTCCGTGGTACCACTCTCACGTTGGAGGACATACATGTACTCAGTTTTGTCCAAGTGGCGACGATAGATGTGACTCTGGCAGGTGATGGCCTCCCAGGTGACATCTCTCTCTCTTTCAGCAAGGGCAACTACGGGAACTCTCCCTCCCGTGGACTTACGAGCGGTGCGAATCATGCGAACCATCTAAAACAAAAGATTTTAAAATTAGGTTAGATAAAATCTCAAACAAAAATCCTATTTTGAATGAAAGTTGGGGTAAGATGAAGAAAATAACTCTTTAAATAACACTCTTCAACCCACACCTTGGAAAATAGTTTTTAAGAAAATAGGGCCCTTAAATACGTCCATTTCTACCTAGGTCCACGTTCCTACGGGCAACCTTGGCTCTGATACCACCTCTGTCACACCCGGTTTTTCCGAAGAACAACCAAGTGAATATCACATATATGCCAGGATCATTTTCTCATACATGTGATGACAAATAGTGAAGCATCATTTATTACAAGCCAGGTGTCGAATATAAGTAAGTCTTACATAGTAAATGTCTCGATGGACAATAATAAGTTCATCACAAGTAAATAAACTAGCAGCGGAATATTATTCTTTAGGGCTCCATTACAGGCGTTGCCCGGGGGTCATCACGAACCTAAAAACCTTCCTCGGGTCCAAAATCTTGGTCATTATACACCACCTCATTATCTTGACCTGAGCAGCAATATAAACCAACAAATATGCAAGGTTGGGTACCAATGGTACTCAGCAAGTGTGGGAAAATTATATCATGCATGGCTAGAACAAGGAGAGGTTGAACTCATGGTTAAAGC